>OZ024736.1:41805480-42221590 GCA_964016875.1 Fallopia convolvulus
CCTCAAAATTGAGGTTCGAGGCTCAGTATAGGTTGGGGCGCGCCTTGTGAATGAACATGAGGTTCAAGACATGGCTGCAATGGCGCGCCTAGGGTGGAGCGATGACGCGAAGGCTAGTGACGCACACGCGAGGCTGCGGTGGAGCTCTCGGCGCGCCTAGGGCACTTGTCCAAGGTGTCGAGAACTAGTTGTGAGGCTAAGGTATGTATTTGAGCTTTGTGATTGAGTCTATAAACTTTGTGCATATTCTAATGTGAATTAGAAAGCTTCTCTAAGCTTGGTAGATGCTTTAAGCAAGAACCAAAATTTGAGTTTAGCTTGGCACATAGTTAAATATGCTAGAAAGAAGTTTGTAAGCTTCATACTAGCTTAGAGTGACCTCTAGGATCTTGGACAAGCTCAAGACTCATTGTACATGCTTTATAAGAAGCTCATGTAGTTAGGAACTAGCTCATGGAAGCTCAATCTAGCTCACACTAGCTCAAGTTAGCTCAACTAGCTTGAAATTCAGCTCAACCTAGCTCACACTAGCTCAAGCCAGCTCAACTAGCTATATGCTAGCTCATGGAGCTAAGGGGTAGTGATACTACCTAGGTGACCTAGCTATGCTAGCTAGGTAGTGGGCCTGGTGGGCCGGCCCAAGGGGCGCGCCCATGGGCTGTTGGGCCGCATGCATGCACGAATGGCATGGGCTTGGTGCCTTGCCATTTTGGTCGTGCATGTGGGCTTTTGGATTGGATTTTTGGGCTTCCTTCTTGGGCCATTATATGCTGAAATTAAAAGGCAAATGGAGTCCATGGGGGATGAACTTGGACGCTTAAAATGATGACAATGAGAGAGGGAAGGAAGTTACCACAAACTCCCTAAAATCACTCTCATCCACTCATTTGTGTAACCGTTTGTAACCGCCATTCAAGACAGTTATTGGACAGATTTGGGACGCCTATATAAGGGCAAAATGTCGCCCATTTGATGGTAAGAAAGACATAAGAAAATCAGTCCATTATCCTACACAAAATCGGTGAGGAAAACACAAGTAGTCGAGTTACACTAGGCGGTGTTTTGAGTGGAATTTCACGAGTGTTTCAAGCACGAACGTGGGAATCATGGATGGATCTTCAAGAATGAAGAAGGAACCTCAAGAGACGTTGTATGGGAATAATGTTCAAGTAAAGGACGAACCCCAAATGTCAATAGAAGACAACTTCGTTCACGTGAAGATCGAAGAGGAATCGATAGACTCGAATAAGGTACGCTTGTTCTCAATGGTTGTGTCTTGCCAACACTTCCATTGGTTCGTTTGGTTACGTTTTATCTCACAACGGTATTGCATAACCCTTGGCATGGAATAGGGGCAATATACGTTGAAGGAAAGATCGATTTAATCGTTCGACTCGTAGCTTTATCCAAATCGATTAACAAATGATATAAAAAGGGGTCGATGGTGATTGCCTCCATGGCCTACACCCACGAGACTACCCTTAAATGGGTCTACTCGTCATGCCTTGATTATCCCATGGATCTACAAGGATCGACTTCCCTTCAACAAAGACAAAGCAAACATACTTAAATGATTGCATGCAAACCCTATATATAAAACACAACACTTACTGGCTTCTCATTCATCATCAAGGTCATGTTTTTCTTCTGTTGAGAATTTTCTAACAAAAGGACCCTCTCCTGCATCATCGTAGGCTCGGTTTCCGCGGACACAAGCTCGGTTTTCGCGGGTGCATGCTCGGTTGTCGCGGGCACAATCGCTGGGGTAGGGTTTCGCAACGTCATGGTCGCATCGTCGAATGGAATTCCTAGGATAGAATAAAGTAGATCTGTCCGACGTCGATGAACTTCAAGATCTCTGCGGGTGGCTTGCATGTCATCCTTCAATTGCAAGAGCATATCACGGATCTCTGTGATTGAAACCGGATTGGAAACTCCTACTTTAGGGTTAGACATAGTGTTCAAAATGAAAGCACTAATTGATACGGACCCGGTGTGGATTCGTATCGGAACCTTGTTGGCCAAGGGTTTGAGACGCACCCGATGTGGGATTGACTCGATAACGTGGTTGGTTGCCACGGGGTTGAGACGCACCCGATGTGGGATTGACTCGATAAACGTGGTTGGTAGCCACGAGAAGAAAAACGATAATAAATTTAGAGCAAAGGGATAAATTAATTAATTGGTTTCTGTGAGCGGGTAAAATAAACATAATTACCATAGTTATTTTGACTATTAAAAAGGTATTTATTAAATTACTGCGCAGTTATTTTCTTATTTTCTATATAAAATTATATGGCGGTTATGCAACTTAATGGAAGATTCTATCTTTTATTAAGGATAGAATTAAATTGGAGAAAGGGTGGAATATTCCTTACTTGGGCTTTAAGGCAGTTGGCGAGCCCGAGAGGATAATATTTTCGGCCCTAATGATATAATTTTCTGCCCCCCTGTATCTCTCTCTTCCATTATAAATACATGCCCTAGGCATGTAGGGAGAGACACATGTGCATTGCATATTCAGAAATCCTAGGCAGGCTAATATTCGCTTAGCTCGACTGTTTAGGGTTTCATCGCTCTCTTGTTGTACCTCGACGTTCAAACGACAACTGCTCTTCTGACTTAGGCTTCAGAGGTGGATTAGGGGGTCCTCGCCCCCTTTGTCCATTGTTTTGCAGGTTTTCTAGGTCAGGAGACGGAAAAGGAGCGGAAGAGGCGGAGTTCTTAATTGGTGTATTTGATACGAATTAAAGGCGAGATTTTGTACACCAACAGTTTCATTGATTGATTCCTCCATAAAACTAATACATCAGTATATATAATAAAATTATAACCCAAGCTGAGATACTGAAAACATATTCTTACTAAAAATTAAAACTAACCTAAATAAAAATAAACCACAATATTCTAATTAAGACTAATATAACTTAATTATGTAATATAATAAATAGCGTATCACTGTATGATCATTACTCTACTCTTCGATCGAATGTCATGGCTCAAGATCCCATTTCTCCTTTGGGCAAAGTAATAGATTGTTAAAGACCGTGGTATGAATCTGGATTCGATGGCTCTTGCATCTTGTCGATTCCCTCCTTCTACTTGTGGTCGGGTCACTATGGTTGTGTACAGGTTCAAAAAAGAACCTGTATCTTATTTGAGCAAAATGGTTGTGTAACTTGACCCTAAATGGTTGTGTATATAAAAAAAGAAACTTGACTGGGTTCTTTGAGCGTCTTGTATCCAAAATCCAAATCCTTATATTTAGGGTCAAGTTAGATTATACTATAACTTTTTAGGTAAATAATCGAGAATGAAAAAAAATTAACTAAAAAATAACAAATAAATTGTTAAAATAAATAGGAAAACCCAGGTTATTTAACCCGTTGACCGACCCGAACCCGCAACAAACCCGTAGTGACCCGACCTGTTTGAACCTGATAAATTTGTGACCCAAAATGACCCGACCCGAAATTGACCCGAACCCAACATACCGAAACCCGAACCCGACCCGCCCGACCCGATTGACAGGTCTAAGTACAGGTGCTTGTTTATGTTGATGATCTTGTTATTCCTGGAAATGACTCATCTACTATCTGGGTTCTTTTTTTTATATGAAGGATCTAGGGACGCTCAAATACTTTCTTGGGATTGAAATTGCTCGGAATTCTTCCTGCATTTTTTTATCCCAACGCAAGTATGCCCTCAATATTCTTTCAAAGACTGGATTATTAGCCTCTAAACCCGTTGATTTTCCTATGGAGCAACAACATAAGCTGGCTACGTCGTCTGGTGGCTTATTTGATTTCCCGGATCGCTATCGACTTCTGGTGGGGCGCCTCATATATCTTACTATTACTCGACCTCACATTTGCTACTCTGTCCATACTTTGGCTCAGTTTATGCAGTCTCCTTCTGTTGATCACTAGCATGCTGCTTTGCGAGTTCTTCACTATCTCAAAGGGCATCTTGGTCAGGGCTTATTCTTGTCTTCTGCGAGTAATCTTCAGCTTACAACCTATTGTGATTCGGATTGGGCTTCTTGTCCAATTAGCGGACATTTTTTTACTGGTTGTTTTGTTTCTCATGGTCACTCTTCCTATTGCTTGGAAAACCAAGAAACAAGATACAATGTCCCGATCTTCTACTGAAGTAGAGTACTGTTCCATGGCCAATGCGTGTTGTGAGCTCGTATGGCTCAAGTCGTTATTACGGTCACTTGGGGTCAATCATTCTGATCATATGCGTCTCATGTGTGATAATCAGGTTGTCTTACATATTGCTGCTAATCTTGTCTTTAATGAGCGCACGAAACACATAAAGATTGATTTTCATTTCATTTGTGATCTTATTTTGGATGGGAATCTTGTCACTCGTTATGTTCACACTTTGGAACAACCGGCTGATTTATTTACCAAGGCTCTTGGAAAAACAACAGTTTCTCTACTTACTTGGCAAGTTTGACATTGTTGATTTACGTGCTCCAACTTGAGAGAGAGTATTAGAATATTTTTATATTTATTTGTATATTTACTTTCTTTAGGGCACAAGCATGTACATATGTGCCTATATATTGTAATCTTTCCTAAGAAATTAATCAGATTGGTCAACCTAATTATTCCAATGTCTCCAAATTTACAATTTGTTTTCAAAAATTTTGTTAGTTTATTTTATATGTCACATTTTTTAATAATAATTGGTTTGATTTAGCTTTTCTTCTAAACTGTATAACAATAATATAATCTCGTATTTTATCAATTCCTAATATAACCTTATATCAATTTCAAATTTCAATTGTTTACCATATATAGAAGAGATTAAAGATAGATCTAGGTATGTTCACATCACCGCATCCCTTTAAAAATTAGATTTTTCTAACTTATATTCTTGAAAAATAGGTTAAGTTCCTTAAAATGCTAAGATTTTATAACTTTATACTCCCTCTATTTTATAAAATATGTCTTTTTAGCCCATTTTTTATTTTTTTATAAAACATGTCCTTTTAATATATTTTTCACTTTTTTTTAAATTTATTCTTACTTTATAGGAATAATAATTACTCTAAATAATTTTCTAAAAAGGGTTAAGAATACATATTTTTTCAAATGTAGGGTAATTTGGGTAAATACTCATCACTTAATGATGGGTTATTTATTAGATTAATTAGTCTTTTTTAAAGGTTTGATTAGTTTTCGAAGAGGAACTAATTAGCCTATCGATCAGATTCACCCGAGTCCACTTTGCACGCGCCTTACACTTGCGGCGATACTTAATTGTGTTGGAATTGACAGCTATAACTACCAATCCATCGTAATAAAGTTGGCTGTTAGGTGTCAAGGATAACCACGAAGGTAGCTATATAGTCTCGTCATTAGATCATACCACATTAATACTTTCTCATTTAATTTGAAAAACGAAACAACAAATTATGTCATAGTGGACTAAAAGTGGAGAAAAGCGGAGTATACTGCTAGGTAGTAGTTTTAGGAAATGGAAAATTTTAACGCGGATTGGTCCAACTCAAAATTTCCCGAATTGAGGAATGTGGATATACTTCTTCTTATCGATCTCTAACTCTTATTAAAAACATGTTCTTGTAACACATATTGGTATAAGATGTTTTCAACAAAAAAGAAAGATAGAGCCGTGGAGGGCTCTATTTTTTATTACTCCATCCGATTTAAATTAAGCGTCGTTCTAACACTTTAAATTTGATACAATTTATGTATCGTTTTAAATTTTTTAGACAATTGATTATGAGTGAGATATGAAAATTGTTATTGGAATGTGTTTTTATTGATTAATGTTCTTCATTCATTGGTTAAAAAAGTAATGAGTGGTAAAATTCATAAAAAAAATACACTTTTCAGTTTAATTAATAGTTTTTTTAAATCTTGTGTCCAAAATTAAAACGACACTTATTTTAGATCGGAGGGAGTAATAATGATAAAATTTCTTTAAGATTGCTCATTCTCATTGATGATTAATATATAATATTGTTAGTGCATAAAAATTTACCTTTAATATTCTAATGAATATTTCTCTTAATTCGCCTCTTCACCTTCCGTTCCAAGTTTCTTCTTCTTCTATCTAGAACTTGCAAAACAATGGACACATGGGGCGAGGTCTCCCTAATCTACTTTTAATGCTTAAGTCAGAAGAGCAGTTTGCCGATTGAACGTCAAGGTAAAAGTAAGACTTGCAAGCGAGTTTAGTGATTTCTGAATGTGTTTACCGTACATGGCATCTAAACCTGTCAAAACTTGACCCGACCTGAAAAAACCGACCCGACTCGCTCGAAGTTTTTTCAGTCTAAATCCGACCCAAAAATCAATGGGTCAAGAGTAACCAGAACTCAGTCGACCCGAAAAAAACTGGGTTGGGTCACCAACCCGTTGGGTTGACCCGGCCAACCCGATAAAGTATTATTTCAATTTTTAAATTAAATATTTTATTACAAATTTTGTATAAAATTATTATTTTATTATTATTAAATAATATTTTATATAATATAATATTAATTATTTTAATAAATATAAAGATAAAGGTTAACAAAATTGACAATCATTACCCGTTGGATCAACCCGAACCCGTACCAAACCCGTGACTACCCGGTCCATATGAGCTCGAAAATTTTACGACCCGTGACCCCTTTTGACCCGAACCCGATTGACCCAAACCCGAACCCGACCCGCCCGACCCATTTGACATATCTAATGGCATCCCATGTATTTATAATGGAGGAAAAGGAAATAGAAGGTCGAAAATCCTCTAGGGTCGACCAACATTCTTTGTCACCCAAGCAAGCGATATCTTGCTCTCCAATCCACGCGAAAATTCTATCTTTCGACTAAGATAGATTCGTCCATCATAATGATAAGAAAAACAATAATTTAATAAGAAAAATAATAAAGAAGGTTGAGAAAGTACTTAAAAAAATATTTTTTTAATTATTTACCCGCTCACAAGTATAATTACTTGCATGGTGAGTTAGGTTATAAATTAAATGATATTAACATAGTACAATATATGTGCTATAACACAACCTTGTGTTCGAAATGAAAGGACACCTAATAGTGAGGCTATCTTTAAAATCTAAATAACTAATTAGTAAATATGTTATCATACTAATAAGAGGGTGGAACAGGTAAGACACTAACATGGTCGAGTGCAACTTTCTCATACAAGTGTATGTCCAACTCAATGTGCTTAATACACTGATGTTGTACCGAATTGTTGGATAAATACGTGGCATACACGTTGTCTATGTAGATCATCGTAACTTGAGTGAGAGGACGATACAACTAAGTTGTAGATGAACCTTGTCGTAGAATAAACAAAAAAGAATCACATATGCTACCTTTAAACCAATGCAACGAAGATAGGAAGAAAAATGTTGGTACCAACCCTTCGGTGCTTGCTTTAGGCCATACAAAGATTTCGATAGAATTGTGTCATGTGGCGTAATCTTCATATTTTAATAAATTATATTATTCTTGTTTAGACATCATATTCTAATTATCTTTAATTTACATAATCGTATTAATTATAGCCCCACTCTATATATAAAGATTAATATATATTCATAACATTTCAATTTTTCTATTAAAGTAATCTTTATCTATTTCTATAAATTAACTTTATAAGATCAAATTTACTATTAAATATTTTATCTAAATATGAAGATTAGCGGGAAAAATATTGAATAGTACTGTTATTTTTTAAACTAAAATTCGTGGATGGCAAGAGAATTCAACTAGTTATTTCTAATCGTTGTTTCTGTTTTGTTTTTATGAAATCATAACAATCATGAAATAACCATTCTAAGAACTTAATCCTGTGATTAAAAGTTGTATTTGAAATTGGGCCTTTGAGCCTTTTAAACCGGAAGCTTATAGCCCAAAAATGCCATTGGGATTGCATCAGAAGCCCAAGATTTAATAAGACTGATCATGATCACAAATCACATTCTCGTCAATAAGTGGGGTAACTTTTCCTCAACGAGCTACAGTACGAGGGATCAATCACATGTGACATGTCACAATATCAAAAAAAAAGTTTTTCAAACTTAAAGGTCTCCTCGTATATTTAAGTATGTAAATAAAAAGTCTGATTTAATAGGCATATTCGTTTTTCATTTTTTTTTTATCTTGTAAATGTATAACCATTATTTGATCATTAGCCAATGTCATTCGTACAGACCGTCTACTTCGTGATCAATATTAATCTCTTCATACAAGCCAATGTCACTCGTACTACTTCGTGATCAATATTAATCTCTTCATACATGCTTTAGGGAAATTCGAACTCAGATTCGTGTACAATATTAGAAATCTAACGTCACTTTATCATTAGATCGACCGAATATTAATTTAATTTTCAATTTAATCTTAATTTTTAGTGGGACAAATCATAATTCATGAGATCCCACAAAAAAAAAACCACAAGTCATATGACTCAATTTTGTTCCTTTATATCCTAAAATCAACGGACATTTTATACTAAGGTAAGTTACATCGTGAGTTGACTCTTAGGGTCCATTTAGTATAAAAGTATGGAAAGAAAAAAGAAAGGAAACAAATTTATATGAAAGAATGATATGAATCATAGTATTTTGTTTTTAAATTTTAGCGGAGTGAGCAGAGATTTAGTTGGAGGAGAATGAGTGATATACTTTCCCTATGTTAAAATTAGAGAAACAGATTAGGACAACTTACTCAAAAGTTGCATGAAAAATGGGAGAATGAGGGTAATGGTTATCACCTTGATCAATAGATCATAAATTAAAAGTAGATTAAATTATTCAGTAACCATTTTCTTTCCATACTCTGATACGGCTCTGGAGGTCAAAACCGAACCAAGTTCGAGCCAGTGAAGGGCCTGACGGCCGGAAGGGAGAGTGACGATGAAAGGAGGGAGAACAGACAAATTAGGGCAAACTAATTTCTTTGATAATCATAAAAGAATTATGACAGAGTATTTATACCTAAGCCCTAACGGTTCAAGAAAGGCGTCACGGTAAAGAACCGTAAAGAAAACCCGAGAAGGAGTTTATAAAAACTCTGTTTAAAAATTACATTCAATAAAAATTATTACGAAATAAATTTCTAAACCTAAAAACTATTATAAAATTAATCCCTAAACCTAGTTGGCATTCGACGCGTGCGTTTGGGTCGATCCGCTCTGATTTCGGATTCAGCACCGGGTGTATCAATCTCTCCCCCGTTGACATTCGCCTTGTCCTCAAGGCGTAAGTCAGGAAAAACACACTGCAAATGATCCACCGGTTCCCAAGTAGCATCATCCGGCGAACCATCATTCCACACTACTTGCCATTCTAAACACGGAGCCCCATTTACTAGAACCTGTCGCTCGTCGATAGCACGCACAGGCAAAGAGATGGGTCGATCGTTAATAAATTCGGGAGGAAACACGGGCTGCACTGGGATCGATCCATCCGAATTATAAGGCCGCAACAACGAGACATGGAAGACGTTGTGAATCTTAGCATCTGGCGGCAAGGCTAACCTGTATGCGACGACACCAATGCGTTCCGTGATCTCGAATGGCCCATAAAAACGGCGAGCTAACTTGGCAGACAAAGGTCGGGCAATAGAGTGCTGACGATAAGGCTGGAGTTTCAACAATACTAAATCACCAACCTGAAATTCGAGATCACGTCGTTTGCGGTTCGCCTGAGCTATCATGCGCTGTTGCATTTTGCTGAGATTTGTGTGAAGGAGATCGATGAGCTGGGTCCGCTCATTGAATGCAGCCAGCGCCTCTGCTGAATCGCTCGACGGTTGTGTCACCCGTAAAATAGCCGGCGGTTCTCTACCGTAAAGGGCTTGAAATGGCGACATCCGTAAGCCTTCATGAAACAAGCAATTCAATGCCAATTCAGCCCATGGCAAAAATTCAGCCCAACGCTTAGGTCGGCCTTCTGTAAACGCTCTCAAGTATTGCTCTAGGCTGCGGTTCTTAACTTTCGTTTGGCCATCCGTTTGAGGATGGTAAGCCGAGCTATGCCGAAGTGTAGTGCCGCTAAGACGATGGATTTCTTTCCAAAATCAGCTCGTGAAAATGGGGTCTCGATCAGATAAGATAGTAGCCGGAATGTCGTGGTGCTTAACCACAATCTCGTCGAACAAAGACGCAACCTTGGCTGCGTCGTAGTGCGGTCCTAATGCGCCAAAGTGCGCGTATTTCGAGAGTCGATCGACAACCACCAAAATAGTAGTAAACCCTCGGGATGGCGGTAGCCCGGTAATAAAATCCATCGATACATCAACCCAAACCTTTTGCGGAATTGGAAGTGGTTGTAAGAGCCCGACAGGTTTCTTAGTACTATACTTAGTAGACTGACAGATCAAACATGAGTCAACAAATCACTTGACATCGCCCCTCATTTCGGGCCAAAAGAAAACTTCAGCCACACGTTTGAACGTGCAATCGACGCCAGGATGCCCTGCGCTCGGAGAGGCATGAAACTCCGTCAGAATATCAGCTTTCAGAGGAGATTCCTTGCTGAGAACTAGACGGTGATTGTAATACAAAATACCGTCATGATTCCGAAATGGAGCTGGTAAGGATCCTTGCGCAGCAGCGACATGTAATTCCGTAAGATCCGCATATTCCGTATTCTCCAAGCGGAGCTTATATAGCAAATTAGGCAGGGGGCGCGGACCATGCGAGAAATTGTCTCAATTCAGACTCAGCGTCAATCATACAGCGGGAAAGAGCATCGGCCACTCTGTTGTTAGTGCCGGGTTTGTACTCAATGCGAAACTTGTAGCCCATCAATTTCCGAATGAAGAATTGTTGATCCGGTGTCTGAATAACCTGAGATAGAAGTTCCTTGAGGCTTTTCTGATCGGACCTGATAATAAATTCCCGTCCCAATAAATACTGACGCCATTTCTGCACAGCGGAAACAATGGCAAATAATTCCCTGTGATAAGCAGAAGAACCGCGACGACGGAGGCCCAAAGTTTTACTGAAGAAAGCCAGGGGATGCTCGATTTGGAGGAGTACTGCGCCGATACCCTCGTCTGAAGCATCAGTTTCCACAATGAATGTGTTAGAAAAATCAGGCAACTATAAAACCGGGGGTTGTTGCATTACCGATTTGAGGCGCTCAAAGGTGTCAGAAGCCACAGGTGACCACACAAATTTTTCTTTCTGTAGTAGAGCAGTGAGAGGATTAGCCAATACTGCATAATTTTTGATGAATTTACGATAGTAGCCAGTTAAGCCCAAAAAGCCTCGAAGTTGACGCACGGTTTTAAGCGTCGGCCACTGCGCCATTGCTGTCAATTTATCTGGATCGGCTAGCAGCTGTCCAGACGACACAATGTGACCCAAGTACTCTACTTTCTGTGTACCGAATGAGCACTTCGAGCTCTTGAGAAAAAGTGATTTGCCTGTAAAATCTGAAGGATTGTATCAACATGGCGAATATGCAAATCCAGGGAAGAGTTGTAGACTAATATATCATCAAAGAAAACAATGACGAAATCCCTTAGATAAGCTGCAAAAATCTGATTATCGTTGCCTGAAATGTGGATGGCGCATTTGTTAAGCCGAAAGGCATAACCAAGAATTCGAAGTGGCCATCATGAGTACGGAAGGCCGTTTTATGAATATCCGAACTGTGCATCCTGATTTGGTGATAACCTGAGTGTAAATCAAGCTTAGTAAAAATCACAGCATTACCCAATTCATCAAACAACTCATCAGCTGTAGGAATAGGAAACTTATCTGCCACTGTTGCTGTGTTGAGTGCCCGGTAATCGATACAAAAGCGAAAACTGCCGTCTTTCTTTTTAAATAGCAAAGCCG
This sequence comes from Fallopia convolvulus, assembly GCA_964016875.1. NCBI lineage: Eukaryota > Viridiplantae > Streptophyta > Magnoliopsida > Caryophyllales > Polygonaceae > Fallopia > Fallopia convolvulus. The sequence goes on from OZ024736.1 coordinate 41,817,322, forward strand.
GGGATGAAAATGGACTTGTACTATGACGGATAATACCCTGATTCAACATATCCTGTACTTGGCGCTCGATTTCCGTCTTTTGAAAATAGGGGTATCGATAAGGTCTGACGTTGATCGGCTTAGATTCATGCAGCAGGTGGATACGGTGGTCCCACGGCCATTGAGGGGGGAGGCCGGTGGGTATGCGGAAAACCGCGGCGTGGCACACAGTAGCTCACGCACCCGGGGGTGTACATCCGCCGGAATGTCACACTCGGCAGGCGCCGAATCCAGAGGCATCGGAATCACCTCAAAACATTCCGCCACCTCTTCTTGTGAGTATAAATAGTGTAGGGCATGAATTGAAATAGGCTTCCGGGATTGCAAGTCACCATGCAACATAATCGGATTGCCATCCCACACAAACTCCATAGTTAATTTCGCATAATCATGTGAAACTTTGCCCAACGTTTGGAGCCATTGTACTCCGAGCACTACCTGCGGTCCATTGATATCCAAAACAAACAGATCAATAGGGAAAACATAATCATGTAATCGTACCGGTGTAGCCGGACATTGATGTTTGCATAAGAGAGAAGCGTCATTCCCCACGTAAACCCGAAAGGGCGTCACGTCGGAAACTTTGAGATGTAAGGCTTCAACGATCGACGGGTAGATAAAATTGTGAGTGCTGCCACCGTCAATCAATACTTGTGTCGGGGCGTCATGAATGAATCCGGCAATTTTTAAGGACCGAGGATTTGTGTGGCCTTCCATAGAGTGTACACTGGACACATCGCCTGTAACAGCCAACACTTCATCATCATCGTTGGCTTCGGTATCTTCGGGATCATCGTTGCCCAATAATGCTAAGAAGCGATGTTTACAACGGTGCCCAGGTTGGTATTGATCATCGTAATTCCAACATAGCCCTTTCTTTGATCGTTCATCACGTTCGGCATGTGACAAATGCCGGATTGGCAGCGTATTAATAGCGCGGTTCGGAGGTGCTGTCGACGTGGAGGCCGCACACAGTGGAGGTGGACCCGGCGAATTCGCGGGCGGTGCCGCAACACCCGCGGACGATAGGCCGTTGTATTCCATCGGCGCTGATTCGTAACATTGGTCACTGTATCGACATACGACGCTGCCAATTCTCGAGCCAAGGCAAAAGCTTGAACGATTGTTGTCGGATTTTGAAGATTAAGCTCTCGTCGAACGGGTTGCTTTAATCCGGCTTTGAATAAGGAGATAACTGTACTCTCCGCTAACCCTTCAACTTTGTTCAACAGAGTCTCAAATTCAGTTTGGTAATCTAGTACCGAAGTTTTCTGCTGCACTTTAGCAAGTAAGCCGACGTAATCCTCATAGTGGTGAGGATCGAACCGCTGTTTAACGGCTTCCAGAAAGCCGTCCCAAGTGCGAATACAATTGTTCTGACGCTGATATCGAAACCATTCAGAAGCCGGGTGATAAAAAAGAATATTGACAAGTTGAAGACGATCCACTGTCGACGTCTGAAAGTAGTCGAAATAACATTGCACTTTATAAACCCAACCCTGTGGATCCGAGCCATTGAATCGTGGTGCATCGACGCGAATTTTCGGGTAGTCCGCGTGCCGAGGCTGGACGAATCCGGCTGCGTGGGCGTCCGGTTGAGCGTGGTGTCCAACGGCCTGGAGTTGCTGCGCAGCGGCATTGGTTGGCGGGTTCTGGGGATCGGGTTGCGCGGCAGGCGGTAATGCATGGTGTTGCTTGGGTCGTCGGTAAATTAGGGTTTCCCTGGGTGACGGGATTAGCCGCTCGCAGGCCCCGATTAGCGTCATTGATGATATTCTGAGTATCGAGAATGTGGAAAACTTGATCCATGCGACGACGCTGATTTTCATGGTCCCGACGTTGCGCCTGAATATCAAGCCGCTGAGTATCTTGTACTTGACGAACGTGTTCCAACTCCGCGGACATTGATTGAAGAATATTCCGGATCTCCTGGAGATCCGATGTCGTTCCCGTAACCTGGGATGAGGAATCTTCGTTAGCCATGATAAGCGGAGCGTTCTCAATGAAAGCACCAGTTGATACGGCTCTGGAGTCAGAACCGAACCAAGTTCGAGCCGGTGAAGGGCCTGACGGCCGGAAGGGAGAGTGACGATGAAAGGAGGGAGTACAGACAAATTAGGGCAAACTAATTTCTTTGATAATCATAAAAGAATTATGACAAAGTATTTATACCTAAGCCCTAACGGTTCAAGAAAGGCGTCCCGGGAAAGAACCGTAAAGAAAACCCGAGAAGGAGTTTATAAAAACTCTGTTTAAAAATTTCATTCAATAAAAATTATTACGAAATAAATTTCCAAACCTAAAAACTATTATAAAATTAATCCCTAAACCTAGCTGGCATTCGACGCGTGCGTTTGGGTCGATCCGCTCTGATTTCGGATTCAGCATCGGGTGTATCATACTCAATACCAACGGACCCTTAATCACAACAACGACCCTCATGAAAACGAATAATCTAGCTTTAACTAAACTATATTGACTTAGTTGATAGATGACATGCAAAAAAATGTCTAAGATCATCCCCTTGTAACAAAAGGTTAATAGGAAGTTTGGCATTAACATGGTATCTTGGGGATTCAAAATCCACTAAACTCTCCTTTTTCCTATGCACATGTCATTTTCCAAAACCGATGTTTCACTGTGGAAACTCGAAACTTCAAATTCTAAAGTCGTCCACTTCGATCTCTTGGGAACTTCTCTCTTGGTTCCCTCCCATGGAAACCATACACTTCTACACATGTTGGTGGCTACCTTTCAATCACACACACACAAAAAAAATCTCACATGAAATTCAACGTGGCTAGATCTAAAATATGGTATGTAACTTAAACCAAAGTTTTTTAAAAAAAAGTACTACGAAATTATATCTAAAACTATCAAATTATTCCTATTTGACTTAAACTCAAAAAAAAAACCTCATGTTATCAAAAAAGAAACGCTCATGGTTATAACCTTTTCATGTAGAAAATCTGGACCCGTTTTCTAACTGTTTGGATTGGGTTCGGCAATTAACATTATTTGCTCATTGTTTGGTTTGAGTTTGGTTATAACGAAATTAAGATAATACTGCCCGTTGTCTAGGCTAAACTATAAACAAACTGAGATGCTAGACTCGTTATTCAAGTATTAACAAGACAAGGCTAGATACACTTTCTGGTGTATTAAAATATAACCTTAATTTTTACATGAAAAAGTCGGGACTAATAGGCTTGTATATAACCTTGATAGGCTACTCCTTCCATTATCAATGAGTTTTAAGATGGATACCAATAGACTTATGCATTGGTCTAGCTAAGAACTTTAATGCTTATGTATATGATTTATTCGGTTTTATTATTTTGGTTTATTTTTTATGGCCAATACCTTGTGCCTACACGGCTTGCTTGTTTGTAATTAAGTTTTTGAAAAGTATGAAATTTTGTATAGTCCTTTTTAGTTCCTCTCCCATAGACAATAGCGCCTTCATCCTATAAATAGCAATGAAGCTTTTCCCTATATTGCACACAACTAAAACTATACAAAAGACATGCTCTCTGTTGGCATACAATGAGGTACAACAACAAGCAATACCATTTTCCACTTGCCTTCTTCCTTCTTCTCTTAATACTCTTCCCAACACATCATCTTCTTCCCCATCCTCCCCATGTTATCGCAGCTGCACGGCCATTGAAGGCCATCAGTCCACCTTCGACCGACGGCTCAATGATCGATGCAATGGAGAAATCGGGTCCAAGCCCAGGTGGCGGTGGCCATAGGTTCAAGGAAGCCCTTCAAGCTCTACAAGAGACCAAGAACTTGAGTGATATCCGACACTAATATACCTAATTGGATCGAGAGTGTTGCACTTGTAATTGTACATACATATCAAACTCTTTTCATTTTTTTTCTTCTAATGTACGAAGTATTGTTTTTGTTAATGTAGTTTTACCGTTTTGAGTACTTTTATTCAATGCCTCAACTTTCTGTTATGAAAACTGGTTTTGTTCAAATGTACAATTATTACCCATTTAGTTAATTCCTATTTCTTCTCTCTATATATGTATATGGTTGCTAACGAGAGAGTCAGTTCGAACCCACGATCTCAAGGCAGATTGAAGAGGTCATATGAGTATATTGAATCGGATGTGCTACAATTTTATACCAAATAGTAATTTTTTTTTAAAAATAATGTTTTTTGGTTTTATAATTAATATACGTGAAAATTAATTGTTTTTATGTATTTCAAGATAAGAAAAAAATATTATTTTTCAAACAAAAAGTATTTTTTTTTAAGAGTATAGCAAGACCATTTAAATTATTGATCGAATTATCCTTGAAGCATGAAATAAATAATTAATTAATCATATGTGAAATATATTAATAAATATATGCACTGCTAGGCTGTGTTAACTAACTCCCAATTCATTTTCCTCAAGGAACTAGAATGAGCTCCTTGTCTTCTTTAACTTAAGCCCTGTTCTTTTCCTTTACAAGCAAGTGCTTCAATTATCGTGCACGTAATTCCTAATCAAAGCTAATATTAGGAGTATACATTATCAATATATATTATCTAAACCTAAAGGAGATAAGTACAATATTGTCATTTAGATTTAATATCTCATTCTCCATATTTTTATTACTACTTTTTTATATTAATTTTTATTCATAAATATGAAAATTGCTTTAAATAATATAGGCCATGTTTTTAATTACGAGTTTTTATATTTTTTTAATATTATGACATTTTTTCAATTATATGGACCATATTTTTAATTATGAAATTTTCAAATTAGTTTTTAAGTTTTTATATTAACTTTTTGTAGATAAATATGCAAACTTTCTTTTATATGATAGTGAATTTTTATATTTTTATATTAAGTTTTTATTTGTAAATGTATGACAACTTTTTTTACAATATAATTTTCTATCCATAATGATGGTGTTATCTGCAAAACTACCTCTTAAAATAAAAAATACAAAGCAATGCTAGCCTTTAGATAAAATACATCTATGGTTCAAATTACTCCTAATTTTATTTTAAAAAAATAGCAAAAAAGATATATTATGACATTTTTGTAAATACAACAAACTTCTTACTCATTCTTAAATTAACAAAAATGCTAGTCTCTCCCAACCCATCCACGCCTCCACAAACTTGAAGACTCACACATCTTCAACGTCTCTGGCATTCGATCAAACAAAATCGCACCCCCCTCCCACGTCTCTCGCATTTGATCAACCCCAGCCTCTCACAAATTTCGATCGGTGTTTCTCATTTCAAATTTCCTCTATCTATTGCTCTTGAGAAATTTTGTTTCGAAATACCTTCAAAAACAAATAAGAAAAGGTAAATCTAAACCCTGAAAACCAAAAATTAGGTCTTTTGGTACTTGGTTGTGAGAATTTGGTAGTATTTGTATTTTGAATGTGTTGGTTTTAGTAAGGATTGATTGAGATTATTGTGTTTTTAAGATTGCTCATCCATCTTCCAATAATTGTTGGGAAAATCGTTGAAGAGTCGCGCCGTGCTCGCTCCTATATATTCTAATTGCTCCTCCTGTCATGATTTCTACTTTCCCTTCTAGCATCCTGCAATTAGTGTGTAAGTTGGTATAGCACAAATAATAAGCATGTGGGCCTCTGAGTTAAGCTTAATTGAACCGAAGATACTCCATAATCTAATTTGGGTCATTTCAGCTACGTACTCTGCCGATTTATGTCATTTCAATCTTGATGTAATCACTAACTAGTTAAATTGGAATATATAATAAAAGTGCTCAAAATAATAAGATTGCAATATTAATTAATAAAAGTGCATTTAAATGGTTTCCAAGTACATTTCAATTCATTTTGAACTCAAGAGTGCATTCTAAAGTATTAAAAAGTAGAAAAAGTGGATTCTAGAGTTGTATATTTGAAATCTAAAGTGCATGCAGGAGTAGTATTAGTGAATTATAGAGTAGAAAAAGTGTAGTCGAATGATATATAGTGCAATCATGTGGAAGATTTTCAAAAATAGTTGTTATGTGTCCTTCATTGTGTGTCCTTGGATTCTAAATTGCATTATAAAGTGCATGTTTAAAGACAAAATTTAAGAAAAACTTATTAGCTCAAATGGAAGAGCAATGTGTGCTTACGCACAAAGATGTGGGTTCGAATCCCATATAAGTTAATTTGAGATGACCTTCTTTGAAAATAGTGGTTGATTAGTTATTTGTCACATGTACCTAGCTAGTTAGGTTAAGAATAAATGTGTTAAGAAATTAATTTGTGTAAGATATCATTGATGGTGCACGAAATAACCGCTAAATAATCAAAGGCGAATTAGCGAACACAAGAAAAGGAATAACACACCGCGTTGCTTATATGCGTCGAAACAATATGTATACAACCGATTACAACTATATGCATTGTTCATGCAAACTATCGCACAACTACGTGTGTTTGTCTAAAGGAAACATAAATGGGTTGGCCCATAGAAAACTTGTATAAACCTATGACCCAATAAAAGATCCTTGAGTTTGGCCCAAGAACAAAACTAGCTAGCTCTTACACCATCTCCACGTACGCCTCGAGTTGATGTGCAATTCAGGCCCAAATACCTACATATACACGTACACACTTCTACTCATTTCACATGGAATATTCAACGTCTGCAAAAGTCAACAAAATCAGCTCCAGTACTAGCTGCGAGATGCAACGTTAAAAGCAGCTTTACGAGGGTCCATTCGGACGTTGACAACAAGCCTCTACTATGTGCACTTATGTGTAAGTTGCTAACGATTACTTAGCATGGAGGATTTCCATTTGCCATCCCACATCGGTATAAAATGCATAAGCAAGGAGCTCTTGTATGTTATAAATAGGAAAATGTGTGAACGAATAAAAGGGTCGAAAAACCCCTCTGGCTCGAGAACTATCTCGCTTGTCGAAGCTCGACGTGTTTGATCTCCGAGTGAGATCGCGCTATTTAGGGTATAAAGTCCAAAAGCTTTATTTGTAAAGAGTACAAAAACAATCAGCTGAAGGGTGGGGAGGAGGAATAATCCACGTACGATCCACGTACAAAAACCGAGAGTTAGTATTTATTAAAATCCCGTTTATATCGCGTATTATATCGGTTTCAACAATCATATTAACCTATGTAGGAGTTGAACCTACATCTTTGTGCACAATCACATCGCTCTCCCATTTGAGCTAATAGGCTACTTGTACTACATTTATAAAGGTAAATTATAAGAAAAAATGTCATGTAACTATCGCATAGCTTTCATATTTAAGTTAAAAACATTACTTCTTGATGGTGCACGGATTATAATCAAAAGTACATTATAAACATATAAAAATGCATTACAAACAAAGAAAAGTGCATTACAAAAAAGGCTAATTCAAATCAGTAAAAGTGCATTACAAACATATAAAAGTATAGTACAAAGTAGGAAAAGTGCGTTACAAATATATAAAAAGTGCATTACAAAAGATGTTAATTCAAATCATAAAAAAGTGTATTCTAAATATATATAAGTGCACTACAAAGTAGAACAAATGTATTATATGTGTGAATAGTCAAAGTACATGCCTATATAATTACCAAGTGTATTGTAAAATAAGTAGAGTGCATTCCAAAATAGTTACATTGCATTGTAAAGTAGGTAGAGTGTATTATAAAGTAGGAAAAGTAAGTATCTATATGTTTAACAAAAGGATAAAAGTACAAGACTATATAATTATTAAAAGTGCCTTACACATTAGATTTAGCACATTCTAAATACAACAAAAGTGCAATCTGAAATAGGTAAAGTGCATTACCAAATTTGTATAAATCCTTCCAAATTTTGTTTTTCCATCAATCTCACCAACATAATACATATAGGAATGATTCACATGAAAGCGTGATTCGAAAATAACACATACAAACATCGATTTTTCCCTAATAGCTCCTAGTTCGCATCAAATGAAAAACGACTAAAAGCTCTCTTCACCACCAAAATCCAAAATTCTCTCTAAATCATAAAATCCAAATCCCCCTTAATTTTGAATCATAAATTCGAAATCAAACCAATTCGGATTATGTTCTCCAAATCATATATTTGAAGCCAACAATGGAGATTACACATCAAAATCCCCTTTTAGATGATTTAGAAACGCTATAATATTATATAACATAATGAAGATCGAAAAAGGAAGAATCCCTCAAGATCGAAAAACGAAATGACATATACATATGGCTATGAGCAGAGTAACTCGTGGGATTAGAATTATAAAATCGGCAACTTAGTCCCAATTTTTTCATGTGAGAAAACTCTCAACATGACCCCTCAAGTGGTAACTACCTATGCTAGTTGTCACTTAAAAACAATCTCTTAAGGTTGACATTTGAATTGGTCGCTCCTTTATTGGGCGGGCAACTAGCTTGAACGTGCTCATAAGGCTGGCAAGCCCGGACAATCTCTCAAGGTTGACGAACCGCCACTTTGGAACTAGTCGCTCCTTTATTAGGTGGACTGTCTGAACTTGCCCATGAAGCCATAAAGCCCGAAGACTCCAAGATTGAACCCACACCGAAACCTACTCTAATACCATAATAAAGTCTGGTGGGCCGATAATTTAGGGTCGTACGTGTAACAGGTCTAGCATATAAGTTCAATGAGGTTCCAACCCAAAACCGACCATATAGTTAATTATGAGTGGAGTAACTTAAAAAATTATGTACTACACAATTTCAGTACCAAGTCCAACAAGCCTATTTTTGTGAAAGATTTTTATAAATTAAACGATTCTACTTCATATATTTTTTTATTTATAATTTTTTCATAAAAAAATTATCATTAAACCATCAAAACAATAATGGGTTCACCTTAATGATTTTAGCTCCACCTCGCATAAAATCAATTGTATATTTTGTATATAATTTTATTTCAAGTAAATAAATTATTTTTATTTTTTATATTAAATTAAAATCCTATTTACTAAATAAGTTAATATGGATAGAATATTATTTTAGATACATTGAATTTTTTTTGAATTTCAGTAAATATTAATTCCCTTTATATTTTATCTCTTTTTTGTAAATTTAATATGGACAATCAATATTTTATAATAGAAAAGCTGGACATTTTTTGCACAACCACTTCGATTCTTGCCCCACTCTAATTTAAAAACATAAAACTTTATTCAATAAATCTTTTTTTTTTAATTAAATCCTTTCAATATATTTATGTAAAAATATTTAAACAACCTCAAATTTTGATTAGAAAAATATCTTAAATTTTGAATTTTAATTACAAAATGATAAAAAAAATATTATCTTTGTCTTTTTATCCATTCATGTAAAATATCTTTGACGTTTTAGTATATTTGTGTAAATTTTTAAAATAAATTTACAAAATAAAATTTGATTAAAAATGATACAAAAAATTATATCATCATTTCCTTTTTAAGTATCGATAATAAATAACTATAAATTAAAGTTTTGTTTTTTCGAGCCAACAAAATAATTATGGCCTCACTTCCCAATAAATTAGTGATATTTTATTTTTTAATAAATAAATTATCTTTATCTTGTATATTAAACTAAATCTTATTTATTAATCAATTTTTAATTTTCTTTATATTTTATATGTTTAATATGGATAATATATATTTTTTATTTTATTTTTATTTTATCACTTTAATGAAAAAAACTTCTAAGAACGACTAAATATTTAATAAAAAACTTGTATTCAATGCCAAAAGTAAAATAATTATTGTAATGTGTGTAGACCTGTCAATCGGGTCGGGTTGGGCGGGTTTGGGTTCGGTCATTTCGGGTTCGGGTTAAATCGGGTTCCGGGTCGTTATGAGTCACGGGTCAATCGGGTCGGGTTACAGCGGGTTTTCGGTCGGGTCGGGTTGACCAACGGGTCTAAAATATCCTTTTTTCTTATGATTATTAAAATTAATTTTTAATTAAATAATAATATTTAATTATAATATATTATTTTCATTTATTTTAATAATAAAATATATTATAAGTTTCAAAATAAATTTAAAAAATTCTATAAATAAGCTAAATCGGTCAACCCAAGGGGTTTCGGGTTTCAACCCAACGGGTTCGGGTTTCAACCCAACGGGTTCGGGTTTCAACCCAACGGGTTCGGGTTGTAGCGGGTTCGGTTTATTTCGGGTTTCGGGTTCAAATTTTCGGGTCTTAACCCTAAAATTATCGGGCGGGTCGGGTCGGATTAGCGGGTTAGGTCAGTTTTTGACAAGTCTAAATGTGTGTATAAAATTTATATCTTCTATGTGTATTATTATGATAATAGTAATACCAATCTCAAAAATAATTAATTTTTTAACAAAAATAGCATGCTCATGTAGTCATACGGTCATAGAGCTAGTTATATTAAAAAAATTATATTAATATTCTATTTATAATATGTCTAAAAATTATTTTAAAATCCAATTTATAGCCATGCATAGTATAACATATATAAACTAATACTCCCTCCGTATCAAATTTTTTGTCATTCTAGACTCTCTTTTTTGTTTCAAAAGTAGTGTTATTTTAGAATTTTTGTCACCTACTTGATTACTTTACACTTATATTCTTGTATTTATTGTTAATTTTTAATAAATAAGGGAAGAAATATTAGTGATGGCATTAAAAATGAAATAAAATAGAATAATAAATAGGTACATATATGTCTATTTGGTATAGTAGTACTTTTCTTAAAAAGAGTGATATTGTCTAAAATGACAATTATTGTAAAACAAAGGAAATATAGCTTAAAGTTTTTTTTTGTTTTTGATAGAAAGAAATATAAGTTTTTTTTTATGAAGAAATGTGATACTAGCTCATTACAAGACAAACACTAGGTTACCTGAATAACAAGACCAACCTAAATTATCACAGCAGATGATCTTTAGAAAATCAAATAACAAAGGATGATTACAGATCCAAGAATTATACTGAGAGACATCCAAAGGATCTAACAATGATCCTAGGGAAAAAATGAGAGATAAAAAAACTAAGATGATTAAAACTAAAATGCCTTCTTGCGAGGAAATCTGTCGCTGAATTGCATTCCCTAAAACAATGAAAAATCACGACACAAGGAATAAAAGCAACAAAATGACGGATATCATTAACAATACCCTGAATTTCCCAAGGAATTTTCCAAATTTTTTTTAAAGAATTAATAAGCGTTAAATTGTCATCCTCTATAATATAAGATGAGTCAATTTTAAGATAACCGCATGATAGCTTGCATATAGGTAGTGTTTAGGATGCATGTTTATATTTCTTTTTGCTTTTAGTTAGTTTCTTTAGTGTCTTAGAGTGTCTAATAGAGTTGGGTTTTTGCACTTGTTCTATGTTGTTTTACAGGTCTTAAAGTGAACAAGTGTGAAAGGAAAGGAAACCGGGGAAAGAACGCTTGAATTCGGGCCATTCATTGGTGTTGTTGGTTTGACACCTCTATCTTGCGAAGGTTCGTTCGGGAGCTATAACCGTCTGATGGAGTTGAATTTGTTATCATTGGAAAGCTAATTCAAAGATTTACTATTCATGTTTTACTCCGAGTCCAAATTCCAACTCGAAGGGAGTCAAAACAGCCCCATAAATGTCACCTGAATCCTGAATCTAGTTGCTGGCAACGCCCGCCGCCGACCAAGCGGCTTCCGCCACCTATGACAACACGAGATATCTTTTTCGCCACGTGTTCTATTCTGATTGGTCTTAGTTATATCCACTTTATTCCAACTTATGTATTATTGGTTATCACCACACATCGCAATCCTTCTAGCAAAGCAAGAGTTTCGGCTTGAAAGACCGAAATAGAGTGATGTTTATTTTGATTAAAGCCAAGAATTTTACTTTTATGCTCCCGAATTAAGAAACTTATGAAAGATGAAGAGTTAATACGCTTTCGACAAAAAAAAAACGAGGATTCATCATATAATATATATAGAAAAACAAGAATTTCGACAAATAAAGAAAAAGAAAAACAAGAATAGTACTAATAGAGCATATTAAATAATACGGAGTATACTCATGATTTTTTTTTTGAAAAACTAAAATCGACTTCTTTGTACTAATAGAGCATATTAAATAATACCATGTTAGATTAGATGTTCCTCTTATTCTTTTTTGTACAATAATATAAAGCGCCAACGGCCGACGTGAGTGTAAAATATTTGGTGGGTTGTTGAGCTTTCTATTTCAGAAAACATCAATCGATCTAGCTATGAAAAAATTACTACTCCCTCCGTTTCCGAAAGTTTATCTTGTATTATTCTTTGGGTGTCCTGTAAAGTTTGTCCACCTTTTTAACTTTTCTTTTATATCAATTTTTCTTACAATATTACCCTCATCTTATCTCATCTTTTACCCCCCATTATCTAACAAAAAATCTACCTCTTCAAACCCATTTTAGTCTTTTCCTTTCTTTTTCTCTTTCTTTTCACTTTTCCCATCACAATCACAATCTCTCCCTTCACCCTATTGGCTACTTCATCTTGTCTACCCATTTCTTAATCCATGTGAAAGTTGTCCTTTTGGACAAACTTTCGGGGACGGAGGGAGTAGTTTAATATCCGTATCCTGCACGGGCTTACTATAATTTTTAATATTTTTATATATAATGAATTATAAAAGTATGTTTATGAGCTTAGAAAAATACATTTTTTAACAGAGAAGGATGAAAAATGTGAAAAAAATTCAATATTTCACATCTATAACCCTCAAGTTAATATAGAAGAAAGAACAATGCATGTTTTGAATAAATAATAATCCATTTGTCAGTACATGTAGATGCTCCCAAATTTCAATCAATATAGTTAACAAAATGAAAAATGTGCACTATAATTCCTTTGTCATGCTCCAGTGATGAAACATGTAAGATAAGGGCGAATTAATCAAAACCAAAAAAATTAGAATTGCATAAAAATTATTATTTACAGTAACATAGTATGATGTAAAATATCCAAAAACAATAACAAAAAGACAGGGTACTTTATTTGAAGGGTTATTCTTATCGTTATATAAAGTATGTTTTAGACATCAATAGTAACCAACTTTAATAGTTCTTATAATCTGTACATTAATATCAATCAAATCAAAAACTCCTTGAAAGATTACTTTCAAATTAAACCCAACACACTTCAAATTTAGAAATGAACATAAAAATAGTGAAATTAGAATCAATACAATTAATCAATTTCCTTATATCAAGACCCAAAATAGAATGTAATCTTTAAATTCATCAATTTTCCCATAAAATAGTAAAATTACAATGAATACAATTCAATAATTAAACTCAACACTCGAAATTGTATAAAAAATAAGTGTATATAAAGATTTGTGGCTTGTGAGTGTATTTATTGAAAATAATAGTCTAAATCCGGGTAAACTGGTAGAATTATGTAAAATAAGTGGTCAATTTATTGAAGCATTTATTTGGTCTTTATTATGTTGAAAATAGTATAAACATTTAGTGAGAAAGACCAGCTTGAAGCCCGTGCAATTCAGTTTTTCCATCACTTGTATACCTTGTCAGCCAATGGATGTCTGCCTAATGTGTGTAGCAGGGGTGATTTTCCTATCTTGGAAGCAGGAACCTGGGCATAGTTAGATTCTCCGGTGACTGATGAGGAGATTTTCGGAGCGTTGAAAATGATGGGTTCGTTAAAGGCTCCAAGGATTGATGGCTTTCAACCAATATTCTTTCAAAAATATTGGTCGACGGTTGGGGACTCACTTTTGACCTTTGTTCGTGCGTTTTTTGCTTTTGCTGTCTTATCGCCTGATTTGAATGAGACTTTGATTGTTCTGATTGCTAAGGTGGATGAGCCGGAACAGATTAGCCAATTTCGACCCATTAGTCTCTGCAATGTCCTTTACAAGGTCATCACTAAGGTTATGGTCAATCGAATGCAGGTGGTACTCCCAAGGCTGATTGGTCCCATGCAGGGAAGCTTTCTCCCGGGTCGACTGATTACTAATAATATTGTTCTTGCTCAGGAGGTTCTTCACTCTATGAAATGGAAAAGAGGTGTCAAGGGGTGGATGCTTTTAAAACTTGATTTAGAGAAAGCTTACGATAGGCTTCGGTGGGACTTCATTAAAGACACTCTGAGAGATGCTGGTTTTTCGGCTGTTTGGATTTCTTGGATTCGAACATGTCTGCATTCCACGTCTTTTCGTCTTCTATAGAATGGAGAGGTTACTTCAGATTTTACGCCTTCACGGGGCGTCCGACATGGTGATCCGATCTCTCATTATTTGTTTGTGCTTTGCATTGAACGCCTTAGTCAGATTATTTCCCATGTTGTTGTTGATAAGCGCTGGATACCTGTTTCTCTTTTTCGTGGGGGCCTTAAGTTGTCACATATTCTATTTACAGACGACATTATGTTGTTTGCGGAGGCCTCTGTTCAGCAGATTAAGATCATTCAGGACTGTTTAGACAAGTTTTGCTCTTCCTCAGGCCAAAAGGTTAGCATTACAAAATCTAAACTGTTCTTTTCGCCTAATGTTTCCAGAAACTTGGCACAAAGAATCAAAGCGGAGTGTGGCTTCTCTATTACTGATGATATTGGCAAGTATTTAGGAATGCCGATGTTTCATGATCAAGTTAAAACTGATACTTTCTCTCCTCTTTTAGAGAAGATTTCAAAACGTCTCCAGGGGTGGCAGGGTAGGTTTTTTAGTCTTGCTGGCCGAGCTACCCTTGCTAGATCGGTGTTAGATTCCTTGACAGTTTACACGATGGCCACTGTGGTCTTGCCTAAGGAAGTTTGTTCTAATATTGATGCCCTAACCCGCAACTTTATTTGGGTCGATAGTGAGGGTAGAAATCGAATCCATCTTGTTAATTGGGAAGAAGTGAGTAAACCCAAAGAATGTGGAGGCCTTGGAATTAGAGCTATGTGAGAACTCAATGTTGCTCTTGTTGGTAAATTGAGTTGGCATTTTTTGAAGGAATCGAATAAATTGTGGATTGATGTGCTTCGGGCCAAATATATTCGACCGTCGGGCTCGATTTCTATGCCTAAATCCCACATTTGGAATAACATTGTATTGGGAGTTAAGCAGGTTGTGATCCCTGGTTCGAAATGGTGCATTGGTAACGGTCGATCGGTTCGCTTTTGGCTCGACCCATGGCTTCAGGACTGTGGTCTTCTTGAGCAGATTACTGCTCCAATTAATGAGGAATGCCTTCAGTTGACTGTGGCCGATTACTGGACTGCTGGTGTTGGATGGAAATGGGAATTAATTAGTCATGCCCTTCCTTCTACTAGTCTTATGCGGTTAGCTTCGGTTGCTGTGGATGATAGTGAGGAGGCGATTGATGTTTTGACGTGGAGAAACTCGCCATCAGGTCAATACTCGATTAGCGGGGCCTATTTAATTGTTGGGCCTCCAAGAAATTTGATTGAAGCTGATCGAGTTATGTACAAGGCTATTTGGTCACTCAATATCACTGAACGTGCTCGGTTCTTCTCTTGGTTGGCCATAAAGGGTGTTATTCTTACTAACCAAGAGCGGGTTCGGCGCCACTTTGCAAAGGATGCTATGTGTTCTATATGTTCTACCGAGGAGGAGTCGCTGATCCACCTTCTACGCGATTGTGACATCACAAAGCGTTTTTGGGAAGATCTTCATCCTCCTCTTTCCAGGGAAGTTTTATTCGAGTCTAATTTCGCCTTTTGGATTCGTTCAAATATTTCCTGTAATCAAGCACATAGAAGTGGTGGAGATTGGAATTGTATCTTTACTACTGCTATTTGGTGGATTTGGAAGTGGCGTAATCAATATGTTTTTGAAAATGCTCCTTTTTCAGGCAATCGCTCTTTGTGGGTGTTGGAGCAAGTGGGTGAGTATGCTAGGGCGTGTTCCTTGAATCGGATTAGCTTGGCCGCAAATAGAAGAGAGGAACGGTGCATAATGTGGACTAGACCGGCAGAGTCTTGGATCAAGATCAATACGGACGGGTCGGTTCGTGCTGATGGGACGACTGTTGTAGGAGGAGTGATTCGCGACAGCGATGGCCGATGGCAGGTAGGCTTTGTCCATTATATTGGTATTTGTATTGTTCCTATGGCTGAGCTTTAGGGCGCCCTTCAAGGTCTTCGTTTAGCTTGGGAACGGGGGTACATGAGGGTTTGTTTAGAAATAGATTCACAACTTGTGTGTCTATTTCTGGGCAAACCTGTGGATCGTTACCATTCCTTATTCAGCCTGGTATCTCAATGCCAAGGCTTCATTCGTAGGAACTGGATTGTCCAGATCCGACATATTTATAGAGAGGTTAATTATGTTGCTGATTTTCTAGCTTTTTCTTTTAGCATAGGATTTCATGTATTGCTTGACCCGCCGGAGGGTGTTTTTACTTTGCTTAATGATGATTTAAGGGGTCAGGCTATCCCCCGTTTCCTGACTACTTAGCCTAATTTTTATTATTGATAAAATGCCTCCCTGAGGGGCCGGAAAATACCGCCTCTCTTTCAACCAAAAAAAAATGGGGAATACGGGGCGCCCATGTCAGAAATGACGGGCGCCCATGTCAGAACAAGTCGGTCGCCTCGACCGACGAGATTGTAGTCGGTCGAGGTGACCGACTATATATTTTTTTTTTAAATAACACCACACGCTATCTGCAATTGCAGATAGCGTGTGGGGCCCAGTGTAGTCGGTCGAGGTGACCGACTACATTGGGGCTTTTTTTTAAAAAAAACCAACGGCTCTTTGCAAAAGCAAAGAGCCGTTGGTGCTCAATTGTTGAGGGCTATATATAGCCCTCAACTCCTCCATTTGGTACATAAGCAAGCCGAGAGTTAAAAAAAAAAATTCAATTGAGAGAAAAAAAGTGTAAAAAATGAGAAAAGGGTGGTCTTTCGGGTTAAGCAAATATAAGAGCAAAAACCGTTCAAAATCTTCACATGGCCAATCGTCGCAAATAAATTTGAATGAAGGGGCGAATGCTGAGGATATACAAGTCAATGTAGAGCAAGAGGAGGTACCAGTTCAACCAACCGCTCCAAATGCGTTCGAGTTCGACATCACAAATCAAGTAGCTACGCCACTTGGGGGAGGGTTTTTAGGTATGTAAATTAAAATTTTATGTTTTGAATCATCAAGTTTAGTCGGATCTATTTATAATAATAATTTAGAATTATCTTAATTTTATTTGTTAGTATTTCAATTTAATTTATTATTCATATTAGAATGTTTTTAATTTGATCTCATAGTAATTTTGTTTGATAAGTAATTATAGTATTTAATACATTATATATGATAGTGGTCATACATTATTTATGTAGATATGCTTACGAGCGATCCCCGATATATGGAGTGGTATACGTCTGGGGGTACGAACCCCCGACCACCACACGATTTTACTGGATCACCGTTTCCACCTAACCAATCGTCCACCCAATTTACAACCCCCGACTATCAGAATTTGTGGGGGTCATCCACTTCCCAACACACCCCACACAACACCAACCTAACCCCAACTAGGAATTTGTATACTGAATTCGATAATGCTTTCACTCCCCAGACCGACATACGGACTGGCCCACAGGGTGATACTTGGATTCAAGATACAATTTCTTTTACTCCCTTGAGTCCTTATTTCCAAGCTGAGAATCAGGCGGGGACGTCTTATTCCCAACCTCCACCATCCCAACCTTATTTTCAAGCCGAGAGGACTTCTTATTCCCAACCTCCACCATCCCAACCTTATTTCCAAACCCAGTCTCATGCCGGGACTTCATATTCCCAACCTCCAACAGCCCCTCCCAACACCCAAGATGGATTTGGAGGCGGACCAATTGATACTAGTTTATTGCTCAGTTATGAGACGCATATAGCGAAGCGCTTATGGGAAGATCCAACGGTAAGAACGTTTAATTAATTTACCTTATATGTACGCATAAATAATTATACTTAATAATTTTGATAATAATGTTTCAGTATACTAGTGGTAAACCCTTGAGAGTGCATACGCGAGGGAAGCTTAAGGATTGGAACGAAAAGTTGACGAATGGAGGTGCGTGGGTCGCCCGTGCTCAGCGTAGCGGATTATTGCGCCTACAACGTTGGACGTTCAATCAAACGGATGAAGCATTGGTTCAGGCTTTTGTGGAAAGATGGCACCCAGAAACGAACAGTTTTCATTTTCCTTGGGGAGAAATATCAATCACCCTCCATGATGTCCACTTCATTTTGGGCCTACCGATCAACGGGATGAAGGTTGTTTCGACGTACTCCGAAGAACAAATAAAGCAGTTTATCAGTGGTGCATACGGCGTGAGTGAACATGAAATGAAGAATTTAGTAACCAAAGGCTGCATAAAAATCAATCGTTGGAAGGAGATCCTGTTTAACATGATAGAAAATGAAGGAAACATAGATTTGATAGCTTCAGGGTATTTGTGTGATCTGTTAGGAAGCACCTTGATAATGGACAGGACAGGTGACGGGGTACCCCACAGATTGTTGCCGCTCGTGTTGAACCACGATCAGGTGATGGAGTATTCATGGTGTGCCGCTACACTTGCATGGCTACTCAGGCAGCTCGGAATGGCGTCCCGAGCTGATGGAGCGCAGATCGCAGGGTGCTCATATGTGTTACACGTGAGTGTTGATACTCTACTCTGTTTAAATTGATAGTCCGATTTTATTTCAATCTAACATATTTTCTATTTTGTAGAACTTCATTTGGAGGTACTTTCCATCACTCCAAGGTCAAATCAATCACGGTATCACACGATTGCCAGGGGAGATATTCAAAGCACATAAAGGTCGAAACAGAGATCTTAAATCATTGCTCGACTATCGTCGCTACTTAGACAGGATAAAAGTTGAAGATGTAAGTAACATATTTGAATCTAACATATTCTTTTCTGATTAAATTGCTAGTTCGATTTTATTTGAATCTAACATATTCTCTATTTTGTGTTTATGTGTAGGTCATTTTTTTTCCATGGGGGGATTTTATCGACTTTTCCACTGGCGATCTTAGTTTGTCGAGGTATAGGGGTACCTTGACATGTCTCCACATCAAGGAGGCATATCACCCCGAGAGGCTCACTCGTCAATATGGCTGGCATCAGTCAATCCCTAAATTAGACGTTATCAAGCCAATCAGTGTATGCCGACCAGCAAAATTGACGAACGTGCATGTGAAGTATGATGTGCAATACTCACCAAATGATAATCGCTGGGAAGATCGATGGAACTCGTTAGTGCCAATGGGGGAAATTGCACCACATATGTACTCTATGGATGCCGAGTACGTGCAATGGCATATGAGACGAACACATCCTTTTTTGTTGCACACGTCCTCCGTAGAATATGCAAACAACCATCCGCACCCCGTGGTGGATTTTTATGCGGTACGTGTATGATGACACTTAATTGGTTCTCTCATATTAGTAAAAAAAACTTCAAATTCTAAAATAACAAATTTGTGTTGGTTTGTCAGCGGATGACACTGACGAAGGCGCTCACTAAACGACTAGAAAGTCATAGCAATCCTGAAGTGGTCGAAGTCGCTCGCCAATTACATGCCATCTGGTTTGGAGAGAGGCCTCCACCACCGATCCCGCCACGTGTAGGTGGTCGTCGTCGCCGCTCTCCCTCCGTACAACCCGCACGCCACAGCGATGTGGGACAATATAGATAGTTTAATTTGTTGTAGTTGTAGTTGTGTAATGATTACTTTGTAATGGTTATTTATATTTGTGTTGGTTTTGTTACTTATATTTGTGTTGTTTAGGGAAAAACTAAACCATACAAAATAAAACATTCATACATTAAACCATTCATACACTAAACCATTCATACACTAAACCATTAATACATTAAACCTGATAAGGACTAGATATCTGCCCATAAGGATGAGACAAGCTCTCTGCAATCTGAAATCGATCGAACCTAGCTAAACGATCATGATACCGGTCTAGATATCCGCCCACTGATGGATCATGACAGTTTGTCCACATAATAGTCGGGGGTGGCATCGGAGAATCATCGTGCAATGTAACCTACAATATTAAACAAATATGATCGAACAAATGACCTATACAACTGCTGGATACATTCGTTGGGAGGAGAGAGAATATCGTTCGGAGCGGTTCGGCCATGTGATAGATGGCAAGTGGAATAGTGGTGCGATCCATCTCCATCTGCCCCCGTACGGTCATAACCTGGATTTTGACCGCATTGTGTATCTTCCTCACTATAGCACTGAACCCCAAAACAGATGATCCCAAGTAATCCTTCAGCGTTGAGTGTTGTGACTCGACCCTACAAAAATTTGGAAATTAAAACACAATTTTGTAAGACTTTGGAAATTAAAACCCAAATTAGTAAATTCGAATGAGTGGCAAAATAACTTATTTTTATCTATTTGTGGTCCTCGTAAAAAGGTTGAAGCGGTGGTCGGTGAATGCCCTCACAATCCGATCGCGCCAAAGGGTGAGCCAAGTTTTCTGGAGATATGTAAATAAAATTGGCTCCACGACTTCTTTCACCATTTGGAGTCGTGTCTCGTACTCCCACATGGTCGTCGAACAGAATAGCTCCCACGCTTTGTTCGCAAAAAAGTCCGCCGACTTATCCTTGAACCCATTTGCCAACGCGTATGCTCTACAGTTGCGTTGGATGTGCACCCAACAAAGCATATGTTTGGCTTTGGGAAATAAGTTATCGACAGCATTCACCTCAGCCATATCCCGATCGGTCAGTATGGCTTCTGGCTCTCTTCCAACCAGCTTATAGACCTCTTTCAATTGGAATAACTCCCATTCATAGTGGTCTTGAATCTCCCTTGTCATTAACGCAAAAGCAATACAAAAAGTCTTGCCGGTGCATGTAAATCCAACCATTTCGCACAAAGGCATGTTGTACCTACAATGTCAATTCAATGAGATTTAATGTGTGTACTTCAATATACTACTACATCATAGGTAATAAAACGACTTACATGTTTGTTTTGTACGTCGAGTCCATCACAACGACGTAAGGGAACAACTTCAGCAACTGGATCGACTTCGGATGGGCAAAGAAGATGTCTAATACCTTACGGCTACCCTTCGCAGTTCGGTAGTTGACATAGTATTGATTAGACTCTAAGAAATGAATCGCAAATTCGCTCACCCCCATTCCGTTCATCTCCTTTTTAAACACATCGTATCGAAAATCATACAACTGCTTCATTGATGTGACCATATCTGGATACTTATCCAATAGGAATGTCATGGATTTCCTAGGTTCTATATCTGCCAAAGCCATATTTCTTGCATCAATCTTTTGGTCCTTAGTCAATCGTCCCGCAAACGGATAGCCCTCTAAACTGGTGGAAAGGTCATGGTTGTGGTTACCACATTCCACCCTTAAGTGCCACTTCTGGGTCTTTCTGTCCCTCCAACCTATCAACTCGAATGGGCAACCCTTCTTTCTAGTACGAGGACAAGGTTTAAGCTCATCACCGACACCTAAATTCTGAACCATTTTACGCGGTATGCCTTTTTTTCCCGCTTTGTACTCACCGCCTAATACACATCCCAAACTAATCTTTGCCGGCCAAGAGTTTTTGATGGTGAGTACAATGTTTAACCCTCTCCCTATCTTACGGGCCCACTGTATCATATGATCTCGTTCCTCCCACTCACATTATTTTCAAAATAATTAGAAAAATCTGGAAACTGAATAACCTATGATAATAATAAAAACTAATTAGAATTTTTTATCTTAATTTCTAAACTTCATAAAATTACATTTACATACCTGATTTGATTCTAGATTACAAACGACGTCGTAATTGTGCTCATTTGAAACCTCATATCCTCCATCGCCGTCATCAACATACTCCTCGTTTAAATCAAATGGGGCCGGTGGTTTTGACCCTCCCACCATCAACGACTACGTAAAATTACGAAATATTTAGAGAATAATTTCGAATCGTATGAATTTAACGGAAAAAACTTAATAAATTGCTTAAAAATATGTAGTTAACTTACATTAAATTTTGTAATCAACCAATTCGCCATTTCGATAAAATTCTGAAAGTGGATTTTTTAGAGAAGATTGAAATGTATTTTCGGATGTGGAAAATATTTTGGTGTATTTGGGTATATATAGAGAACGAAATCCACCCGTTAGGAAATAATTCCAAACGGGTGGATAGTCGGTCGCCTCGACCGACTAGCTGTAGTCGGTCGAGGTGACCGACTACTTTTTTTTTTTTTTTTAAAAACCCATGTAGTCGGTCGCCTCGACTGACTACAATCCACTTTCCGAGGTCCCATTTAGTCGGTCGAGGTGACCGACTTGGGCGCCCCGAAAATCTGACATGGGCGCATCGATCGCCCGTTTAAAAAAATATAAACATTTACTGAAATAGTATTTATTAGAATGAAGTAGTTGGTAGTTGTAAATTTGAGCCACCCAAAATTTGCCATTTCCATCCGTTATATAAGGGAAACAGGAGTACAGGACCTCCATCTCTTCCTGCATTCTCACTTTTTCAAATTTTTTTTTTTTTGGTCGGATCTCACTTTTTTCAATTAATCAACTCCTTGTCTCAAGTCTGAACTCTCGAATATCGATGGGAAGCCAAGAATGCGAGAGGCAAACCACAGGGTGGGCAGCCATGGATGCCACTGGACTTCTTTCTCCCTACACCTACAATCTCAGGTCTGTTTTTTTAATCCAAATTTCATTCTCTGATCGAATTTATGAAATGCATATCATTAATTAATCTAGACTAGCTTGTATACTTAATTGTAATTCTGCTTCCTTCATTTTGAGTAATTATACTAATTGATTTTAGTTTAGATGATAAATGTATGAATTGATATAATCCTGGATCGAAGTGCAGGGAAACAGGGGCAGAGGATGTGTATGTGAAGGTGATATGTTGTGGGATATGCCACACTGATCTTCACCACGCCAAGAACGATCTTGGCCAGGCTCACTACCCCATGGTTCCTGGGTACGTTAATTACTCGATCATCGTCAACTTTTGTCATGTTCTTATAATCTTATTCATAACAAAACGTTGGAATTTTCAAGTTTCAAGCTAAGAAAAACAAGAACAATTAAGTTGAAGGCTTGAAAGCGTGATCCAAATTTATTGGAAATTAATCAAGACAACTGTACGGATCGATCGGAGTTGTTAATTGTCATATCCTCCCGCCAAATAAGTAGTACCCCACACATCCCACCATGTCATGCTTAAAAAAATACCTCTCTCTTTTTTTTAGTACCCACATTTATTTTAATTTTTTTGAATATATTCTATTTGATTGTTTATTTATTATTTATGAACCAATAGCAACGTACGCTTTACTAAATTTTGTGTTCAAAGAGTTGGTACTATGCCTTTTGTGGTCATCTTTACTAAATTATGTGTTAAAAAAGTTGGTACCATGCTTTTTGTACGTGGTCGGTCATCAATATTTAGTACAGGGTATAAAACTTTCATTATAATTAATACGGCTTATATTTCTTCTTCACAATATGTGTAACATACCATAATAATTATCTATGGGATTTAGATTTCGCAATCCAATATACAATATCAAATCCACAATGTAAAATAAATAAAGCTAACTACTTATTAATCCTAGTTGAATTCACAATTGGGCTATCAAATACCAAAACTACACTTGGGAGTGTAATACGTACGTACACTTGAATTGTACGTTATGCAACACAAATTGAGACTTGGGTTGAAAGATCGATATATTTTCATATATTACACAAAATCAAGCTTTCATATATTTTATGTGTACGTAACAAATATATGCAGACACGAAGTGGTAGGTGAAGTGTTGGAGGTGGGATCGAGTGTGAGCAAGTTCAAAGTAGGCGACCGGGTGGGCGTCGGAATCCTGGTCGGAAGCTGCGGAAAGTGCCACCCCTGCACGTCCGAGGAGGAGCAATACTGCAGCAAGAAGATCTGGAACTATAATGACGTCTACACTGACGGCCTCCCCACCCAAGGCGGCTTCGCTGGCGCCGTCGTCGTCCATCAAAAGTACGATTTAATATAATAATTTCACTTATGGTACGTTACGTACAAATTTAAGTCACGTTTTTGTAATGACAAAAATTGCGTATAGATTTGCGGTGAAGATACCGGAAGGGATGGAAGCGGAGCAGGCGGCGCCGCTGCTGTGCGCGGGGGTGACGGTGTACAGCCCGCTCAAGCACTTCGGGCTGAACAAGAAAGGGGTGAGGGGTGGGATACTGGGCTTGGGCGGAGTGGGCCACATGGGCGTCAAGATAGCCAAGGCCATGGGCCACCACGTGGTGGTCTTAAGCTCCTCCGACAAGAAGAAGGCGGAGGCGGTCAACCACCTGGGCGCCGACGAGTACGTGGTCAGCTCCGACCCCGAGCAGAGGCAGCGCGTCGAGGGCTCGCTCGATTACATCATTGACACTGTCCCCGTGGCGCACGCGCTCGAGCCATATCTGGGCCTGCTCAGGCTCAACGGCAAGCTCATCTTGACGGGCGTCATCACCACCCCTCTCCAGTTCATCACGCCTCTCGTCATGCTTGGTAAGCTAATTAAATTGCTTTAATTTATATGATGATCGAACAAATATCAAATTAATCAATTAATATGGAACGATGACACTTGACAGAGAGGAGAAGCATAACAGGAAGCTTCGTAGGGAGCATGAAAGAGATGGAAGAGATGCTGCAGTTTTGCAACGCCATGGGCGTCAGCTCCGAGATCGAAGTCATCAAGATGGATTACGTTAACACCGCCTTCCACCGCCTCGAGAAGAATGATGTCCGTTACCGCTTTGTCGTCGACGTAGCCGGCAGCCAACTCTAAACTGGTCAAGGAGATTCTTATTTTTTAATATTTTCTAATTTCAAGACAAAGAGCTATTATTGGAAGCTTGCCGTTGTTGATGTTGGTCATTGGTTATTTGGTGTGATCAAGCTTTACACAAAATCTAACGACTCACTTTTAATTTTTATGTGATCTAGCTAGGAAGGTAAATTTTGTCTCATCTCTATCTCCATGTTTCATTTATAGTGATTGATTGATATTGATTTTTAATTATTTTAACCAATCAACATAAAAAAAATATGGTAGGGGTATCATCGACCTTCTCCTAGCGGAGCGTACACTCATAAAAAAAGTATTAAGAAATCTCAAAATTCTTTTTTATAGAAAAACACATGGTTTCAAATTGTCGTTCAAAATCTATGTTTCATAAATTCTGAACACTAAATAAAGAAGATACGAGTTCAAAATTAGGGCTGTAATTGAACCGAGCTGAGTCGAGCTTTGAGTTACTCATGCTCGGCTCGGTTAATAATAGACGAGCTCGACCTCGAACGCGAGCTTAGATCGAGCTTAAAATTTTATTTGAGTTTCGTTCATTTAAATGTTCATCGAACTCGAGTTGCTCGCGAACCTCTCGTTTAGTTTTTTCGCGAGACAAATTCATGAACTTATTTGCTTATCAATTATACAAGCAAATGAAACTAAAATTTATACTACGTGCTTTGAGAAACACCACCAAAACTATGTAATTTAACATAAAACATATATTGCATATAATATATAGTATATATAGCTTATTCATGAACATATAATCTAGTTTTTTTATAAGTGTATAATCGAACTTACTCATGAGCAAACGAGCCGAATTATCTTGTGTTCAAGCTCAACTCATTTATCTTTCGAGCCTTAAAATTGTGCTCAAGCTCGGTTCATTTACAAACCGAACCGAACACGAACAAGATTTAACCGAACCGAACACCGAATTTCTCACGAACGGATCAGTTCATTTACATCCCTATTCAAAATCACAACTTTTTAAAGACAAACACGGAAATAAAGCTTATTGAATAAAAACAAACATAGTAATAAGAACAATTGATTAAAAAATCGCTCTAAAACACTAAGTTGACCATTGAGCATTTTATCAAACACATGACGGGCTATTATATAACCATATATTTACCATTAGTCTTCATTTTCAATAAAAAAATTAAAAGTATAATGCAAAACATACATAACCTTCATAGGTTTGAGTAAAATCAACAAAATTAATTCTATAATAGCTTTTATTGAAACTAGCAATTTATCAAACACTTGGTGTACACTCATAAATTCAACAAAAAAGACCTAAATAAGTAACAACAAGAAGGTTTTGCTTTCTTGCATCATATCACTAAATATTGAAGCTTCAAATAAATGAAAACATATATAAAAACACAAGAATATGCACAAATTCATACAAATCAAAGTAACAAAACCCCCAAAAAAAGAAAACTAAAATTGTATCTTAATTTGCGATTCATGAAAAATACAAGTGACGGTTCATACGAAACCCTTATAATCAAACTCGACTTCTTATTCTAACAATGGTGAGAATGATAAGATAATCAATTAAATAAAACAATAAAATTGTCCAATCTATACAATTCAAGGTAAAACAAACCCCAAATTGAAAATCACCAATTCAAAAAACTCATAAATTGGACATTCAAACTCTATGCAACACAAAAAAATAGCTAGATTCATGAAGAAAATAACTCAAATATGGTCAAAAATGATCACTACATTCAATTAAAACATGCAAATGGAGAGGCGACAAAAGAAAATCAAATAGAAAATGGGGGGGGGGCTGGAAGGAGGGCGGACGGTGGAGGGCGGAGGAAGGAGAAGAAAGAATGAGAAATTCTATTTTTATGGGAGAAATGATGAATTTACCCTTTTGATTTATAAAATTTCGTAAGGAAGTGTGTCTTATCTACACCCTTGATTTTTTTCATCTAACACCTTATATTTGTTCTCATTTTACACTATAAGAGGTCGTTTTTTTATACCTAGAACGGGTTGGGATAAGAAATCGGGTTAAGTGATACTATTTTAGTGTTTGGTTAAATATCATAGGAATCAATTAGGGTTTGGTTCAATCCCAAATTCAACAAATTGGCAGATCTAGAAGCCCTCTTCTTGCTCTTTTCCGCCTCTTTTTCTCTACTCTATATCTTACTCTCCTTCTTCTTCTTTCTTCGTTCTCTGTCACTTTTCTTCTCCCATCAAACTTTCTCCACATCTGTCTGGGTGGATCTCCGACGACGCTGCTAACGAGACCAAGGAGGAAGAACAAACTTCCAGATCTGGTGGATTTCCGTTGATGTCTGTTGAATCTCCAACAACAATTGCTTACAAGAGGCCTCAAGAGAACGAAGAAGCATGAACATGGAATGACATCAAGGTAATTGTGTTGGAATGAGAATCACCCATTCCCATACCAATTGTTATAACAAATACTAGTATCTGTTTCACTGATTCTTAACCCGGTTCATAATACCGGCGGTATAGAAACAAACCAGCCCTAAAAATTTTTCTCATTAGATCTCATATCTTATAATGTATACTAAAAATATAAAGGCCCAAGTTCATTCATCTGTTTATAAAGAGGTCTAAGTTCATCCAACTGTATTTTTTTGTCTGACAGGCCGATTACGAGCCTGTCTTTTTTTCTTTTTTATTTGTCCAGCGGGCCTCTCTGTAAACAGGCCCAAGTTCTTTCAACTGATTTGTTTATGTGCTTTAGGAAAGTTCGTTCATCTGAGAATCAGGACGGAACGACGGACTCGGGGAGAAAGAATCCTTCACCGCCGGCATATCTTCTCTGCCTCAGCAAAGTCTATAAATTCGTCTCCAAAATTGATCGGTTAGAACTTGTCCTTCTCAATTGAATTTTGTTTCTGATGTCTTTATGTCAACTGTGGTTCTTATTTCTCAATTGAGAAAGATCCAAATTTTCATTGTTTTTATGCCGCTGGCGCCTGGCCGAGAACTCCCGGCCGCCGGTGGGGTGGGGTGGGGTGGGGTGGGGGCGGCCGCCCCCTGCCTCCGCCACTGCATTTTGGTGATTTTTCTGTATGGTATATAAAATTTGTATTTTCAAGTGACTGAAAATGGAAAGTGGAAAATGATGTATAATATTAGATTGTGTTTAATTGCTTCATTAGTGTATTATCCTGCAACCGTAGAAAAGCAGGGCCATTTAGATTATCAATGGAAAAGTAGAGGCCTCGTTTGTTCTGAAGTTTTTACCTGTGATCAGTAAGTGGTCTTTTTAGGACATTCATCTGATGTTTTCTGAATGTATATATCTACAGTTTGGTACTAGTAAGAAATGGATTGGACTTATGTTCATAAAGCTTGGGAGAAGTGGGCATCCAGTAATGTAGGCACTTCTGGTGAGTAAGCTGGCTTTGTTGAAGTCTTACTACTATCCTCCATTCAAGTTGGTATGTAGTAACTAGGCTTCAGTGAATATTACATTAATCTTTACATTTGTACTATCCAATTTGCAGGTGAACAACTAAAAGCAGCTATACTTATTAACTATGATCCTTCTGGACCTTCGCGACTCTTATCTACAATGTAATTTAACATGCTTTTATCCTCTATTACTAGATTTATTCTTCTTCATACATGAAACCTGTTTATAGTTATATATATACTAGAAAGGATTTTTCAATGAAGTTGTATTATGTGGTTAGGTTTCTTCTCATTCTTGTATGCCTGAACTCTTGAGTTGTTAGTTTTTGAAGCTTCATATGAGATGGAAATATGGGTAGTGAGAATAGTGAGAAGGCCAGAAGGGATCATGGAAGTTGTTTGCTTGTCTATTTTGGGGTTCTTGCATTTGGGATAATACAACTTCTTTTACCATAGCAATACATTATTTCAAGGGTACTTTTTTTTTTTACATTTGCAGTGCAGAGCAAGAAGGGGTCAAAATGAGCCCCATTGAAATTGGTCAGTTCATCAATTTTGTGAAACGCAACAATTTGCAGACTGAAACATTCGTAATTGGGCCGAATGAATGTAAGATTTATCTTCTGTATTACCTAAGAAATAATACCCTAAACACCTCTGCTATACGATCTTTGCAATAAAACCATTGGTCATAAAACCTGATAATATATATACATGGAGACTCATTGACCACTCGATAATTGATTCTTGCAATTGATAATCACTTAAGAATTGCATTTGTTAGTTTTTTGCTGGTTGCTTTTTGAACAAAGTGTCCTCCCTCATTAAAAGTCCTGGATATGGAAACATAGCATGCCTTTTTTATATTTCCTGTATTATATATCTGTAGATACTCTTCTCATTTGGGTAAAAATGGTGGCAAAGCAGATTTGGTTACATCAATTCATGAAAATTTCTTTCACGCACGGTGTATGAACACATCCCTGCCCACAGGGGAAGGCGTCATAGTAGGACAAACATCAATGTTCCTCTTGGTTGCACAGTAAGTTACAAGAGGCTTCTCATAATCATCTCCACCACACCGTCCCTTGTCCTCTTGAACCTGACTTAGTTACAGGCAAGAATATATAGATGAGTTTTGTTATGTGGATGTTGGTGCAGGTATGAGGGCGCACTTGGAGCAGCTTCCAATGCCATTGCAAGTGTAGATCAGTTCACTGACATGTTGGGCCGAAAGAATCTTTAATTTTGATTTTGAGATTGTATGATTATTTTATATCATAGCATTGTCCTAGCTTAGAGCTGTTATACAATGTTGCAAAAACTGTTCAAGTTTAATTGAAGCTTAGGACTTAATGAGTCACCTTGCTTGATTAACTATTGCTTGGAAAGCAACCGGCAGCTTTCTCATTACCAGAGTTTGTGGAAAACAAAATGCTTCGGTTTGGCCATGATGAGAATATATCTTCTACCAAAAAAAAATGATGAGAATAAATCAGCTTGAGGCTGTATTGATCAGTGCACAAGCTATTGCAGAGACAAATATATATTTAAACGGACAGCAATGAAAGCCAACCAAGTTATGAGTGTTAAATTTTGGCAAAATCAGAGAGTTGCATGTATATATTCGAAAGGAGAGCATTCAGAGCATCCCAAGAGATGCTCTAAATTCTTGAATTTGGTGTATTTGGGGATTTTAGACCTATTTTAAGGTCCAACAAATTTTCCATTACGTTCTCCATTTTGGAGAAGATCTCCAAAAGATGAATCCATTTCTCTAAATTTGGGGATATCCCTAAATTTTTTTGGAGAATGAATTAATTGTATATTAAATCATGTCTTCTCCCAATTGGTCAATTTCAAATTTATAATAGTAGTTTATATATAAATATAATAATGATAAAAATATAAATCTTTAAAATGAAGAATTTGTTGGAGTTAGGACATAAAATTTTTGGAGAATGTGGAACTGTTTTTCCCATTTTGAAGAAATTTTTAGAGCATCTTGGGGATGCTCTCAGTATACCAATGAATGACAACTTGACACGGCTTAGTCAGTAAACCCCATGTCTAACGATTTCACCACTTGAACCTTAATTGCTTAAATTACTAGAAACGTCTTACAAAACGTTAAAATTTGCACAAACAATCCACGAAAGTTTTTTTTTCAACCTATAAAATCATAAACTATTAACGTCAAAGCGTTACAGTCTTCGGAACAAAGTGAACAAAATCGCTCCCTGGCAGAGTTGTCTTCTTTTTCTTTTTCTTAGCCAGATTAATTTGTCACAGAGTTAGACAAAACTACCCCTAATAGCTTGGGAAATCACGAATATACCTTTTAATCTCTCTTCCTTCTGAAATTCTCATCCAGGCGCTCGAACAGGAAGCATCACCGAGCCGACACTATCAAGTGCTAACGAACCAAAACTAGTAAGCGTTCGCCGCAGCACCGCCGTCTACCACTGAGGACTCCGAAGCTACATAGAATAAATTCGCACGGTTAGTGTTTAACTTGATTGATTTTTGGGGAATTAGGGTGAATTTGCTATCGGAATGGGATTTTAACGTTTGGTTTGTAATGTGTACGGCGTGTTCCGGTTGCCTCTTGTGTTGTTTTCGAACCGCAATAATTGTGCCATATATCAACCTATTGAGACTCGACGTCCTCAATCTTGTCTTTGATTGTGGGCGATACATATGTAGGAAACCTGATTTTTCCATCATGTGTTAGTCTTGCTTTCTTGATTTCACACGTTTGAAGTTATCTTTGCATGTTTATGCAGTTTTTTTTTAATTCAGCTATTCTCTTATGGTCGCCATAAAGAGTTGTGCTGATGTGCTGCTTAATTTTTAGGCATCTATTGATAATTTGTGATTTATCTCGAGTAGGACGGGATGGGATGGGATGGAATTGAAGACAATGATAAGCTTTGTTTGAGTTGGTCTTGGCTTGACTCGATTTATTCTACTCCTCACCTTCATCACTTCCGTGAACTTGTATTTATCTTAACAAATTCCTGGTTTTCGTAGTTAGTCTATTCATTCAGCTATGTCTATTTTAGTCTATTCAGCTATGTCTATTTTGATGACTGCTTGTTTGAAATGTCCAAATCATTCTCTGAATTGCAATGTGGTGCATCATTTGGATTATTGACGTGAATGTGTGATGATGGGTTACCGAATGTGAGATCATGGTTAGGAAGATGCCCTTGTGGATAATTTAAATTGGCTCTATTGTCTGATATGAATGTCTTGTTAGTAGTGAGCCAATGGTAATTACAAATTGCCTTTGTTGTGGATCTCAATTTGCCTAGTTAATTGGCAGTGGAGGTCTGTTGGCTAGTTCACAACTGGGTACGTTCAGCTTAGTTGAATTTGAACAAAAGAGCCTTTTCTTTCAAGCCTGAATGAGTTGGCTCCCTGTCAGCAATTGCTAGCCTCAATCCACCAAACAATATACATCCAAAGCTTGCCTTTTGCTTAATGAGCTTGTTTAATGGTCTAAATGACTATAAATGAGCATGGCCACTGGTTCAAATGAGCACAATGACCTTAAGCTCATATGTAGCGATGGCCAATGACCAAAATCATCTGTTAATTTGGTGCATTTCTCACTAAAAGTATGTAAGAATTTTATATTTATGGTATAGAGCACGGAAGTCTTGATGCTTGCTTCTGTAGTACAAAATCAAATTGATAGCAGAGCAAATGAGCTTGCTAAATATTTCAAGAATATATAAGCCACCGAGTTTTAAAACTTAGTTACTTAGGTATTTCTCATTAATGAGTCCTTGTGCATCTGGTGGCAGTTGAAAGAGGTATATGTGCATAGGTGGTTTATAAGATAAATTAGATGTTGGGAGTGGGGCTATTTTTATATACAATATGTCTTATCCAATAGAAGAACTTCATAGATTGGATCAATTGCAGAAGCTCTCAAGCTTTGCCTTTTTTTTGGTAGGATTTCACGTCACGTCTATCTGCGCTTCCTCCTTCCTGTCAAAAATGTCAACAGGGCAACGTAACTCCGTTGCTGAAGGAGACTTACAGCTTGTGCCAGTGACTGATAACTCCAAGGCAGCTGTGCTGCCACCAAGGCCGCCAGGGGATGTAGCAAAGTCGGGCGCTATTGTGGAGTATGTGAAGCCTTTGTTTAAGGAAGAAGAAGAAGATTTAGAAGTCAAGCTTCGTAGAATTATTGATAATGTTCCAGTTCGTGTCAGCAATACCTCTGGCAGTTCTGCAGGTTCAGGCTCCGGGGACTTCCACCAGGTATGCACTCTCTCCCTCACAAACATATACACTTACCTTTGGATTCCATCTCGTCGTGTTGAAATATTTTAGTTTTCTTCTTGCTGTTCTTATACAAAAAGCTTAATTTATGACAGAGCAGTAATATTGGTTTTCGGTCTTTGCTACCCTTTTGGTGTATAAAGGTTATTCTCAAGTGTAAAAATAGGAATTAATCGCTTGGACCTACTTTGTCATAGATGCTTGTAGGTGCTTTGTATTTTCAAGCATTTTGAGAAATAAACTGGTTACATAATCCTATGTGGCAAAGTGTGGTGACACGATATTTTGATCTGACCTGCCATTTATGTTTCAGTATCGACAAATGAGAAGGAAAGAGCAAGATCGGCTTGCAAGAATGGAAGTGGACTATCAGAAAAGGAAAGAAGCGGCTGAATTCATCATGAGAAGGGAAGAAAGACTAAAGGCTGCAGAGGAGCGAACGGCAAAGAAGCGTCAAAAGCGCCAGAAAAAGAAGCAGAGGAAGAAGGAGAAGAAAAGTAAGCCAAGCGAGGGCGGAGAACAACATCAAAGAGACGCGTCTTCAGACGATAGTGAAGATAGCGATGCCGATCAAAAACCAAGAAATCATTAGAATAAGCTGCCTCTTTTTTAAGCATGACTTGTTGGAACCTCTGTGAACATATACATTTCTGATCTAGGAGCTATGGTTTGCTTTACTTGTAAAGCTCTGAGACTGGAAGAGTATGCTGTTGTTCGGCTTTTCCTTTACTGGTTTTGGAATGATTATTGATTAGTCAAAATTTGTGGAGCAGCTGGAGCTTAAGGGGATTGTTCTGTATTTCTTTCTTTGGATAATGGAACGGATTCTACTTTTAGCTGAAAGGAATTTGAATGTAGATACCAATCAATCAATTAATAGGATTGAAGTATAAATTATACGCGGAGAACAAAGAATTCGATTGGATCGACTAAAAGGAGTGGTTGATTGCTGGGAGGAGACAACTCAAAAGAGGTTGGGGTTGATACTTGATAGCATAGAGGAGACAACTCAAAAGTGCTTAAAGACTCGAGCATCGTGTATTTTCAGCCATTTAATTTTTGTTTGATTAAAACTCAAGCATCTTGCATTTTCAGCCATATTTGAACCAACTACCAATTATTTTGACATGTAGTGTACGTTACATATTGTCGTGTAGTAAGTTAGTAACTCAATAATTTGTGATTTTTTATCGTAATTTACAAATTCTTATGAATGTATTCTACAGACCCTATAACTTTTACTCCGTATTTGTTAGTAACTTTTTTAACTTCATACTGTGCATAAAATTTCCTCTTTTAAAAACCCCATTAAAAAAAAGCTTCTATTTTCTAAATAGCCTCAGCCCTCAAGTTCATTGCTGCAATTTGCTGGCACATTTTCACCACTGAAAATCTGAAATAGTAACACTTTACACTCCTTTCCGGCTTTCCAGACCTTTGGCATTAAAATAATACTAAAACTCTCTTTTTCAGACCTTTTTAAAATAAAAAATGCAATAGATGAAAATAACTTTTTTTTAAAAAAAAGTTCGAATAGTTTCCAACTTTTCTCAAGAATTCCAACTGCTCTCGCTCGGCTACGACTACGAGTTCCAAGTTCGGTTCCGCATCTCCCCTCCTCCATCGTCAGCGTTCCCACTGAAGAACCCTAAAAATCGCCATGGGCGAATCGCACATCTCTCAGCGGGTTTCCGCCAATCGATCACTCGGAGGTGGCTCTGGTACTTCACCTTCTTCCCCTTCCTCAAATGGTCAACTGATTACGCATTTTTTCTTTCTATTTTCCCGGAATTTTGAATGTGACAACCATCTTTGCTTTCTTTTCAATCTTGATCTGTTCCTCTTTTCAATCGCATGCGCCTATTTAGTTTTTTCATTATCCATATTGGAGAATGATCGTTTCAATTTTCGGTTTTCTTTGGAGCGAGCAGTGGCAGACATTCTGTTATGGAGATGGTGGCCTGGGAGTGTTCTTGTGCTAATATCTGCAACCTCCCTTTGGTTTCTGTTTGAGTACGGGGGATATGAACCCCTTTCTTTCATCGCAAATGTGCTCTTGCTTCTTGTTGCAATTCTCTTCTTCTGGGCCAAATCTGCATCCCTTCTGAACAGGTTTGTGGTTTGCTTTGTTTTGATAGATGTGTTGGAGTTTTCCATTGTCAACTATGTCTTATGGATGTTCGTTTATTGAAATTTCTGATCTAGACCTTTGCCACCTATTCCCGATTTGGAGATTTCCGATGCTTCCGCAGAGAAGGCTGCAGAATTAATTCGGGTGTGCATCAACCACGTACTGACCATTGCCAGCGAGATTTCTGTTGGTGGAAATTTGAGAGTTCTTCTCCAGGTATCATTCCTTGTTGTTTTTGCTTAATCCTTTACATTCTAGTGGAGATCACTGTATTGTTGATGTTATCTAGCTTGCCGCATTGACTTTGGCATTTTGCTTAGGTTGCAGTTTCATTATGGGTGATCTCGTATGCTGGTAGTCTGTGTAATTTCATAACCATTGTCTATATCGGTAAGCTGCCTATGATTGATGCATATGATTTCTTTCATATACTGTGTTCATTGTTTGTATATTAATTATGATACATTCACTTTTTTTAGGTGTTCTGCTGTCTCTCTCAATCCCAGTTCTGTATGACAAATACCAGGATCTAATTGATGGTAAATTGTTTCTACTGAATAAAATCATTCAAGTGCAGTGGAGAAAGATTGATGAAAGTATTCTCAGTAAAACTTCAATGTCCATGTACAAAGAAAAGAGGAAGAAGACTCAATAGTACCAAAGTAACATCTCTCTATCTTTATTTGTCTGTGTATTCCATGTATCATGTTTGTGCATTGTGCAGTGAAGGGTGAAATTATGGTTATGTTGAACTGGAAACGATGTGTTGGCCTATGCAATGACCTTAAATTATTGCTTGCAATTATTGTGCAACAAAAGTTATGTAAATTGTCCGTATGTCTGCTCTTCAAAATGATGAACAAGACATTAACAATTAGTGATGAATGAGACCATGTGGCGCTGTCTTACAATCTTGAGTTGAAGAGTTAAATTGAGTGCAAACGCAGTCACTCTTGTCTTCTGTTTTAGAATGCTTTTATACTTCTGCAAGTTTAGAGTATGAAATTATGAATCCTCAGCAATATTAAGTAAATCATGTATGAAAAACTTCAAGATTAGAGGACAACAGTGGAACTTATATCATAAAGAAGTGCTCTTTGTGGGAGAAAGCGGGTAGCCTTAGGCATTTGCAGCATTGACAGACCATCCCATACCTAGTATGCAAGTTTTTGCTCAGTAGGCTTGGGACGGTATTTTTTATTTCTAGCTTACGTATGAGACATTTACTATTATTATCATGCCCCTATGCTAGATCTCATCTCTTTAAACGTGGGACATATCTGTGTGCTGCATTTGATTCTGATGTAATACAAGTTAATTTAACTTGTGTAACTGCCACCCGAAGTTCCAGATTGTAATCCTCTTCCCTTTTCTTCTCTCTTTTCTGATTCTTTATTCTCTGTTGTTCCAGTTCCTGTGTGGCTGCCGGATTGGAATTACAGATTTGTTGTCGCGAGCTGCCACCGGTCTGCATATAGCATCAAGTACAGTATGGTTTTGAGGTGGATGACATCCAACTTCTTGAATATTGGGATAGCTTATAGGGTGTTTGCTGAATTTTGTAGTTAATCACTGTAAGCTTGTTGGATTTTTGTCTAATGTTGTAGAGGTCTGTTTCCTTCACGTTTATGCTTTTGTTGTTTTACTATTTTGGGCATAACAAATTGCTTTAGGTTGTTGAGTTTTTGAGAACAGATTTGATGCAATTATACACTGAGATGTGGATGTCCAGTATGATTCTATGATAAGGAAATTTTATGCTTAGGTCGGATAACATTCGATGAACGTAGTAGTACCTTATTTGGTTACCTAACTTTTGTAAAAATTGTCAATTGAAATTCATGCGCAGAGCACCTGATGGGAAGATAATATTGTAGTCAGCGGCCCAAATGTGACATCAACTATCTATTTACATAGATTAAATTGTATATAGAAATGACACTACAGAAACTAGAATTTTCTGACACAATTTCTTCAACCAAGCTTTTTAGTTCACTTGCATAATATGCAAATCAAACATAATAACCATGTGTAATTTCGAGTCTATCTTCCGACTCAAGCTTTACTTCAAGCTATACCATGTGTAACGTTCAAACCCTATGCTGCTCTGTGGGACGGACCAAGTTCAAAGCCCTACATGCAGCAGCTAGAGCTACTTTTTTCAAAACAAGACAAGCCCGACCTCAAAATGACCAAGTACATGATCAGAGTTGCTTACATTTAACAAGTGCATATACTATTTTCCTTCATATGTTTAGAAGCAGCAGACCACCAAGCCAAAAAAAAAAAACCTACCAGAGTTTTCATGACAATCGCATACAGAGCAATGCCAAAGAGGTTAGTGTTATGGACATCATCAGAACTGAGACTCTAAATAGTAATATGGGTAATTGTTAGTTACAAGAAATTGATCCAGCCATTTGAAAAGCAAGGCAGAGCGAAACTAACAAAACTTGGAAGCAGCTTCATCTTCATCATCTATCATGCCTTGTGCATCATCATCATCATCGTCGTCAAACCTCCCATAGTCGTCATCGTCATCGTCTTCCTCTCCTACACATTCTTCTTCTTCATCTTCAGTCATGGCCTTGCTATCTGATTCCTTGTCCTTCAAACCTGTACTCAAGACCACAGTTTCTCCTCTGGATTTCTCCATATCTTTCCTCAGTTTTTCCATGTTCTGTCTCATGCGCTCCTCCTCCAGCCTTTGCTTCTCTGCTCGCCTCTTTTCAAGATCAGCCCTAAAAATTAATCAAGCAGTTAATTATCAGAACTAGCCATTGTTGTGATCAAATAGAAAACACTTGGTCAAATTAACCGCAATATTACCTATAGTTCTCCATATACTCTTCAGAACTGGCATCGATGGCCTTGAAGAAATCACTCATTCCAGCACCAGATAATGCAGAAACACCAACGGACCGCAGATTCGTGTAGAATTCATCAAGGACAAGAGACAGGCTTCTTGTTAAGGTCGACGTATACGACTGATCTGACTCCATTGCTGCCTGAAACACCTCAAAATCCTCCATCCACTGCACCAGTCAATGCACCAATGTTTATTAACTGCAGTAAATCAAACTAGAAGATGTTCCATGCGGAAATGTATATATGATCGAGGAGAACTTAAGACAAACAATCTTACTTCAAAGTTCAGATACATATAACTCAAATTTATTTCCTTGGATAACAATTTAATTTTTAAAACCATCATCCAACAAAGAAAGGTACCCAGAACTCCAGAAGTCATCCACAGTAGGATGATGCTTGAGAGATCACCAAACATATTGTAAACCCATGTCATATAACTACACCCACACAATGTTTACTCCAGCAAGGCTCAAGCATCATTTGTAGTTATAGCAATTGCAACATAGTTTTTGAAATTTTTTATAATCTAGCAACATACAGCAGCTGACAAGCCCCGACTAAACAAACCAACATGCTTTCCAGTAAAAAAAAATTAGAAAATCTCAAAATATGCCATCAAAGAAAATAGAATTTCACAAAGAAACAGTGCTTTTAAATGCTTGAACTTTCATAAATTTAGAAATGTGATAATCCCTGAGAGCATTTAAAGAATGGATGCTAATGCTTAAACCAACTAACTACATGAAGACAGGAGAACCAAAATATATGTCATGACCTCACATAGTAGTACTCTCTACCAATTCTCTCGTCAATTATGCAGAAGAAACATAGTACAAGCATTCAACAAAATTTTCAAAAAATACTACATGAATGCAATAATAATAGCAGCTACATAACTCTACAACTTCAAGAATCTAGCAGACGTCTACCTCTAATGCAAATTGATGTTGAGCCACATCAGTTTTGTTGAATGCTAACACAAGGGGCAGCCTTGTCTTGTAAAGAATGCTACAAGCATAGAGCATGTTGCTCATGAAGGTGACGGGACTGGCTGATCGAGGTGTATCAACTACATACACAACTACAGTAGGGAATGTTGATGCAAAAGCTTCTGTTATGATTGCTCCAGAAGCAGACCAAGTAAATATCTCAATCTGACCAGGCGTGTCCACTAGAACATAATCAAGCTGGTCAGCCCTTCTCTCAATAACTGAAACAACCTGTTATATGACACCAATTTCTTAAGGAAAGTGATTACCTTATTATATAAACAAACAGAAAATCAAGCTTAAATTCATAATGAACATAGTAAGGCTATGATCAAGACACCCCCTGCCTAGAACTTTACCTCATCAAACTTGGTAGCAAATAAATTGAGTGACGTCAAGATTCCTCCATTAGGTCCAAGATTGAACTGCTTCATAACTTCCTTGTAGTTCACAGTATCCCTTATATCAATATTTGCAGCATAGGGAAGAGTCATCACAGCTGGATCGAGGTTCATCACATATCCACGTATGTTTGATGCTTGTGTATGGCAAACGAGTCGATTAAGAAATGTTGTCTTTCCACTCCCTAATGATAAAAAATAAGTCACTAAACTATAGCTTTCACAGTTTGACAAAGGGATTATAAAGAGACTTATAGCCAACAAACTACGATTACCAACCTGCCATTCCAACAACTATAATAATAACAGGTTTCTTTTTTAAGCTCGATGCTGATTCAGCAATTTGCATTTTCTCCATTGATTGTGCAATGCCCACAGCCTCTTTTCCCTATAATTTAAACAAGCTATCAGTATGAAACTAGAGAAATGGATGAAATAGATAACTACAAGAACATATACCTTAGCACTGGAGGATGAAGCCTCACAATCGGTTTGCATCGACGATGAATTCATTTCCTCCTTTAGTGGCATTTTGTTGGGATTAGCCATATCAGTGTCAACTTCCATCAATCTATGCGTATCTCCCTGAAATTAGTAATAAAATCCTCTGACTTTTAGGAGTCCCAAATTTCTGATGAACCAAGTGTAATACTACATGGCTACATGATCTAATCACCGAGGCAGGCCCCGCGGCCGGGAGTTCCCAGGCGCAAGCAGCAGAAAACAAGTGAAATGAATTTTGTAACAAATACAAACAAGACGAACGAGAGGAAAACCTAGAGTACATACACGAGGTTTAAACCTTTGTAGACTTTGACGAGGCAGAGAAGATATGCCGGTGAAGAATTCTTTCTCCTTGGCAAACTCCGAGTCCTGATTTTTCTCTCCGTCTGGTTCTAGGGTTTTAGTCTTTTAAGATGAACGATCTCAGGTTTTCGAATATAACATCAGAAGGAATCAGCTGAGTGAACTTGGGCCTCCTTATAGACCGGCCCGGCTATTAGTTGCACAATGGACAGGATCTATAACTATATATTAAAACTGTTTTTTTTCGAGCCATCAGAACGATTCTGACCCCACCTTATAATTACAAAATTAATTTTTATTTCTAATATTTTAACTTTTTTAATTAAATTCTTCTTTAACTATTTAAATCTATCTTTAACATCAAACACATAATAATTTAGTATAACGATATCTTTTGAAAACTTCCTTATACAAGTATTTAAGATTAAAGATAAAATATTTTAGAATAAATATAAATCTTTTAACATATATCTTTTGACGAATTTATTTATAGATATATATAGTGATTTTCTTTTACAAAAAATTAATGATAAATATTTATAATTTTAAAATTTATAAAAATATATAATAAAATATTTAATAAATATATTAAATAATTGATAAGCCCTAAATTTATGTAAATAAAAAGTAATAAAATGTGAAGAATAAAATATTTGATAAAAAAAATTATACATTCAGTAAGCAATAAATTACTTATATTAAAATTTATATTATATTTTTATTTATTATATCCTATTTATAATGTCTATAAAATATCGAATCGTAGTCGTACATAGTACGACGGGTAAAATTAGTGCTCTTAAAATTCACTTAGGTGTGTTTTGTCAAACTTAATTAACTAGTTAAAAATATTTTTCAAAATGACAATTAGAAAAAGTTATTTAAACAACCTATTAATTTAAACAAGTAACAATAATTTTCAAGAAATATTTTCAACAAATTTTAAAAATCAATTTGAACAAATAACAATAACTTTTAAGAAAATTTGAACAAATATTCTCAATATTTTTAAAAAAATATCAAATCACATTGTGTATAAGGATTTTAGAAAGGTATTTTCATTTTCCTTAAAATATTTTTTTAAAATTATTGACATAGATAATTGTTTACAGTGTTTTATTTGCTTTAAAAATGTTTATAAAATAGTTTATTAGAACTATAAAAGTTCTCCCTCAAGTCAAACAAATGCACTACATTTATGTAATAATTTTTATCAAAATTAAAATGCAATAACTTTTTTAAATATATTTCAAAGATATTATATACATATTTACAAATTGAATATTTATAACTTGAGATTCTTCTTTTAGAATAATAAATATAAATATTATGTATGATTTAAAAACATATGAAGAAATAATATCATTTTTCTTAAAAAAAGAGACAATTACATTATTGGCTATTCACAATTTCATATATACAAGAATTGCATTAATTTGAATTATAATTTTTTTATAAATATAAACCTACAAAATTGGCAGTAGATTTATCAAATAAAATTAAAATAATACTAGAACTACTAACCAAGTTTAGATGAAAAAAATATCAAATCTTAAATTGAAATGTAGTGTGAACCGATTAAATAATCAAATAGTTTATATATGTATAATTTGCAACATTTTATTTTGTTTTAGTTACATGATTAGTTGTGGTATTTCATAATGCAATTCAATAAACTCTAATTTAATACAATTAATCATATATTATAATTTTCAAAAACCTAAACATTTATAATAATAACAAATATAAAATATGACATTAGTATTCTAGTTTTCCTTAAAAATATGTTTTGAAATAGTTTACTATAATTATCTCGAACACTTGTCAAGCCACAATGTCAATTAAACTACCTTCATATGCACTTATAATCGCGTAAAAGTGCATATGTGATAACCAATATGTACATTATAAATTCCCATTATCGGAATTTTAAAAATGCACTTATGTGCATTTTTTGTAAAACAACGTATTTATGTGGTCATATCGTCACGACTCACAAGTTGATTCACCTTGTCTTGAATTTAGGGCTTGTTTGGTTGAAGGTAGAAATTACAATTTCAGGAATTTATTTCTCATGAATTAAATTTTTATGATTTGAAATTCTATGAATTTGAGAAAATGTGTTTGGTTGAATTTTAAATTTCATAATTTTTAATAAAGGAAGTTAATATTTTACATAAAAATTAAAATGGAGGAATTGGAACTTACCAAGGGGGTGCTAGGTAAGTCTA
The DNA here is from genome assembly GCA_964016875.1 of Fallopia convolvulus. NCBI lineage: Eukaryota > Viridiplantae > Streptophyta > Magnoliopsida > Caryophyllales > Polygonaceae > Fallopia > Fallopia convolvulus. Next base: position 41,859,332 of record OZ024736.1, read on the forward strand.
CTTTCCACAAAACACAGGAAGTTAAAATTCCCATGAATTTAAATTCACGTGATTTTTCGTCATAATTTTTCAACCAAACACTTATATTTAATCTTAGTTCATGTGATTTAAAATATTAACCAAACAAGCACTTAGTATTAGGGAAATGTCAACATTGCTAAACATGTCACGTAGGTTTCCCGTTTTATTTAAGAAAGAAGGATCAAATTTGATTTCCGTCATGCTAATAACAAGGTGATTAGAGAAATTTAATAAACGCATTCTCGTATCAGTCGCGATTGTGTACTAGGCTCGTGTAGTAGACTTACATATGCACGACATCCTGTTGTGACCCATGAACTTTTACATGGTATTAAAACTCACCTAGACTCGTTTCCTGGCTTGTTTGGGCTTGTGTGTAGTGGTTATGATACCCGGCCTTTGTTTGGATTGAGCTGTCAATAAAGAAACTAAGATGTCACCACTCATTGTTTGGACAAGTTATAAAGAGCTTGAGATGCTAAATCCATTTGTCCAAGTGTCACATGTTCTGGGCCATTTACACTTATGGAAGTGGGTTGAGAATATCTCTTTCCGCATGGAAAGTTGGGAGAAAAACAAAACTAATATATAACCTTGTGTGTTATTTCTCCTATTAGCAATTAGTTTTATGATGAAATCTAATTACAGTTGTATAATGGGTTTATATACGCACAACCTTTATTATATATCCCACATTCTTTTACAAGAACAAGAACCAGCTTGATGAGCGCGCCCACAAGAAAGAAGAAAATAAAAATTAAGTTTATCTAATATTCAGGGATCGACGCAAGATTATAAATTAGGGTGGGCTAATTTTCGTCAAATTTTTCTTGGTAGGCTACTAGGCTAAATTACCCTAACTAATTTACACTATTTTTTTTTTACTTTTTAGGCCCCCTAAAAAAATAAAAAAATAAAAAATAGGGTAGATTTAGTACCCCAACCCACCTCTATATCCGTCTCTGCTAGAGCTGTCAAAAGTTGACCGAACCTGATAACCCGACCCGAACCGCCCGATAATTTTAGGGTCAAGACCCGAAAATTTGAACCCGAAACCCGAAATCAACCGAACCCGATAGAACCCGAAACCCGTTGGGTTGAAACCGAAAACCCGTTGGGTTGACCGATTTGGTATATTTACAAAAAAAAATTAAATTTATTTTGAAAATTATAATATATTTTATTATTAAAATAAATGAAAATAATATATTAAAATTAAAAATTATTATTAAATTAAAAATTGACTTTAATAATCATAAAAAAAAGGATATTTTAGACCCGCTGGTCAACCCGAACCGACCGAAAACCCGCTACAACCCGACCCGATTGACCCATGACCCAAAACGAAACCGAACCCGATTTAACCCGAACCCGAAATAACCTAACCCGAACCCGCCCGACCCGACCCGATTGACAGGTCTAGTCTCTGCCAATCTATAACTATATATTAAAGTTGTCCCTTTTCGAGCAACTAGAACGATTCTGGTCCCACCTCATATTTACAAAATTAGTTTTTATTTCTAATATTTTACCTTTTTTCTATTAAATTCTTCTTTTAACTTTTTAAATCTATCTCTATTTAGTATAACAAAATCTATCTTTTGAAATCTATCTCTATTAAAGATGAAATATTTTAAAATAAATATAAATCTTTTAGCATATATATTTTGATGAATTTACTTATAGATATATAGTGATTTTTTATAGATAAATATTTATAATTTTTAAAATTAATAAAAATAGATAATAAAATATTTACTAGATATATTGAAATCTTTGATAATCTCTAAATTTAGGTACATGAAAAGTAATAAAATATAAAAAATATAATATTTGATTAAAAAATTATGAGCAACAAATTACTTATATTAAAATTTATATTATATTTTTATTTATTTATTAATATCCTATTCATAATGTCTATAAAATATCGAATCGTAGTCGTACATGGTACGACGGGTATAACTAGTCATAACTATAACCTAAACCGGAGGTTAAAAAATTATTAAACTACACATGTCACTTTTAGATTGGACCATACCACCCTTTTTTAAAAACTAATCTTTGACAAAATAACCATTAATTTTAAAAAATAATCTTTTATTTTTGGATATAAAAATAGGAAAATTATTAAGATATTTTTTTGCTATATATTATATGAATCACGATCAGGTGCATAAATTCACTACAGTGTTTTATGCAAGCACGTGTGAGCCGTTTGATCAATGTATTTTAATGGCCCAGATGTGTACACATGTTAAGTGATTTTATAGACACGGAGGGGCATTTTCGTCTTTCACCCATTAAATTAAAATACAAGTTGCAACATGTACGGGTTCTTCTTCTTCCTATTCAACTTGGGGTTTCATTCACCTATTTCGATCGAATCTTTTCAATTCTTGTTGCATATTTGCTTCTTCTAAATTGGTTTTTCCTTTTTTTTTTGTTGATTTCGACCCAAGTTTATGTTCTCTCTTCATTGATTTTGCTATAGATCTCTTTGTCTATGGTTTTAAGTCACATTTGGGTTTTTTTTTTTCAAATATTGAAGCTTGGTACTTCGACTACATGTTTTTGTGTGTTTTGGACTGATTTTGTTGATTAGAATCAGACCTATGAAGATTTGTGACTGTTTTTGCTTTACAATTTCAAGTTTTTGATTGAAAACAAAGGTTAATGACCAATGCACATCTAACCGTCCACCATGTGTTCGACAAAATGCCCAAATGTTCAACTTAGAGTATAGATCATTTTTTTTACCAATTGTTCATAAATAATGAACATAGCATACCGAATTTTAAACTCATACCATTTATGAACAAGAATACATGACACACGTACGAAGTATTGTGAATCAAATTCTATGAACGTTATTGATAATTGTTATGAACCTAATCGTATAAAGACATGAACCCACAAAATACGGTATATGTACTAGATTATGTGACAAAAACAATAAGTATTATGAATTAGATTTCATGAACTTTATTGACAATTGTGATGAACTTAACTATATAAAGACATGAACCAGCAGAATACCATCTATGAATACCTAACACAAATTAACAAGTAGAATGAATTATATTAAATGAACCTTATTGACAATTGTTATGAACCTAAACATATAAAAACATGAACCAATAGACCAACTTATATGAACTTAATGTCATGGATTGTGAGATTATATATTATATATGAACTTGTGCTTATAAAAATATGAAGCAAATGAACAAATATCATGAACCAAAAGTTGTGAATCAAAATAACAATTAAGATATGACTTAAAAGACATGAGTTATAAAGATAAACTATCATGAACCTAAGAATATAAAAACATGGACCAAAAAAGAACTACCATCAACCAAAAGACATTAAGCGTACGAAGAGTTAGCCTATGTGGGATTTGAACCCACATCTATGTGCACATGCGCATTGTTCTACCATTTTAGCTAATAGGCTACCAAATGACATGAAATATAAGATAAACTACTAAGAATTAAAAGTCATGAACCATAAGAATTATTATGAACCTAACTTACAAAAACATGAACCGAAAGAACAAGTACCATGAACCAAAAATCATGAAAGAAAATAATAACTAACATGAAATAAAAGACATGAACCATAAGATGAACTTTGATGAACCTAAGGTTATTCAAACATGAACCAAAAGAACAATTGTTATAAACAAAAAAACATTGAACAAAATTTATGAACCATAAGAAGAAATATTATGAACCTTACCTTAAAAAGTCATGAACCAATAGAACAACCAATACGAACAAAAAGACACGACCGTATCAAGAATTAGCCTATGTGAGATTTGAACTCACATCTATGTGCATATGCACATTGCTCTACCATTTGAGCTAATAGGCTACCAAATATACTACTTCTCAAGTGTCAAATGCACATTTCCCACTAATACAACAAGATATAGACTAAATTACATTGAGATTTCTCCCAAGAAGACTATATTAGACAACTTTAACATGGGCAACATCAACATATAATCAATTTAGTATTCTCCAAGGCTAATTGGAAGTATTAACTATATAGATTTCTACAAGTGATTATCATTTAAGTGCCAATGTTTTTCAAAAAAAAGGAAGAAAGATGTGCAAATGCCTCGCCCCTTCCAAACCAACATTGAAGAAAATAAGGGTCATGTTTCATGGTTTTCGGGCTCACACACACACACCCCTAAAACCAAAATTGACGCAAACAAGTAACAAATCATGCGAGAACCACTCATGAAATTCCATGGTGAGAATGAATCTCACTACCCCTATCACAACAAGACAAGTTCAGTTTGACTATGAACCTACATATTTGATATTTTGAACTTATAGATTAAATATTCTGAACCATAAAATCAGAGACCGCGAACCAGATCGAGAAATTTCGAACCTAAACAGTAAACACAATCAAATACAAACACCTATCAAATCAACCATAAACACCCTTTAAAGCTCAATAAACATTTCTAATACTCAAAAACAAATCTTAAAACCCTCAAAAATCGAAATCAAAGGAATTCATAGATCTACCACATAAATAATAGCCATATCAAATTAGGTTTAAAAAAACTCATCTTGAAACCAATGTCGCAAATCGATGCCATAGGCCCATAGCCAAATCGATCAGAATTGGAAATGAGTGAGCTTGAGGGTGAGATTTCGAGTTTGTGGTGTAGATTTTGAAGTGGATCTAGAGGTTCAGGATGAGTTTCCTTTTCCCCCAAAAAAGAATGCGTGTAAGCAAAAAAGAATATGTGTGAAGGTATTTTTGTCTTGCCATTCAAATTTTAAACAAATTACACTCGGTGCCATTGTAAATGAATGAGACCCTTTTCCTTATTTTTTTATCAAACTCTTTTTATTTAATCTAGGTCGTCGATCTGTTTAATCCAACGGACACGATCTGCTCGAATTTTTACTGTATCAATAATTTCCACCGGAGCGTGACTCCTAGGATATGTATTTTATTTTTAGATAGAATGCATATGTTAGATTTAGATATTATACTCATATTTTTCTAAATATGTATAGTTTTTAAAAAAATATCTTTACCTATATCAATTTAATCAAATTTAAAATATATAAATAAATAATTTTATAATTTTGTAAAACTTCGTGTAGGGCACGAAAACTAAGACTAGTATAGTACTAGTATCCTTCTGTTGTGGAGGAGGGAATAGAGATAGTGTGTATATCATGAAACTAATTATTATATTGTATCATTTATTCTAGAAAAAAAATCACAAAACATGGGAATGCGTATGAATAGTTTTGAAACATTTTTTTGAACGTGTGACTCTTTTAAAGGTCAAATTCTGAATTTATGATCTAACTAAAAAACACTATTCCATTCCAAAATAAGTGTCGTTTTAACTTTCGACACAAGATTTAAGAAAAATATTAAGTAAAGTCCAAAATGTAATTTTTTTTTATAAATTCTAACACTCATCACCTTTTTCAACCAATGAATGACTAACCTTAATCAATAAAAACACATTTCAATAACAATTCTCATAATTTACTCCCAATTAATTGCCTATAAAAAATAAAACGACGCATAAATTTGATCAAATTTAAAGTGCTAAAATAACACTTAATTTGAATCGGAAGGAGTACAAATTAAGCAAACTACTTGCACTAATCAACTCTGCCTAATTAAAAAAATAATTTTGAAATTTAACTTTTCACCCTAGGGAATGAACGAAGGTAAACATCGAACTTAAAATTTTTCAATGTTACCTATGTTTTATATTATTAGGCCATTCCATACGAGATTTGAACTTGATTCTTGATACATAGCTTTTTTTTTTAATGTTCTTAAAAACTGTTATTGCTAACTAAAATAGAGGCCTCAAGGTCCGAAAACGTAGCATAGATGAGCTTTGACAGAGGGTAAAACGAAAATCCTTGGTCAACGTGCAAAACTTCAAATACGTAGTACTCCGTATTATATACCAACTCACGTATAAATGTCATGTAGCAACCTCCTAAAGATTCTCGGTGAGAATATATTACTATAATGCTCTGTTTTCCGAGCATCTTTTATTCGAATTCCTCCTAACGAGTATTTTATATAGAATTCAAGTTTTCAACTATTTTGACATTATGCATGTACTCACTCAAGTAGAACTCGTAACAGTATTATAAAGCCTACTTGAACTCTTCAAATCATTACAAACTTCCCCATTAATAACCACCTCCAAATCCTCCATTGCCAAATTTGGTCACCCTAAACATTAAACCCCAAGCAAAAGTTGTTGCGTTCTCACCTTCTCCTTCACTCTTCCCCATTGCCTTTACAAGTCTTTTTCTACCCCATGAGGAATCCGAATCTCCCGCTCACAAACAGCAATGGCTTCTAAGACCCTCGCCATAGCTCTCCTCCCTCTTCTCCTTTCTCTCTTCTTTTCCTCCTTCCCGCAATCTCTCTCTCTAACCCCGGACGGGGCTCTTCTCCTCGCCTTCCGATACGCCATTTTAAGCGACCCGCTTTCCCTCTTACAGAACTGGCGTTACTCCGACCCAACCCCCTGTTCATGGACCGGAGTCACCTGCCAACCCGGCACCTCCCGGGTCACCCGATTGGACCTCCCTAACGGCCAGCTGTTCGGCTCAATCGCCCCGGAGCTCGGCCTTCTGGACCAGCTCCAGTACCTGGACCTCTCCGGCAACTTCTTCAATGGCACCCTTCCGCTCACTCTCTTCAACGCCTCCAAGCTCCAGACACTCTCTCTCGCTAATAACGCCATCTCCGGCGAGCTTCCGGCGACTTTCGCCTGGATGGATAGCCTGAGCTACTTGAACTTGTCGGCAAATGCCCTCGCCGGCGCTTTCCCTCAGAGCCTCGCGGGCTTACCGAACTTGACGGTTGTTTCTGTGAAGGGGAACCGATTTTCCGGTGGTCTGCCTAGTGGACTTGGGTCCGGCGAGGTTTTGGATTTCTCTTCCAACCTGTTCAACGGCTCCGTGCCGTCCGATATCGGAGGAGCGAAACTCCGGTATCTAAACCTTTCAAGTAACAAGCTCTCCGGAGGCCTGTCACCGGATTTGGGGAAGCTGTGGCCGGAAAGCGCCACCGTTGATTTCTCGTTCAACAATCTGACGGGTCAGATCCCGGAGGCGAAAGCGCTTGTGGGTCAGAAATCGGATGCTTTCTCCGGGAACGCGGATTTGTGTGGGAAGCCATTGAAGGATTCCTGTATGATTCCTTCTACTCTGTCCACCCAACCCAAGGTTTCGGGTTCGATTTCGCCTGCCATAGCGGTGATACCCAGATCAGTTGATTCAGACAATTCGTCGAACAACTCGTCTGCAACGCCGCTTGGGGGAGAAACCCACTCTGGCCTGAAGCCGATGACGATTGTGGGGATCACGGTGGCGGATTTGGCCGGAATCGGGCTGCTGGGACTCTTGCTGGTGTATCTCTATCGATGGAGGAAGAGCAGAGCAGAAGAAACCATGCCGGCGGCGGCCAAGGGCGGTACTTACAAAGACCCAAATAACAACCATAGCCACCACCAGGTGTCGATTAATTTCAGCGCGACGCCGAGCCCGGCGGCGATGACAGGGTGTTGTTGCATAAAGGGGGCGGACATGGAAGCGGCGACGACAACGACTGATGGGAGGTCAAGCTCCGGGAGCGAAAGCAGCAACGGCGGCGAGGATAGCGGAGGTCAGGAGTCCGGGACTGTTGGCGGCGGCGGCGGGGGAAGGCTGGTGATGGTGGACGGCGAGACGGAAATGGAAATGGAGAAGCTGATGAAGGCGTCGGCGTACATTCTGGGGACGAGCGGGTCGGGCATCGTGTACAAGGCGGTGCTTCAGGATGGGGCGGCGTTCGCCGTCCGGCGGCTGGGAGAGGGCGGCGAGAGGGTGAAGAGGGAGAGTTTCGAGGGGCAGGTAAGGGCGGTAGCGAAGCTGAGACACCCCAACGTGGTGAGGGTGAGAGGCTTTTACTGGGGCTCCACCGAGAAGCTCGTCATCTCTGACTTTGTCTCCAATGGCAGCTTGGCTTCCATTTCTGGTTACAGTAAGTCATCATCTTTCTTGCTTGCTCTCTCATTTTACAACATTTTATTGCATTATTGTTTTTCATTTAAATTTCTTGCATTATTGTTTTATGGTTTTAAAATGGTTAATTAACTTGTGTAAATCCACTATTATTTGGCTTAGACAAGTACTAGTATTTGGAGTATAATATTTCACCTAGTCACCTAGAAAGACCAGATTCTTTCTGTGTAGAGACAAGTAATCAAGTATATAGTTTTTGCTTCTTTTGTGGTAATCTTTATACTTTTTTCTGACTTAAATCCTTGAATGCCGTGAGCCCGTGACATTGGGTTAAAGTGAATCGTTGTCTCTGCTCTCAGTAAAATTTGTTCCCTCCATTCCTCCACTTTACGTTTTTAAGTTGTGCACATACAGTAATTTCTTTTCTCCCAAAGAAAAACATGTATTCTTATTTGACTTATTTACAATAACTTTAGATAGGTTAATACTCCTTAAAGAAATGTCCTTTCACTTCTTCTCAAGGGAAGAGTAGGTTCCAAAATAGCAGTTGGAATGATCACCTTGTGGTGGTTGTATGGGGATCTCTTTACAAGATTCATCTCTCTCTTGAAAAAGAATATTAGTTTCTTCCTCCACCACTTGTGGTCTTACTCCTGCACATTTTGATGCTGATCTTCTGCAAATTGGCCATCTTTGTAATTGCCTAATTAGAGTCCAAAAGGATGAGGATTGTGATCTGCAAGAGGAATCAAAGGAAAAACCCTACGCCCCTCATTTCTGATTTTTTTTCCCTTGAAGTTTCTCTCTAGAATGATATTTGCTGATTATACACATGATTCTTGTCATTATCAAAGCATACAATTTTCTGTCTAGACACGTCATGAAAAGCACTAGACTATATGTTTAGTGATTCTGATAGTTGTAGGGCCAACCGGTTTAACTACTCCTTCATGGTGGGCTCAATGCTTTTCTTGTTGCTCATATACTTTTAGGCCAAAGAATTCAAAATCTCATCATAATTTTTCTTATCACTTCCAAGTACTTTTTGTTCACTTCTTTTTATTTGGGCATCTCTTGTCTACCAATCTGTTAGGCAAAAAGGGTCACGGGTCCTCACTACAACATTTCAATTGCACATTTTACTTTCTCATCATCTTTTCCTTATATGGAGGACTCGCCATCGCTATCCTTCGTGTGGGTCAGAACCCGAGAAGGCAACCGATCCATTGGCTCGAGAGGCCAAGAGTTCAAGCACGAACCCATGTCCTTCATCGATCATAACGGGGACCAAACAATTGATCTCATTAGTTTAAGGCGGGACCAAACAATTGATCGTTCAGCCATAGATATCCCCATTTCTGTTTTTTTCTCAAAGTACAGTTACAATCACTTTTTGTTCAGATGGCCAAAATGGTCCCCTGTTATGCTCTAGAATAATTAACATGATAAAACCCACAAATTAAGGCATATCCCCTACAAACCTTAGAAACTTGCAATCATGGGGTTTACCTTTCTTATTTATTAAGCATATTTTCATCTGCTTGCTTTGCTATGATAATTGTTTAGTAACAACTACTTTGCCCATTTTCTTATACGCCAAAGTCCATGATTTCCTTGCCATCTTACATTGTGTTTCAAGTAAACATAATAGTTCAGTGCTCCATGATTTCTTTTACTACAGCACAAGCACATTGTCATCTACTTCATGTAAAATTTTGCTCATGAGGATGATTAATTCGGCAAATGTAAATATTTAATATGCTGCTGTTTGGTCTATCTTTTTGATGATAACAGAGAAAAATGGATCGTCGCCGTGCCATTTATCACTTAAGATTCGCATGAAAATAGCAAGAGGAGTCGCTAGAGGACTAAACTACATCCATGAGAAGAAGTATGTGCATGGAAACCTCAAACCAAGCAACATTCTCTTGAACCAAGAAATGGAGCCTCTCATTGGTGACCTAGGGATGAGCTGGATCATCCACGGTTGCAAGGGAGGCGGGTCAGGCCGCCAGTTTGGAAGCAAGCGGTCCATAGCCATGGCCCAACACGACATGGCTCAAGAGCTCTCGGTCACGGGAAGCCCATACGTAAGCCAAATGGGCACCGGAAATGGGCCAACTTCACCTTACCAGCCCCCGGAGTTGCTGAAGAGCCTCAAGGCCAATACAAAGTGGGATGTCTACTCCTTTGGGGTGATCTTGCTTGAGCTCTTGACCGGGAAGGTGTTCTTTGACCGAGAACTGGGTCAGTGGACCCCGGGCTCGGGGATTGAAGACAAGTACTGGACTCTGCGGATGGCTGATGTGGCGATCAGGGCTGACGTTCAAGGCCGAGAGGAGGCTATGGTTGGAGTGTTCAAGCTGGGATTTCAATGTGCAAGCATGGTGCCACAGAAGAGGCCGTCCATGAGAGAAGCCCTGCAAGTACTTGAAAAGATTGCAGTTTCTTCTGGTTGATTAATTATGATATATGTATTTGAAGCACTATGTAGAAGATTATTGCTGAATGCTGAGTGTTGAATGTAATGTATGATTTGTCTTGTTGGCTTTTTTTTTTTCGCTGACCTTGAGATGTACTATGTTTTTTTCTGACCAAAGGAGGTGACCCTATTGATTGTTGCTTTTGCAATGTTGTAGGCCACTTGTGTATTATATGACGATGAGCTCTGAAGAGCAATTCAAATATGGTTTGTTAACTTTGTTCATACTATTTGAGGATGATTTTCTGGTCAAATGATGAATTGCTTAGATTTCTTAATTATTATGAAAAGTTTCGGTATATATGTTACATTATAGTTTTGATTTTGCAGTTTATGTTTATAAGGTTGGGTATATTCTCAAGAATGTAACATATAACAATTAGCATATCTTCTACCAAGACACTCACAGACGAGCTCCATTGAAATTAAACAAGGTCACTATATAAACTCGGTACTATCCTTTAAGGACTTAACCGCTTGACTAGATGCGCGCCCGAAGGTATTTTTGGAGCCTTCTCTTTAAGGTAGGTGGGTTGAGATGACAAATATAACAAAACAAAATCTTAAAATATAATATAACAACGAAAACACATAGTGGAAGAATGATATTATAAAAATGGTAGTAATGACTACCAATAATAGAGTAGCGAGATCAAATACATCTCAAACCCTAGCTTATTAATAAATAATTTTGGCTAAACTACGTAACTTTCTTTTCCAAACTTGTAGTATATAATAACTAATAAGTAAGTTTAAGAGGTAGGTGGTGGGGCAGTTCCGGCATCACAAACATGCTTGAGGATCCCACGGAAGAAGTAGCTGTTGAAGTAGGGAACGTAGTTGCAAGAATCCTCCAATCCGGAGAGGTAAGTGCAGCATTTTCCGGCGTCAAACTTGAAGTGGAAGCACGATTTGTGGCCGCTGTCGTGCACCTTCTTCAAGCACTTCTTCACGTCTTCGGCCGACGGTTCCGAGGAAGGAGGAGGGGCGGAGCCGCCGCCTGGTGGGAAGGGAAAGGTGGGGTGGGGCGGGAAGAAAGGGAAGTGGGGTGGGTAGAAGGGGAGATGGGGTGGCAAGTGGGGAAAGTGTGGAGGGTGGTGGAACGGCATAGCGGCGGCCGACACCGCTAGCAAGGCGGCGATTGCGACCGTGAAGAGGAGGAGGGTGGAGGGCCTCATGGTTATAGGAGTCAAGGGAGAGATTTGAGATGGCCGATGGGATGGTGTGTGCGTGTTTGAGGGTATTTATAGAGTTTGGCTAGTGATACTCCGAATAAATTTGTTGGGATTTATATATTCAGTTTGATTTCAAGTGTGAAATACGTACATAGATTATGTATCTCGATTCTCTTGTGGTTACGATATCGATCTCCGTAGTGTATACTTGGTACATAGTTGGGTATTGAGTTTAAATTCTTTTTAAGAAAATTTACACTGCATAATGTAACCTACACCTTAATTAATTTGTCAATTAAATTAAAGATGCACGTATGGTTAAACTGTTAAAGCATTTTAATTGATAAAGGTATTGCAATTAAAGATGCACATTGGAATTGGGAAATTGTCGATAAACATAATATTATTATTTGAAGAGAGAGAAAAATGGTGTTTTTAATGCTTTAGTTTTTTATATTTATTAAATCAGATTTGGACTTTTCATACCTATAGGTTTGGATATCTTATTAGGTAGGTTTGAAATATTTATTTAATGGGCTATATAAATGAGTTTTTATAAATGAGCATTTTTTAGATTTAATAATACGTCCTAAATTTATTATAGGAATTTTTTTTAATGCCCGTGAGATTTCTACTTTTCTTTTGGTGCCCAAAAAAATTTCTTATTCCTTTTGGTACCCTCCTGATTTTATAATGTACTTTTCGTAGCCTAAACACACCCAAAACTAAACTTCCATCCATTTTACTAAAACTTTCCCTTGATTTTTTTACCCATCTTTATTTTTCAATTAGATCCACTCTAGAACTCACACACATGAAGGTGGGCGGCAAGGGCGACACACTTGTGGTTTGCGATGACGCAACGACCTGCCGGTGAGGTCGAGGTCGAGAACCCGACGCCGGTGAGGTCGGAATCCGAGTCCCGCGAGGAGTATAACGACCTGCCGGTTATTCTTATAGTGAATTAAAAAATTCTTTTCCTTATTAACATCCATTTTAAAATACCAATTTATTTATAATCTTACTAAGATGCTTAAAAAATCATAAAATTATTAAAATTCCCATTCATTCATAATCTTATTTCTAAAAAAAACACATTCATTTCGACAAAATAAATCAACAAACACCCGAATTTGTACATTTTTATCAATCAATCCACCTGAACTTGTACACTAATCGAAAATTTGACGAGTTGAGTGGTTTGGATTTGCTGGCATAACATTGAATTTTTATTTATTTTTTCCTATTTTATTTTATCTTTCCTTTTTTCCCTTCCTTTTTATTATTTTATGGTCTTTTTTTGTGAATCTGGCCTTATCGGGAAAAAGAATTCGACTTCTTCACCGCTGGTAACACATAGGAACCAGAATTCGACTTCTACATTATCGGCATAACAAGGAACCAGAACCAGAGGATGGAACGATGAAGTCGGAGAAGAATTATTCCTTCTTGCAAGAACCAAATCTGGTATCGTCCACCAATTTCGGCGACTTCGATTTCAGCATCTCGAAGAATCGCTACGGCGAGGTAGAGAAGATATGTCGTTAGTGAAGAATTTTGTCCACCCAGATCTGAAACCACCAGATCTCGAAGAACCGCCCACCCAGATCTGAGACCACCAGATCTCCGACATCTTCGACCGAGTCTGTCGTTTCAGAGGCGAAGAAGATATGTCGTCGGTGAAGAATTCCGAACTCCCGAGTCCGTCGTTCCGTCCTTTCAGATCTAGAATTTTAGACTTTGACGAGGCAAAGAAGATATCTCGCCGATGAAGAATCCAAATTCTTTCTCCCCGAGGAAATAGGTTTGAGCCCGCCTATAATTTAGCCCGAAATTTCGTTTTCCCTCTTAAAAAAATATTCCCTCCTATAAGCCCGCCAATAATTTAGCCCAAATTTTATTTTCCCTCTTAAAGTAATATTCTCTCTTATTAAGCCCGTCAATTATTTTTGCACACATTTTACCGATTTTTAAAAAAAAGTTGAATAATTTATAAATAAGTAGGATTATAATAAGCTATAAAATCATATTCACACATTTTTAGTGTAATTCTTGATATCATTTAAAATTCTCGATGATGAAATTAGCAAATATTTAAAAAAAAAACATATTTACAAACAAATTTATGAACCCTTAAACACAAATAATATAATTGAGGCCAATATTGCCAAAACAATAAAACTAGGAAAAGATGAGTTACCAGTCATATTTATCGAAATTACAGGTCCAAGGGAATATAACGTTTTCTTATAAGAATGAACGGTTCTAAAGGAATATAATGATTTATTGTTAGAATGAACGGTTTTTTAAGGGAATACAACGATTTATTGTTAGAATGAACAATTCTAAAGGAATATAACGTTTTCTTATAAGAATGAACGATTCTAAAGGAATATAACTATTTCTTATAAGAATAAACGATTCTAAAGGAATATAACATTTTCTTATAACAATGAACGATTCTAAAGGAATATAACGTTTTCTTGTTAGAATGAACGGTTCTAAAGGAATATAACGTTTTCTTATAAGAATGAACGATTCCAAAGGAATATAAGTATTTCTTATGAGAATGAACTATTCTAAAGGTATAACGATTTCTTATAACAATGAACGATTCTAAAGGAATATAACGTTTTCTTGTTAGAATAAACGATTATAAATGAATATTGTCAACTAAACCCTAAACGCTAAACCCTAACCCTAAACCCTAAATCCTAAACCCTAAACCCTAAACCCTAAAGGAATATAACTATTTCTTATAAGAATGAACGATTCTAAAGGAATATAACGTTTTCTTATAAGAATGAACGATTCCAAAGGAATATAAGTATTTCTTATGAGAATGAACTATTCTAAAGGTATATAACGATTTCTTATAACAATGAACGATTTTAAAGAAATATAACGTTTTCTTGTTAGAATGAACGATTCTAAATGAATATTGTCAACTAAACCCTAAACCCTAAACCCTAAACCTGTAATATCCGCAATATTCCAAGCATTTCAAATATAATATTTCAATTATTTTCTCTAAGTTAAAAAGAAGAATTTTTGGATATCGAATTAATTTATCTTATTCTCTTTCGAAAGAGGCTATTAATAAAAGTCGAAATAAGATGAAAATGTAATAAAATAACTTGAGGGGTATAGTTTAACAAAGTGAGGTAAATCAATAAAAAGAATATTAATAAAAATAATATTCTTTGGCAATTTAATTTATACTAGGAAATAAATTACATAAGAGCCTAGAAAACTAAATACAAGTTTTGCAAAAAGAATGCAAGAGTCGGGATTTGAACCCGAGATCTCTTGCACTCCAACCTCACACGCCCCTCACCAAATCCCGCTAGACCATTGCAATTTCTTGTTCACTTAACCCAACCTTTTAATCTTATATCAAATAAGCTTTCTTCTTCCAAATTGAACATCAGACTAATGTCTGATTGATTTACGTTGATTTGAAAAGTGGCCATTGCATGTCTCCTCCACCTCCATTGCCTTGCTTGACCTTCATTGTTGCATCACTCCACCATCATCATCTAGAAAGCACAAGCTTGACCAATCCCATAGCATCCTCCCTCTCCTCATTGGGCATTCACCATAGACATGGATTGAAGACTCCACTAGATTGTCTATAAATAGGTCCCTATTCATCTCTCCCAAGCACACATTCAATCTTCTCTTCCCTCTACTAGCAAGAGCTTTCTAATTCAGCACAAAAATCAGCCCATTGGCAAGTCTAATTCCCCATTAAAATACCTCCAAAACACCATCAAACTTCCTCATTCTTCCCCTTTGGAGTCGCCGGACCGCCCAACCCCACCGGGAGAGCCACCAGTGCGCCGTCCCTGCGCCGCCGAGCCACACCGGAGTCGCCGGAGCCCCCTGGCCGCCCCGCCCCTGCCCGCCGGTTCCCTCCTCTGCTCTTCTCCTGTATTCTGTATTACAGAATACCAAAATCAGTGTATATCTTGCAACCTTTTTTTTTAAAATAGTTATTGTTTTAAGTGGAATAAATAAATTAGTATGAGATCAAATCTATATGGTAAGTAGATCTTGTTAGTTGGAATAAATTAGAAGAATATGTTAGTTACCATGGTAAAAATTAAATCTTATGAATATATCCAAATTAATATTGTATTTTATAAAAAGCATGCACTACATAGTATTAAGGGACCTCTTATAAAACAAGTAGACAAATTTTATTGAATTTATTACAAGAATGTCTTTTTACATAGAATAATTAGATTTTTATAAAATTATCATAGCATACAAAATAATGAGTTAACACTATCTTTTTCATGATAAAAGAAGATAAGAATGCTAGAAGTTATAAGGTGTTGCATGTCTTAGATTATAGATGATACTCTACTATATGATCACAATAATAATGATAAGTCTATTAAATAAACTCCTTATTTAATAAGTAATATGATAGTTTATCCTTAGGTGAAAAGTTACTACAAATGAGAATTTATTTATATATAAATAAATGTGACTATAAAAGTAGACTAGGATGAATTGTAATATTAGTCTTAAGAAGTGTTAGTGAGGTTAGAATACTTGTCATACTATAGTAAGAAAATTATGAAGAAACCTTATAAAAGTATTTTTGTTCAAAGAGTTGATGACATAAACTTTAATTGGCTTTGATTTTTGCTATCATGAAAACATATTATTTTAAGTGAATTAGTACTAGAAAATCAATGGGAAAAATATTAAATAACCTCTAAGTATAAAGTTTAGTCACAAGACCAAAGTTGTGAATTAAATATGTTAGGTAGAATATTACAAATATTCTAATATAGTTATAGCATAAGTGATTTGTTTGAAAAGAAAACCTTTTTATATAAGGTAGATATTAGTTTATAAATTAAAAATATTAAAATAATAGTTTAGGATCATGAGGTGAGATATTAACAAGTGAGGAATATACCTTATACAAGACATGAGGATATTAAAGTATTTGATCAAGGATATTTTTATAAACATTATATTATAAAAGATTCTAGGAATAATATAATTAAAGATAGTGTAACAAAAAGTAATATTAGTAAGTTACCTAATCAAGCAATTAGGAATTTCTATTTTTGGAAACTTCCAAGTGGAGGAACTATGAGTATGATGTTTTAGGTAATAAGAATTATGAAAGTAAATACAATTCTTTTAAAAGAATTAATTTAATAATTATTTTAATAAAGATTTTTCGGAATAATAAGGATATTACCAAAACTAAAATAATAATAAAGGAATATTATTATTTTAGGAAAATGACTTCCTAAATTATTATAAATAGTGTAAGAGGTAATCCGAACGTTAGTAGAGGAATCGTGTTTTTGAACTTTTCGTAAATTCTCTATCATTAGGTCGGAATCCTCGCTCGTAGTAGGAAATCACCTAAGTTTCGTCAAGGCTCGTTACTAAACTCGTAACACAAAGGCAAGTGGAATTTCCCCTTGTGCCCTTTTATATCCGTCTTTATGATATCTTTCGATGTTGGGAACTTCTTGTATGCTTATTAAAAATGAACCTAGGAAATATCGATTGCTAGAAATAACGACCCTTGTTAGTATAGTGAATATTATATTCCTTGCTAGGATTATATTTGCTAGTGTGTGTACTCTTGATTGATTGCAAATCTCGTTCAGAGATTTGAATTGAATAAATTAGAAAGGGGTGCGAGTTAGTCGACACCTCTATATAACCTTACTAAGTCGTACGTCCATACGACTTTCGGGATCATGATCTCCATCCGCTCCGATTGCAAGGAGGGATTGAGCGCACTCTAGCTAAGTGCAGGGGAATTGATGTTCTCCTTCGGGTGGCTCGGTTTATCCGTGTCCCACCACTCTCTCTTGTAAAAGTCATCAACAAGATTGAATATTTTCATCACTAATTAAGATAAGTGCGTATGCACAATTAAGATATCAAAACCGGACCGGTCTCAAATGATCGTTCCGGCTCTCGGTCCGCCCAAAAGTGCGAGAGGTTTTCACTTGTATGAAGTAAATAATGTTCCCAACATCCTATCGAAATCTTAAGGAAGACTACAATCTAGTAGTACTTCTCTTGCTCATCAAGCTATCCCTTTTGGATATGCTATCGCTATTGTTCGTATCTTAGCTCCACATGATAAAGCCCATCATAAACACAACCCTCTTTTTCTCTCATTATACTGTTAAGTGAAATTACCAAATTACCCTCGGGAAGTTCTATTCCCGCTTGCTTAGTCTCCTAGACTAATTCTTCTTTCCGCATGTTTGCCTGACATTCTATCGTCTCTCGCGAATTATGTCAGATTCAGGAAACCATAGCAAGGCGAAGTGAAGGAAAGTGAAGGAAGTCAAGATTGCTCAAGATGTACTTTTATTTCCGTGTTGGTTTTAACATTACTTTATCTCCGAGACATGATGGATTTGGTATTTGTTTTCAAGTAGTCTTAAAGACAATGTAGGGTATTTTGTAATGAACTAAGTCTCCTTCGGGAGCATGCTTTCATATTTATGTAACATGTTTTTATTCCGCATTTAATCGTTCTATATCATTCTAAAAGCCTTGGGTGACTTTGGACGGTAAAGTCTGAGGTCACTGGCGGTAATACCCAATGTTGTAAAATAGGGGTGTTACAAAACCCTAAAGGAATATAACTATTTATTATAAGAATGAACGATTCTAAAGGAATATAACGTTTTCTTATAAGAATGAACGATTCCAAAGGAATATAAGTATTTCTTATGAGAATGAACTATTTTAAAGGTATATAACGATTTATTATAACAATGAACGATTCTAAAGGAATATAATGTTTTCTTGTTAGAATGAACGATTCTAAATGAATATAACGTTTTACTATAAGAATGAAGTATTCTAAATTAATATAACGATTTTCATATAAGAATGAACGGTTCTAACCGAATGTAACGTTTTCTTATAAGAATGAACGATTCTAAAAGAATATAACGTTTTCTTATAAGAATGAACGATTCTAAATGAATATAACATTTTCTTATAAGAACGGTTCTAAAGGAATATAACGTTTTCTTATAAGAATGAGCGATTTTAAAGGAATACAACGATTTATTGTTAAAATGAACGATTCTAAATGAATATAACGATTTCTTATAAGGACGAACGATTTTAATGGAATATAACGTTTTCTTATAAGAATGAACGATTCTAAATAAATATACCGAATTCTTATAAGAATGAACGATTCTAATGGAATATAACGTTTTCTTATAAGAATGAACGATTATAAAGGAATATAACGATTTCATATAAATGAATATAACATTTTCTTATAATAATGAACGGTTCTAAATAAATATAACGTTTTCTTATAAGAATGAATGGTTCTAAAACAATATAACTTTTTCTTATAAGAATGAATGATTCTAAATAAATATAGCGATTTTATATAAGAATGAACGAGGGCACGTGCACTAAAACTTTTAATATATTGTTTTTTTTAAATATTATTCACTATATTAATTTAAAAATTATTATTTTTGGATAGGTAATTTTTTTAAATATGCCACGAGGGCACGTGCACTAAAATTTTTTATATGTAAAATATCTTCTAATTTAGTTGTAAAAAATTTCAATGTAATAAAATATAATTAAGTGATTGGTGTATATTGTATATACTTACACATATGCAATATTTTAACGATTTGGTGTATCTTATGTAGGAAATAATTCATCAATATTATTATACACAATGATTTCTTTATTTCCCAAAATAATTCCCTTATTCCTTCCCATATTAAAATTATTATGATAAAATATAATTTCCTAATTATGTAACAAGTGGAATAAAGTGTAAATTATAATGAATCAATCTGGATCGTTGGTTTACATTACGATCTAATGGACCAAAACTGTAATCCATGTCAAATAAGAATGAACCAATCAAATTAAGGAACCCAATCCACAACTTCTTGCATCTCATGCGTCCATTCCAATAAAGAGAGAAACGAGTTTCATCTTCCTAAGTAGTCTTGAGCAAATTTCGAAATACATAGAGATTTGCCAAGTAGAAGTGATTAGCTAGCTTCTTTTTCTTTTTTTTTATCTTCATCAACCTTCTTTGTTAATTTCAATCAATCTTCTTCCCACTTTAGCCCAAATTAACTTGATTAAAGTTATGGCATAAGAGAGGAATGGGAGTAGATAGATCTGGGTCGATTGTTCAAAGTGGAAATCAACAAAAATTGAACACCTTTTTTTTGTTCGAATTGAACACCTCTTTAGTCCAAATTCATTGCCTTTGTAATCCAATTTGAATACTAATTATATTAACAAAACCGTTGGAAACTCGATTGTTCATGCGAAACAAGGAACGAGAGCGGATTTGGGTCGATTGTGGTTAGGTGGGCACGATGTGGGTGTGGATCTGGATCGATTGTGGTTAGGTGGGCACGATGTGGGAGTGGATATGGGGTCGACCGGGGTGAAGTGACATGAGTATGTGAGGTGAATGAGGATGATGGTCATGAAGAATTGAAGATAGCCGATGGTTGATGGGAAGAGGAAGAATAGAAGCTGAAATGTCTCTTTTTTGGAAGGGCTAGAGGTTGAAGATGATGGCGAATTAATTATATTTTTTTAATTCTAATTTTGGCCAACTGAGTGACGGAAAGTCAAGTTTTTTTGGAAGACAGGGTAAGGATGGAACTAAAATAAAAATATAAGGGTACCAAAAGGAAAACAAAATTTTTAGGACACCAAAAGAAAAAGTCTAAATTCGAGGGGTACTAAAAGTAATTTTCCTAAATCGAAACAGCAATTGGGAGAGTTGGAAAAAATTAATTATAAAAAATGGGCTTGGATTATGTGAGTCTATTCGAATCTATAGGCTTGGATACAAATCAGAATTAAAAAAATTAAATTTAATTAATTGAATTAAATGCAGACCCACACTTATCTAATTTTATTATTATTTTAATGGATAGTGTCATGTAATCACCCTCCCTGGAATTGATACAAATGCACGGAAGCTTGATTAAGCACGACACTGTTTACATTTTTTGACTTTTTAAAGTTTTTTTTTTTCAAAATAAAATCAAATGGATGAAATCCGAGCTTAAAATTAATTTACCAGGGTTGATATACAGTAGGTTTCAAATTTCACTGATAGTAATTAAAGCAACAAATTTACTTATAATCCAATCCTGATAGAAAATACCGGCAAATTTGCAACTGATAGAGTACATCATAATCATATATGTACGAGAAAATAGGACTGTACGCACTTTGTTGGAGATAATGATACGATTTTTGTAAACTAACTTTTGAATTTCATAATACAATATACATCCATCAACGATTGGTTTTTCTTTTTCTATTTCTTTTTTTTATAGAAACTACCTGCTATTGATTTATATTTTTCAAATAATTTTGTTAAAAATGGTATGAAAAAATATAGGAACAATATAGCGGAGATTAAAAAAATTATTAAACGACAAAAGTCACTTTTATATTGGACCACATCACTTTTTTTTTAAATAATTTTTTATTTTTAGATATGATAAATTCTTATCCATGTTTTTAGAATACTCGTATAGGATAAAAAATCTCATTATTAAATATAAGATAGAAAATTTCATTATTAAACAATTTTTTATTTTTGGATATGATAGATAGGAAGAACCCATAGTTGCATTTCTTATTTAGGTTTTGGAAGGTTTGAAATAAGAAACCTCTACTTATTATAAAACCTCTACCTACTCAAAAACCTCCTGAAAAACCTCCACCTCCTCGAAAATCTTGTTTTATCGAACAGAGCCTAAGTATCGAGTTTTCATTTTTCAAACCAATACCCGGTTTCTCATACGTACATGATACATTGATACATACCAAACGTCCCCTTAGGAATTAAGAAGAAAGAGGCTTGGATTTCGATTTTTCATGTGTAGACCAATTGATCTAGATTCAAGGGTTAAAAATTACTAAACCATAATCAGTTTGAATATAGCTTAACCGAATGGTTGCGTAAGAAAACATTCCTAGATATTTCACAAGAAGTAGATAACCTATGGTTTTTAAGTTAAAATTTTGGACATATATGTATATAGAAAATTCAAATATAAACATAGTTTTTTTTTAAAAAAAATTAAAATTTATATCCAATCACGAATAGAAGATTTTTTTTTCCGCGAATGGTAAACTTTGTATTAGAGAGGGAAAAGGTACAACTAACACGCTTGAAAAAAAAAAACCAGAGGTGTGTGTAAACTACAAACACTCAAAAAGGTCTTAAAACATCTCCGATTATCCAACTTGGTCTAACAACAGAAGCATGTCCCAATGCAAAAAACACTAATGCTTTGTTAAGACATTTAAGCAAAGATGTAGGTCACTTCTCTTAATAAGTCATAGTTTTATTCTAACCAACCAAAAATGAAAAGTCTTTTTTTTTTGGAAGAAACCAAAAATGAAAAGTCTTTGCTTGGTCGTCGTCACACTGAAGTACGTACGTAGTCCAAATTATCACGTGTACCATGAACAACGTCAATTCAAAGACTGGGCAACTGCAATTGACCTCCTTTGAATCCAAATTCACCCTACTACACTCGCTGACCTTTCAACTTAATTCTCCTACGGCTACGAATTGGGCAACTTCTACGATTGAACTGATTTTCATGGTTGACTCGGCCCCCCGTGCATGCGCGCCACTTGCATCTAACTACGTACGTTCCAATCAACGGTCGTCTTATCGATCACTACTTGCTCGTCACGTATTCCAACGGTCCGATTTCACCCGCCAAACGTATAGCTGCTTACCTCCCTTAAAAGCTTACACCAACTCTTGTACTTAACGAACCGCGCCTCCCTCCCACAGCTTTTATTGACCGCCGAAATCAGCTTCTATACTATAAATAAGAAACGCATAACCCTCTAATCATCATTCATATATTTCCTCTATCTTTTCGACTAAAAGCTCGTTGCGTACGTACCTGCATATGGATGAGCGTGGCAAAGTTGTCGCAATGAGTGATGATGTGGCGGCGCCGAGAGTAAAAGTCATCGAGACTTCCTACATCACCATTTCCGATCCTTCGCAATTCAAGTCCGTTGTCCAGAGCCTCACCGGCGCCCAAGAGGTGAAGAAGGCGGCCGGGAGCAAGAGGGCTTTGGTTGACTGTAACTTTATGCAAGAAGCTGGCGCTCATGTTGCTGGGGTCGCCGTAATTAGTAGTAAGAATCGGGATAAGCGGCAGCGATCTAGTAGTGGTTATGGTGGGTCGGGAGATTTATACGAATCCTTCTTCAGCAACACTGGATCTCAGCAGGCGTTGCTGAAGAAGGATTCGTTCAAGGAAGAGATTTGTGGGATGATGGTGCCGGAATTGCCTTCCTTGGAGGATCAATTGGAGTGGCTATTTAGTGAAGAGGAGAGATGATCGATCACCTCGAACTCATGATTTCGATGCATATACATAGTGTTTATAGTGTGTGTGTTTCCTAGCTAATTATTTTGGATAAATACTTATACGTAGCAATACTTGTAGTGTGTATCATTCTGCTTAATTGACAATCGAGACCTAGGCAAATTGTGTATGGAGTTTTTTTTTTTCAGGTTTCAAGCACTGGCTGTTTTGAGTACTCCTATACATACATCTATAGGAGTCAAAATAGACATGGCATGATCCTAGTTGTTTGATTAGATGCACGAATATTGTACGGAAGTCTTATTGAAAGCATTTTAGTTAAGCAATAAACTTTGTTCAAATTTTTTTTTTTTTGGTAGAAGAAACTTTGTTCAAGTTTTATCATAGTGTGTCTTTTCTTTAGATGGTGAATATAAAGAGTTACATTATACATATATGAGAGATTCACTATATTTTTGTTTGGTCATTGCCACCCCAGTTCAGCGGAGAGTTTTGCTCCATCAAACACCTACGTCTGGAGTTCGAGTTTCGCGAGGGCCCCTTTATTTTTGGGTGGGATTTGCTCTCCCAACAAGTTTATTTTTCCTCCACTGAGAGTCGAACCCTCGACCTCAGCGAAGGGAAGCGTAGCCCCTCCCACTACGCTACATGCTTGTTGGTATATTTTTGAAGATACTAACACAAAACGGAGTATTATACTTCTACCCAAAAATAAAAAGAAACGGAGTATTATAAATTTACAGGGATCATCTAGCTATTCCGATATAGGGAAACACGTACTTCAAATTAGTTAACTTGCTTTGAATCATACATGTTATAATTCTTATGAGTGTGTGTGTCATGTGCTAGTCACGTGCTTGTATAGTAAATTTAGTTGTTATGCAGTTTTCTTATTCCCCAAGACTGAAAAATAGAAACCCACATAAAAAAAGGGGTATGTAAAGCTTATGTAGGAGCTACGAGAGGTTATGCTGCTAATGAAATAGAGCCTTTGCTCACATGGAGTTTCTTCTCCCTGACTCTATTTCTCTTCTTCTTCTAGTTAATTGTGTGTTGATTTCTGAATTTTGTTCAATTCAATATGGTATCAGAGCAGTAATACGGTCTGCTTCAAGCTAGGGTTGCCGTTTCTGTTCGACGATCAAATCTGCGAGTAGTGGCTGATGAAATCAGTGGCTCACATCTCGATTGACGTCGATTCAACTTGCAACTAGCTAATCATGTCTGGATCAGGTTTCTCTCCACTGGATTCCGATAATCCATGGTCACAATCCCCGTGGAATCATGAACGGCGAAGAGGAGATCAACTTTTAATGAGTGATTTGCTTAATCCCTTGTTCATTCATCCTTCTGATAACTCAGGTATGGTACTGTCCTCCATCAAATTAGTTGGGGATAACTATAGGCGATGGAAAAAGGCGATGTTGAAGGCCTTATCTGTTAAAAACAAGTTATGGATGATAGAAGGCACTATTTCTCGCACTGCTGTAAATGCATCTCAGTATAACAGATGCAATGATATTGTGTGTTCCTGGATCTTAAACACTGTATCCAAGGAGATTTATAACACAATTGATGAATATGACCTAGCTAAGGACATGTGGGATGACTTAGCCGAAAGCTATGGTTAGAAGAATGCACCAGTTATTTTTCAAATCAAGAGAGAGATTCAAGAGTGTAAACAAGGAGAAATGACCTTGACTGATTATTTCACCAAACTGAAAGGCTTGTGGCAAAAGCTAGCAGTCATTGGTACAATTGTTCGTTGCAAGTGTGGTAAATGTGAATGTGACCTGCAGAAACAAAGTGATGAACTCGATCAGGAAGATAAGCTGATGAAGTTTCTAATGGGGCTTCATGACAGATATGACAATGCTAGGCGTCACATACTGATGACTGTCCCACTTCCTACAGCAAGCATGGCTCATTCTCTGCTGTTACAAGAAGAATTGATCAAGAAGATTACAGAAGGGCTGAATCTGACGTCTGACATCTCCTCTACAGCCTTAATGAGTAGGCACACTGATGGTAGAGGTGAATGGAAATCAAGAAGGTATGATGATGACAGCAGGAAAGAAAAATGTTCTCACTGCAATGGAAATCATAGAGCTGATAGGTGTTGGGAGTTGATTGGGTACCCAAGTTGGCACTACAAGAGCAAGCACAAGCCACAATTGTCTCAGTCTTCCAAGTCAAGAACCAATGAGGGTGGCAAACGAGAAAGTGGACACAACAATGTAGGTGCTCACTCTAAGGCCAATGCTACTGTTCTGAATGCAGCAAATGAATTTCAGAATCATGAAAACATGAGTCCACAAGGACATCTTTCTCTCAACACATTGGATCAGCAGAAAATGTTCAACAACTTCATGCTCTTCTTGAAGCAACAGTCAGGCAATTCATCCTATGATGCACATTTGGCAGGTAAATTTTGTCTTACAGCTTCTTCTACTACTAATCTTTGGATAATGGATAGTGGAGCTACTGATCATATAACCTTTGATCTAAACAACCTGTCCCAATCCTATTCCACACAATCTAACACTGTCATTAATCTTCATGATGGTAGTGTTAAGAAAATTTCTCATATTGGTACGGTTGAATTACCAAATTTAACTCTCCATCATGTTCTTTGTGTACCCAGTTTTAAGTTCAATCTCTTGTCTCTAACCAAACTTGTCCATGAACAACATTATCATGTTTCCATGACCCCCGGTTATTGTGTCATACAGGACCAATCAAAGAGGAAGATGATTGCCTATGGTAGATATCTCAATGGCCTATACTATATGGATCCAAACACAAAAGAAGATATTCCAAGTGATCTCAAGCTTTCCTTGAGTGCTCAGGTTCTTCACTCCAATAGAGATTTACCTTTATTTCTGTCTAAAGACTTTTCAGTTGTTCCTAATTCTATTGCCTTGTGGCATTAAAGAACAGGGCATGCCCCTCTTGTAAAGCTTAAACACATTTCAGCTATAAGTAAAGAGATTCACTCTCCTTTTGATCATGTGTGCACTGTTTGTCCTCAAGCAAGGCAAACCAGAAATTCTTTTCCTATAAGCCAATCTAATGCTAAAACTGTTTGTGAATTGCTTCACTGTGATGTGTGGGGTCCTTATAATCAATCAACTTTTGATGGTTTTAGATTCTTTCTTACCATTGTTGATGACAAAAGTAGGAGTGTGTGGGCTTTCTTAATGAAAACCAAGAGTGAAGTTGTCAATCATGTTCAAAATTTCATTCTTCTGGTACAAAATCAATTCATACAAAAGTCAAGACTCTTAGAACTGATCAAGGGTTTGAATTCGTTAACACTTCTATGTCCTCTTTTTTATCTTCACAAGGAATTCTCCATCAAAATTCGTGTGCCTATACACCCCCAACAAAATGGGAGGGTCGAGAGGAAACATAGGTATATCCTTGAGATAGCAAGATCCTTAATGATTCAATCTCATGTTCCTATACAGTTCTAAGGGGGTAGTATTCTCACATCAACTTATCTTATCAATCATCTTCCTAATCCTCTCTTACAACACCAAACACCATATGAAGTGTTATTTGGTCAACCTCCTTCCTATGATCATTTAAAAGTGTTTGGATCACTTTGTTTTGTCTCTAATCCACACTTAACAACGCTAAAAAAAATTCTCTCCTCGATCTGATCCTTGTATATTTGTCGGGTACCCTTATGGTAAGAAAGGATATAAGGTGTATAATCTTAAAACTCACAAGTATGTGGTCAGCCGTGATGTTATGTTCTATGAACACACTTTCCCATACAAACTTTATTCAGAAAATTCTTCTACCAATCTCTTTCCAAACAGGTCTTTCACAGACTATGTGGACAGTAACTTCCCCATGGACTATATCTCTTTTGATCATTCTCCCACCATGGCTCCACTTTCTCAATCACAACCTACAATCACACATGTTGATCATGTCTCTCCTTCATCTGTTGAGCATGATGTCCTTCCACAATCTGTTGAGTCCCTTGCTGACTACGCACTTTCTCCAGTCTCAACTCAGTTTGATACCCTTGAACCAACTCCTCCAGTTAGGAGATCTTCTCGAACCCATCATCCCCCTGTTTGGATGAAAGATTATGTCTGTCTTGCACAACAAGACACTTCTCCTTTGTCTACTTCTTCTCACAAATCTGCCTACCCCATTTCAGCTTTTCTTACCTACAAAAACTGCTCTCCCTCTTACCATGCCTTTGTCACCAATGTAGCTCCACATTCAGAACCCAAAACTGTAGTTGAAGCTATTAAAGACAGTGTCTGGTGTGATGCAATGCTAACTGAATTGCAAGCTCTTTAAAGGAACAATACTTGGACCATACAGGAGCTACCACATGAACAATCAGTTGTGACATGTAAATGGTTGTTTAAACTTAAATTTAAGGCTGATGGTTCCCTTGACAGACATAAAGCTAGACTGGTAGCTCGTGGATTCACACAGATTGAAGGTGTTGATTACTCAGAGACTTTTGCTCCAGTGGCCCGAATGATATCTGTTAGGGTTCTACTATCTATTGTTGTTGCAAAAGGCTGGTCTATTACTCAAATGGATGTCACAAATGCATTCTTGCATGGTGATTTGGAAGAAACTGTGTATATGACCCTACCACCTGCTTATTCCTTCTTGAAGAAGCTACAAGCTTTGAAACAGGGGGAGTCGTCTAGCAATTGTACTCAGGGGGAAATATTTCATGAGTCCAATTGCTCACCTTTAGTTTGCAAGCTAAACAAGTCTTTATATGGGCTAAAGCAAGCCCCTCGTCAATGGTTTGCTAAATTCTCATCTGTGCTCAAATCTGCTGGTTATGTTCAGTCAAAATCAGACTACTCCTTGTTTGTTAAGAAGACAAAGACATCATTAACTGCTTTGCTTGTATATGTAGATGACATGATCATCACAGGAGATAGTGAAAGTGAGATTGCAGCCTTAAAGATGCACTTACAGCAGAATTTTCAGATCAAAGAATTGGGCAACATGAGATACTTCCTTGGGATTGAAGTGGACAGAAATGAAAGGGGCATGTTTCTAAGCCAAAGGAAATATGTTCTAGAAATGTTGGAGGAGACTGGAATGCTGAATGCAAAGCCTTTGTTTACTCCTTTGTATGTTCATGAAAAATTATCCAAGGAGGGGGAGTTGTATCAGAATGCACATCAATATAGAAGGTTGATAGGGAAACTTATATACTTGACTGTAACAAGGCCTGATATTACGTACTCAGTGCAAGTGTTAAGTCAATTTATGCAGGAACCATGTGTTCAACACTGGCAAGCTGCCAAACACCTTCTCAGGTACTTAAAGGCAACTCCAGGACAGGGAATATTCCTATCTAAAGACTCGGATTTGAAGCTAAGAGCCTATTGCGATGCTGACTGGCAATCATGTCCTATGAGCAGGAGGTCACTTACAGGCTTTTGTATCTTGTTGGGACAATCACTAGTCTCATGGAAAACAAAGAAACAATCCTTTGTGGCAATGTCAAAAGCCGAATCTGAGTATAGAGCCATGACAGCCACATGTTGTGAAAGTACATGGCTAGTGAGGTTAATTCAGGATCTGGGAATCAGTCACAAGGAAGCTGTGGAACTACACTGTGACAATCAAGCTGCCCTATACATAGCAAAAAACCCAGTATTCCATGAAAGAACCAAGCACATTGAAGCCGATTGTCATCTTGTTCGTGATAAAGTACTGAATGGAGAAGTTTTGGCAAAATACATAAACACTAAAGAGCAGCCAGCAGACATGTTCACAAAGATCTTAAGCATTGAGCAAAATGCAAGACTGTTGGCCAAGCTAGGAGTATCAAATCCCTTCTTCACTCTCTAGCTTGAGGGGGAGTGTTATACGGAGTAATTCTTATGAGTGTGTGTGTCATGTGCTAGTCACGTGCTTGTATAGTGAATTTAGTTGTTATGCAGTTTTCTTATTTCCCAAGACTGAAAAATAAAAACCCACATAAAAAGGGGTATGTAAAGCTTCTGTAGGAGCTACGAGAGGTTATGCTGCTAATGAAATAGAGCCTTTGCTCACATGGAGTTTCTTCTCCCTTCTTCTTCCTGACTCTATTTCTCTTCTTCTTCTAGTTAATTGTGTGTTGATTTCTGAATTTTGTTCAATTCAATAATACAGTATATGTGGTGATCTAATTCATGTCAAAATGACCCAATAAGAAATAAAAGCATCTCATACAACTTTAAAATGAATCCATTCTCTAACCTTTGACTCGATATATTTAGTCATAATGATTTTTTTTTTGGTCGAAATTTAGTCATAATGATTAATTAACAATCCATTTCAACGGTTCCAAACTTGCTTCTGAATTCTGATGTGTCAAGATGAAGTCCCCATCACAGTCATTAAAGTTAGCTGATTGAAACTCAACCCACACCCACCCTAATCGAATATTTGAATTGCCCGGTCAAACTATTAGCTTTTTTGGTAATTACCGATAACAATTACCGTGTTTTTTTTTATCCCTTCCTTGATTTAATTTGG
Organism: Fallopia convolvulus; assembly: GCA_964016875.1. NCBI lineage: Eukaryota > Viridiplantae > Streptophyta > Magnoliopsida > Caryophyllales > Polygonaceae > Fallopia > Fallopia convolvulus. Next base: position 41,888,955 of record OZ024736.1, read on the forward strand.
CGGTCTAGTGCATGTGACATATATGTTATTTGGAGGAAGAGGATATATTGGGGTCGTTTGAATGTCCAATCTAATGCATAATTTTTTATTCAATTATATTAAATGCAAAACTTATGCAATTTAATGTAAAATAATATATTAAATAGTGTACTCTAAATGCACCAATTGTGACTTTATGAGTTAATTTACTGCTCAAATGCATTTGACATGTATGTTTGTTTTGACTAAAACATTTGAGATACAACACAAGAACATGACCGGCGATGACGAAATAAAACATTTGACGAAAGCCCGTACAACGATCGTGGGCCCGAGCCCAATATCAGGCCCAACAAAAAAATGCAAGCGGAGTCACAGCCACCCAGAAGAATAAGAAATCAAAACTCATTTTCAACCACTACTCCGTCGCCGCGGGTTTTTTACTCTCCGGCCGTAAGCTATACTGAGCCAGTGAGATTCGAGCTCATGGCGAACACAGATTCCAAGTGCAAGCAGATCTTTATCCTCTCTGGGCAGAGCAACATGGCCGGCCGAGGCGGGGTTCTACGGGGGGCCCACAACCACAAGCACTGGGACGGCGTCGTTCCGCCGGAGTGCCAGCCCCACCCGTCGATCCGCCGCCTGAGTGCCGGTAATCAGTGGGAGGAGGCGAAAGATCCGCTCCACGCCGACATCGACGCCTCCAAGACCTGCGGGGTGGGGCCGGGGATGCCGTTCGCCAACGCCGTGCGCGAGCGCGTGGGGACGGTGGATCTGGTGCCCTGCGCCGTCGGGATGCACTTGTATGAGAATATGGTGCGGAGGGCGAAGGCGGTGATGGAGAGCGGCGGCGATGGGGCGGAGATCAAGGCGGTGTTGTGGTACCAGGGAGAAAGCGATACGGACAAGGAGCACGACGCGGCGGCGTACAAGGAGAAGATGGAGCGCCTGATTGTGAATCTGAGGGAGGATCTCAATTTGCCCTCGCTTCCCTTTATACAGGTCTCGCCTTCTCTGTTTTTTTCCCCAATTTAAAAACTAACAAATTTCCGATTTCGAATGGAATTGAATCTGGATTCTTATGGTTTTCAGGTTGCGATTACATCAGGAACCGAGAAATACCTGGAGAAAGTGAGGGAGGCGCAATTCGGGATCAAGCTCCCAAATGTGGTGTGTGTAGATGCGAAAGGGCTCGAGCTGAAAGAAGACAATCTTCACCTGACGACGGGGGCGCAAGTGAAGTTAGGTTGTATGCTCGCCGATGCCTACCTCATCCATTTCCATGAATCCGGGGCGTTGGCTTCGTGGTTCAAGAAGCAGCTGCGTACTCCTGTAATTGTTTCGATCATCGGGGGCATTTTGGTCATTGTATTTGTTTATACTCTGCGTCGTTGAGATCTGAATTGAGATTTTGTCTTCCTAATACCGACGAGTTGTCTTTATTTGCTGCGGTCAGAATATTTGCAGTTTAGAGTTTGTCGTCCACTGTTCAATTGCTTCTAATATGTTATGAATGCAGATTAGAGTTTGTCGACCACTGCTCAATTGCTTGTAAAACATTATGAACTATCAACTATCCAAGTCAGTATACGTATGTCCTTTGTATTTTTACAGTCCTTTATACAGGGTCAATGGTTAATTAATATAGTAAAGAGCTCTAGAGAAACCCTGTTTATAGAGAAACAAAGGAAGTATTAAGAGTCGTTAGATAAGATTATTTAAACGGTCAAGATTAATTGAAAAGTGGTGCAAAATAAGTAATATATGTTTGATACACTAAATTAAATTCAAATTGAGTAAATCTCGCGATTGTATTATGGAAATTTAATTTCAAATACCAATTCTCACCACTTTCTCTCTCCATATCTTCCAAAACCGTCTCTCAAATATTGGCTTTCTCCAAATCAATCGGCTCATCATCTCAGGATCTCCATTAGAGAGTTTTCATGGAAGGAGGTTGCCAGATTTCTTGATTGCAATATTCAATTTTGGTCGCTGCCATGTTGTCCATGTTACGCTTTTCGTCGTCGCCGTCGACTGCAGTTGTCGATCGATTCGAACTTTGTTTCCTTCTTGGTACGGTGATCAATTAGTTATGTTTGATGCTTTTTCATAATTAATTTTCTAATTTTTTTGTGATAGAATTGTAAAGACTTGTAGTTGAAAAAAAAGAAATTTCTAATTTCTAATTAAAAGAAGCATCGTTTCCTTTCTTCAATTGCAGACCTTTTCGTACTTAAAATCAAAACGTGATTTAAATTTTGATGTTGTTATATATTAATATCATGGTAATTAGTTATTGAATTCGTTGTGTATTTGCCTCATTGATTGGCTAGAGAATTGGAATGGTGAAATTGGAGGCTTATCTTATATTGGACCGCGTGATCGGATCATCGGAATCGGAGGGCGCAAAACAGTGGGAAGTGTATATGCAATGTACCGCGTGTAAAACTAACGACGTTCAAAATTGGACCTCCGGTTTATCTCTAGTCACATATATATTGTATATATGTTAGAGATTTTGTATTTAATATTCAATTATTGTATGTATAAATATTGAATTTTTTCTACACATGTTCAAAATTGTAACATTAATATTCAGGTATATTGTGTGAATATTCGAGTTATTTTGTACACATGTTCAAAAATGTAATGTTCAGATATATTGTGTACATGTTCGAAATTTTTTACTTAATATTCATATGTATTATATACATATTCGAATTCTTTTGTACACATATTCAAAATTGTGAAGTTAATATTCAAATATATTGTGTACATATTCGAGTTATTTTGTACACATGTTTAAACTATAAAGTTCAAATATATTTGGTACAGATTCAAAATTTTGTACTTAATATTCAAATATATTATGTACATAGTCGAGTTCTTTTATACACATATTCAAAATTGTGAAGTTAATATTCGAATATATTTTGTACATATTCGAATTATTTAGAACACATGTTCAAAACTGTGAAGTTAATATTCGATTTATTTTGTACTAATGTTCAAAAGTGCGAAGTTCAGATATATTGTGTAAATATTCGATATTTTGTACTTAATATTCATATATTTTGTATACACATTTGAGTTATGTGTAGTACAAAAACAATCGTATTTTATTCTTACCTTTTTTTATTTTTAAATATGGCAACTATCTCCTAAATTTTAGTAACAAAATAAGCCTATTTAATTTTGGAAATCATGTTTGAATTTGAAAATCACGTCATTTATAAATCCGCAAATCAATGTTAATTTTTTTAATTCAACCTCCTTAAATTTCGGACCTTCCTTTTTAATTTCAATCAAATACTTCTCTCCCTAATTTAAATATAATGGACCCTCAAATCTCACCCTTAAATTATCCTCATCCGACGCCTCATATTCTTTCCCCCGTTTCTCTACAACTCCCGTTTCTCTTAAACCCTCCCCAATTAATATATATATATATATATATATATATATATATATATATATATAAAGACGGTTTCATGAATAGCTATATGCCTATATGTTTAGAGCATTTTTATCCATTGGCTTTTTTTTGAGATGCTAGAATAAGATATTAATAAAATAATAAAAGAAAGGGTAAAAAAAAAGAGCATCTCATATGAAAGGGATGTTGTTTTACTTATAAAAAGAGCATCTCAAATAGGAGAGATGCTAGAAAAGAATCATCTTCAATAGAGAAATATTATAAAATAATGAAAAAGAGAATTCTTTAGGGATGCTCTTTTTTCATGGATAAACATGCTCTTATGATAAAGCCTTGACTTATATCATCAATTGAGCTCGTCGGATCGGCTTAGGGTTGGTTCGTTCAGTTTCAGATCAATTTGGATTCGTGCTAAACTAGCTTCATCCATGTCAAGCCAAAGTTCATTTAATCACGCGAAATTACAAAAAAAAAATTACATAAGTACCTAGTACTTCATCGCGGGATCATTCCGACGCGTCTCTTCCATCCCGCTCGCAGTTACCCAGGGTTTCTTACCTTCATCCGTTAGATGCTCTAGAGCGATCACTAGCCTCTTAGTGGTCTCTCTAATCTCTTTCCTTATCAAAATAAAAAAATTAAAAAATTAAAAATTTTTGAGGATACTACAACCCACCTGCTTTTCGAGTGTCCCTACTAAATGCGCTTGACATGGTGCCTACTCATCGTATAACTATTTTTTTAGTAGGTAAAAATTCGATTGACCAAACAAGCTTGGTGCAAATCGACAAATAAAAACAAGCTTGGTGCAATTAAGAAACCAGGAATCTTTCAACCAAAAAAAAAGAAACTAGGAATCTTGTAACCGGACAGATCGCTGCAAAACGAGATTGAAAATACCTTGGTAACGTTAGGAGGAAGCGCCACACCACCACAATACAACTCAAAAGAGGGTTGACACCCCAAAGCAAACTCCACAAACGAAGGAGTAAGAAACGCAACATAAGAGCTCGGGCCAAACCTACACAAACACAAAACAAGACTAGAAACCAACCCAAAACAACAAACCAAAAAAACCAACAAGAATAAAACACCCAAAAGTGGGCTAAAGCCCAAAACAACAAAGCACACAAGAAGCTCGTAACACCAAGTGGCAAGAAAGCCATGTAGCTACAAAAAAGCCCACACCAATTCTAAGAAGGGCAAAATACCACGTCATTCATCGTCAAACATCACAAATGAACGTTCTCGCACAAAGGAGCAAACAGAAAACCTAAAGGCCACCACCGTAGCACGTGAAGGCCAAATATGAAAAGGCACAGTTCAACCCACACCCAGAACTAACCTGAGAAGTTAATCGGAGATAGAAAATCTAAAGCATCACTGCTAAAGAAAGAGTGAACGGGCAAAGCACCGCCAAATTAATCCACATGTGCACCAAACTAGCAAACATGATCTCGAACGAGCAAAAACCGAACATAACAACCGTCATTGTATCCACAAACAAGAATAAAGGTCAGACACAAAAGTGACAAGGGCAACACCGATCAAGTCGGCTAGAAAATGGCGAAAGATCAAAAAGGGTCGATTGAATAGGAGCAGAAATCTGGACAGAGAATAGGAAAAAACTAGTCTCCCAAATGTCAATTAAGAACAGTAAATCTAAATCACACTTAAAGAATTAGACTATAATCAATTATTGTCTTAACCTAATGCGGTGACATTCTCAGCCGATGACAGTGGCTTTCTCAGCTAGGAAACATCGGCTTTCTCTGTCCTCCCTCTAGAGCTGTATATCATATAACTAATTTGAATACTATGTGTTAGGGGCTGATTTTATCCCTAGTGTTTGGCTTGATAGAGTATTTGGTATCATATAATTAGAATTATAGTTCAAAACCACCTATGTAGTAGTCTTGACCTAACAAATCTCATCAAATATTAGAGCACAAGACGGCCAAAATCCAATCATCTTATGGATGATAAGCGTACACCCTGCCCAAATGCTAGACCAACGACTTAACAAAAAAACAAACATCTTGCCAAGTAGTAGGGGATGACGCGAAATAAAGAAAATTAAACTTGCAAGGTATCCGGAAAACTGATACTGGTTGATATGTGGTGACCCTGGAGTGAATTATCAAGTAGTAGGGGATGGCGCGATCTTGCACCAGTTCGATTGTTCTTTGATTTGGTTGCTTCGAGTTCTATCCTTATTTCCGCAAACAAACAAGGATCGAGAATTCAAAGGGTGGCAAGCTTCTCTTAGTTGACAAGTTGATAATGAGAATGACATTGGAATGAGAACTTGAAGAATAGTTGTAATGAAGATCTTACTAGAAATTTTATTAAAAGGTTGAGAACAACAATCGATGTTCTTAGATTGAAATGAAGAACACTTAGCCAAGTACTCTTCAATTAAACTCAATCTCACCTAGGATATCTTGAAACGTATTTTTGGAAGGGATTTGCATTTCTGAGACGTGTGAAACGCGCTGAAACGCACATGAAACGCGTTTCGGATGAAGGTTGAAACGCCGATCGTTTATTTGACCATGATTTAAGGAAGCATATCGTGTTTCTAGGTATTTTTTTGAGACATTTCAAGAGATTTTTGACAATAATAAAATAAAAACCTACTTTAACTCTTCTCGATTATCTTCAATCAGGCGTAAAACGAGATTCAATTGGGTTTGGACTTTCAATTGAACAGCTTCTACAAGGCCATCTGTAGATCGTAGAAGTAGGGGAAGCCATATGAGTGAAAGGCTGAGCGTGGGTTTAGTTGGTGATTGAAGAAGAGGAGCGACCATGGAAGAGGAGGATGAAGGGTGACGCTAATAGAGGGAGTATGAACTAGGTTATGAAAGAGGTAAGCCAGGGACGAAGCTGCAATAGTAGCAGTAGCGTGGAAAAATAGCACTTGGGCCCATTGCATTAGGCTAAGTTTGAAGTGATAAGCTATAAATGGCCTGATGAAACACGAAATAAACTAGCGCTAAAAGAAAAGAATAAGATTACTTTTTATTTCGACTGTGCAAACATTTGCTTTTTATTTATATCTTTTAAAACGAGGTTACAAACTGCGAGATTATGAATAGCGAGATTATAAACAATGAGATTACACCCTAGATCTCTTTTTAGAGGATTCGAGATCTCGATCTAACAAGGTCTGAGGTCTCCTAAATACAACGAGGTTCTATCACCAAAAGAATATTAGCGAGCTCTTATAGCGAAGTCGAAGAGCTGATTAAGCACGCGATGATTGTGGCCTGCGAGGTGACACAACGAGATCATTGATCGACACGAGGTCTCTTTGGGTGACTTGAAGTCTTTTTGTGGACTTTCACTTGGCTGTAGCGCGGTCTTTAACGATGAGTCATCACGTCGATCTTCAACGAACAAGATAGTTCTTGAGTTCAAGATGTATTTCGACCCTTTGCCACCTACAAGATTCTCCTCTATTTATAGGGGTTTGAGGAACAAGGTTTTGATGTTTGCTCGATGTGGGACACCCGAGATCAGGCCCTTTGATTGGTCGAGAGCGAGGCAGTTGGCCATTGGTTGAGAATATGGTGGTCGCTAAGTGGCTGAATGGGGCGGGTATGTCAGCTTTTGAACAACAAGGTTTAGACCACGTGATTGAGGTCTTGAGGCCTTGTAAGGGTATGTATCTGTCGTTTTTTAAGATGGGTATGGCAAAGGCCCTTGAGCACCATCTCGGGAATCCCGCCGAATCCCGTTATTCCTCATACCCCGGTCCCACCTCTTATTCCGCTATTTTGCACACTATCATGGCCCAAATAAAAGAATGACTAGTTTGGCTTACAAAAAATTGATACAGAAATCGACAAATCAACGTTTTTTTGAACTTATTTGTGTTGTATCTTGAACTTTAATTTATCTATCTTATTTCTTTGCATTGTTGTTTTATTGTTCTAGTATATATATAATATTTTCATTTAAATCTTTAAAATTATATATTTTTTATATTGTCGTTTTCTCAGCATTTCACTTCTTATAAATTTTGAGATTCTCGTTTCGTCGTTTCGCGTTTCACGTTTTTTGTTTTTTCCGTTTCACAGTTCAAGGTAACTTAGAATCTCCCTAATAAAGAAGTATTAAATAGGTTAATAAAGACACAACCGAGTAATTTAGGTTAAAAATTAACCAAAACCAGCCCTAAAAACAAAACTCAAGTTGTGTCACAGAGTTGTCATGACCTCCGTCTTGATCGTGACATGAGTCATCACGATTGTGACATGGACCCCCATTAGAGAGGTCATCATGACCACGATCACGACCATGACAGCTTGTCACGATCTGGATATTATTTGTGCCATTTGGTCACGGTCATGACGAGCCTCATCTTTCCTTCATGAAGTTGGTCATGCTTGTGTTACCTCGTCATGGGCTCCCAACTCTTCCGACACTTACTTTTTAATCTAGAAACAAAAAATACTAAAATAAGATACGCATGCAACAACCCTTGCATGTAGGTATGAATTAACACACGCAAACATCCTTTATTTCCCAATGTCTGCTCGATAGGGGGTGCAAAGATTCTTCAAGACCAACTTGCACTTGAAGGCTTGAGATACTAATAAAGGTCTCACTTTGGGCCTTAGAATCTCCTTTTCATTTTTATAACCCCCTTGGTTGGCATCATTTACGAATAATATCATTACCCTCGCGAGCAAGAACACGCCGCACCCCTCATTACGAGCTTGTACACATGCTTCTAGAGCTACTCGATTCGCTACAACACCCTGTGCATTTACCCATGGGTGACCTAAAGTTCAGCCACCGAACTGTAGTACAAAATCATTCTCGGTTAGAACGGCATATGCCAAACCTGAATACCCCGGAAGCCACATGAATAACATCAATCATGGAAACCTAAGATTGAGCGAAATAAATACCACCAGTCTTTTTCAACAAAGTCATCACATAGTATATCAATAAACCCTAAAGTAATGTCCATTTCCCATTCAAGTTTGCCTAGTATAGTATTGGAATGAATATAATCTCCAATAGACATACCTAAGGCTTTACTTAGTACATGAAACATATACCATGATTTTTTGTCTATCAATAACTACATAATTTGTTGGCTTGGTAATATTGGTCAGGATATGGCAAAATTTGTCTATTCGGTTTAATACGTACCTTAATGGAATTATTCGATCTAAGGGGCATAAGAAGTACCAATACTTTATGTCGGAATTGAAGGACCTTATGTGTTGAAGTACTTTGTATTAGACTTGATAGTTTCTATGGATCGAATCTTTAGTATTCTCTTATTATTAGATGTGTCTACTCTTAGGATGAATGTCATCACCAATTTTTAGTAGGAAACTGCTAGAAACCTAAAAAACGACATGAATGGGGGAAAGTGAGAAAGAAAGAAATGTAGAAATAGAAACAACTTTCTAAACAAAGGGTACTAACTAAGAACAAGAGGAATTTGCTAAAGAAGGTCTTTCCTTCCATTTCTTCGGAAGAAGGGGAGGATTCACTTACAAAATTGATGAAACGAAAATGACCCGAATGATTAAAAAGGACAAAACAAAAGATGAATCCCGCTTTAACTTAACAAAAGAAAATAAAGATCTCTTATGGTTTTAAAAAACTCCTTCGTATATTAACAATGAACCACACATTATAATATATAAAAAATTATTGATTCTAACATGTTATAAGAAACAAAATACCCCTACGTTTTATAAAGTTTTCTTTTCCCCCATACTTTAACCGTTTAAGTAAAGTAACCTAACACATACACATAATTCTTTATCTGGTTTCATAAGGTGAGATAACACTTTCACGATGTTTCTTTGATTCAAAAAATAAACAAAAGGCAGGAGGTTAATTATTAATTAAGTGAAGATAACCAGACTCCAACTCATGATTACGAATTCTAAAGCTACCATAATGAGGAGCATCCTATATACATGCATTTCAAACATCTCACGAGAAGTCATATCTCTATTTTTTGAAGTCATGTTAATCGAGACGTTATAATGAAATTAAGTAATACATGTACTAAGAAACACATACAAAGTCCATGAAGGAATTCAATAAGGTGATACTAAAGTTGTAAGTTTAAGTCAGAATGAAATAGAATAGGAATGATATTGGAACCTCAATATTCTGTATATTCATTCATAATAGATTGATTGGTTTTAGATGGGACTTTAGAAATCAAATTGCAAGAACATACCAATCGAGTATCTAATACGGAGTACTCCTATTTGGTGGTGTTAAAACTATCTACTGATAGAGGTCGGCACCAAGTGACTCATCATGCTCAAACATGAGCCGATCGTTCATTAAATAAGTTTTTAAATTAAAAATATGAATGTGAACAAAAAAAGTACTAATTTTTTTTAAATATATAAATCAGTCACCTAAAATAAGTTTACTAGTCATCAGATTCTTGGTTAAGGAGAAAACCTGCTGTTAAGTCGCAAATTCGAGGATTTTTCAGGAACTTGAGTGCACAACGGTGTATAGGAAAGGTTAAAAAAAAAACCTAAAATTTTCACCAGACGGCTACCGTAAACCCTACTCTCTCCCCTTTACCTACTTTCCCGCGCAGATTCACGGCGCGTGCATTCCAACCTCCCACTGAGGCACTCCTCTCTTTCCCCATATAAAATCTCTTTCCCCTTCCTCACTTGCAATTCCACCAACTCCTGGCGGCTCAAACCGAAAAACTCTCCTCCTTTTCTCAATTTATCGATCCGCCCACAAATAAAGCAGCAGCCAACAATGGCAGCTTCGTCGGCCTCCTCCTCCGCCCTATTGGCCACCAACCTCAAGCAAAACCCTACCCCCGCCCTCTCCGGCGCTGGATCTTCGCAGATCTCACTCTCTTCCAAAAACTCCATCTCTCCAACTCTCTCCCTCCTCTCCCACACCAACCGCCGCCTAAGCTATCTCAAGCTTTCTGCAACCGTCCCCCGCCGCAGCGCCGTCGTATATGCCACGGCCTCTCTTGACGCTAAGCCTACCGTCCTTGTCGCCGAGAAGCTGGGCGAGGCCGGGCTCGCCTTGCTCAAGACCTTTGCTAATGTCGACTGCTCCTACAACCTGAGCCCCGAAGAGCTCTGCACCAAGATCTCCCTTTGCGACGCCTTGATTGTTCGCAGCGGGACGAAGGTCACCCGCGAGGTGTTTGAGGCCTCCGGCGGCAGATTGAAGGTGGTCGGCAGGGCTGGGGTCGGCATCGATAACGTAGATCTGGCGGCCGCGACAGAGCACGGGTGCTTGGTGGTCAATGCCCCGACGGCCAACACGGTTGCGGCGGCCGAGCACGGAATTGCGCTCCTTACGGCCATGTCGAGGAACGTTGCTCAGGCTGATGCGTCTGTCAAGGCTGGTTAGAGTTCTTTTTCACTTTGGCATTTTGTCAAACACTTGGCGGGTTTTACATTTTCTGTTTTCATTGCTCTTTCAGTTAGGCCAATTCAGACTTTTGGTTTCTTTTGGCTTGATTCTTCATTATATGTTCTCTAGTTTGTTGTTTTGCTGATAAGATTTTGCTAGATCTGTTCGTTCATTGTGCTTGGTACTATTAGATCTTATTTTCATATCACTTCCTATTGGTAGTTCAACTGCATATTTCCTTTATGATGGTAGATAGGGGTTTAATATGATCTGTCTTGGGCATGGAGTATATTTTTTTGGTTTAGGATTGTTGCCTTGATGGATCTTAATTTTTGAGGTTTATCAGGGGTTTTAGGAGGGTTTATGGAATCTTGCAAATCTGATTTTATTTTTATCCCCCTTATACAGGGGACTGGAAGAGGAACAAATATGTGGGAGTATCTCTAGTAGGAAAGACTCTTGCTGTTCTCGGGTTTGGGAAGGTGGGATCAGAAGTAGCAAGGCGTGCTAAGGGGCTCGGGATGCACGTTATTGCACATGATCCATACGCTCCAGCTGACCGTGCTCGTGCCATTGGAGTTGACCTTGTCTCATTTGATGATGCACTTGCCAAAGCAGACTTCATCTCCCTTCACATGCCTCTAACACCTTCCACCAATAAGATGCTGAATGATGAGACTTTCGCAAAGATGAAGAAAGGAGTGAGGATTATCAATGTTGCACGTGGTGGTGTGATTGATGAGGAGGCTCTTGTGAGGGCACTCGATGGTGGCAATGTCGCTCAGGTACAAGCCTTTCTCTGATTCCATATCCCTAACTGGCTTCTCAAAGTTATCCCCCTTGTATTGAAATGGACTGCTGAAATTTTCTTGTAGGCTGCTCTTGATGTGTTCACAGTGGAGCCACCAGCAAAGGATAGCAAGCTCATCCAGCATGAGAGAGTGACAGTGACCCCACATCTTGGAGCAAGTACTATGGAAGCCCAGGTGGGTCATGTTCCTTCACATTGATACAATAAACTGCAATATGTGATTTGGCAATTTGTAACACCATCTGCTGCTTGACTAATTGTTTGATCCTTGCCTTGCAGGAAGGAGTTGCCATCGAAATTGCTGAGGCCGTTGTGGGTGCCTTGAAGGGTGAACTTGCAGCAACTGCAGTGAATGCTCCCATGGTTCCTGCTGAGGTATGTAACATCATCTTCTTGTGCTTTCTCAGCCCTGCATGAAATTGTCATAATGATCATTTTGTCATCTGCAAGTCTTTGCAATCCTGAATCTGTTGCACAAGCTATTGAACAGCTGTAAAATGATACCCCTGTTTGATCATAAAAAATTTGTCACAACACATTTTCTTGAGGAATGTTGTTCTAATTAAGTGATATGCCATACATTTTAATTTCAATTTGATTGAAACATCATTTTCATCTTTTGTGCACCAAAATTTTTTCCAATTAAAATTACTTACCAAGCTTTGATAAAACTTATTTATATTGTGAAACATCCTTGTCTTTTCAATGCAGGTTTTGAATGAACTGAAACCATTTGTGGAACTGGCTGAGAAACTAGGCAGACTAGCAGTACAGCTGGTTGCAGGTGGAAGCGGGGTTAAATCCGTCAAAGTCACATATTCATCCGCAAGAGCTCCAGATGATCTCGACACTCGGGTACTCCGAGCCATGATCACAAAGGGTTTGATAGAGCCTATCTCCAGCACATTCGTGAACCTAGTGAACGCCGACTTCACCGCCAAGCAGCGAGGCCTCAGCATAGCTGAGGAACGGCAAATCCTCAACGGCTCTCCCGAGAACCCGCTTGAGTCAATCCAGATCCAGCTGGCCAACGTTGAATCCAAGTTCGCCAGTGCCATGTCGGAGTCGGGTGAGATCAGGCTCGAGGGTCGGGTCAAGGATGGAATCCCGCATTTGACAAAGGTGGGAGCGTTCGAGGTCGATGTCTCACTTGAAGGCAGCATTATCCTCTGTAGGCAGGTCGATCAGCCGGGCATGATCGGGAGGGTCGGGAGCGTTCTTGGAGAGGAAAATGTCAACGTCAGCTTCATGAGCGTCGGAAGGCTTGCACCGAGGACTCATGCTGTGATGGCCATTGGGGTCGATGAGCAGCCCAGCAGTCAGTCGTTGAAGAGGATTGGAGATATCCCGGCCGTTGAAGAGTTTGTTTTCCTCAAGCTATAGAGGCTTTATTTTATGGCAAAGAAGCCAATTTTTTTGATGAAAAGTTGGGTTGAGCTGTGTTTTCATTTAGCGGACTTAAAATGAATAATTCTGAAGAGTTTACTGTATGATGCAAGTCCCTTTCTATTAGAAATGTTTATGTTTGTTGTGTTATTTTCCAGTGCTGAACATGATCGTATGAAGTGCTGATCACGATCACCCCTGGAAGTAAGTCAAGTAACTACTGCTAGTCACTGAGTCCCGGGTCCTGCCTATGTATTTTGAGCTTTTTAAAAAATTTCTAACTTGCTGGCTCAGTTATTGTCCCTTGGATCTAAAAAATGGGTAAATGGAGTTTCCATCGTCTACTTTCAGAACATTATATTTTGCAGTCGATCGGAAGTATTCCATAAAACATTTTTTGTGCCTGATGGCAGGTATTCTACTTTGTCATGTTTGGTTTTTTTTAGGAAATTTTTTGGTGTTCTTAAGTTTTTTTTTTTTTTGGTGTGTCCAAGAAAAAATTTATTTCTCTCTCTGGTTCAAATTAGTTAAATTCAAGCTCACCATTGTGTTCTCACCCTTAAATTAGTAGAATTTGAGTAGTTAAGGGTGAGGAACACAATGATGAGCTTGAATTTAACTAATTTGAACCGAAGAGAAGCGTTAACGGAAAAAGTCAAAAACCTTAGGGGAACCAAAAAGAATAATTTTTTTCTTGGACACTAAAAAAAAGGCAAAAACTTTGGAGTACAAAGTAATTTCCTTTTTTTTTTAAAGTTATTCATGATCTCATTAAGATCCTTTTTTTTTGAAAGTTATTCATGATCTCATTAAAATAAATATAAAAATTTATTCATGTTTATCTTTTTTTAAGTTATTCATGCTTATCATGTGGATCAACAAGTCCATGTAATTCGCAGAGCCTCCAAAAAAAATGTAATTCGCAGAGCAACCGTATAAGCTGGATGGATATGAATATATGATAGATTAACGGATTGTGCATTTGTGCTTATTTTCCCTGTTCATTTTACCCCTCAAATTATGGGATAGAGGGTTGAATTGTACACTGAACTACCATACCATTGTACATCCCTAGATTAAGTTGACCTATAAAACAAATTATTTTCTTATAAAAAAGTTTGTACATATAATTCTAAGTTATAACTATTCACCTACGGTTGTCAATTATCCACGGGTGACCGACCCATCCACTTAACCCACCCTAAATATACGGGTGAAAACCCAATCAAAGCAGGTGACTGGTGGTTCGGGTGATGGGCGAAACGGGTTATGGGTCGGGTAAGGGTGATATTTTATCACCCAATAACCCACCCAATAACCCGACCCGTCAACCGACCCATCACCCGTTTCACCCAAACCACCCATATAACCCGTTTTAGCCCATAATTTCTAATATTTTGTGTAGGTCCTTAAATTCACCATATAAGCCATTTCGGGTCTTTGATAAATAAGCTCAATTGTTTCCCAACCCATTTATTTATACCTGATTGCCTCTTTCTAACCCTAGTATATCTTTCACCTGATAACATACTATCACCGCTCGATTACTAATCACCACCTCTGAGTCTCTGACCTCTCTCTTGAAGACTTCTCTTCAACCAAAACCACCAATAGCATAAAATACAATTATACATCGATTATTGTTTCTGGGATTTGTTTTTGTTTATGTATGAATTATGGATATTGTTTTAATTTATGTATGACAATTTATTTATAGACAGAATACAACGCTTATACGGATGAACGGGTCACCCATATAACCAGCGCGTGACGGGTGGTTTGGGTGATAGGTAGAACATTTCACGGTGACGGGTGGGTCGAGTGAGGCATTTTAACTTGCGAGTCGGGTGGTGGAAGTGCTCCACTCACCCATAACCCGACCCACTGACATCCCTAATACACCTATATATCCATTTCACTTGAATAGTTTTTGGGAAGTGAATTTTTTGACATCAAATATTTGCTAAATCTTAACAATAGTAGCGGAAATTTTTAGGATTGGTCAAGCAATCCTAATCCTAATCCATGATAAGTTACAACTATTCACCTATAAACCACTTCACTTATCTACCGGGCGTGGACAAGACGCATTCTCATCTCGTCATACTATATTCTACTCCCAAGTCCCATCAGTCTCGGTCTAGTCCCCATGACTCTCCGATTGATCTTCTTCGCCGCCTTCCTCTCCCTCGCCGTAATCACACCCGCTTCCTCTTCCGTCATCTCCGCCTATCCCTCCGGTTACGGAGAAGAGTCATGCGGACCCTCCGGCGGCGAGGTGCTGGTGCCGACGAGGAGAGAGGTGTACGGAGACGGCCGGATTTACGACATCAGCCACCGCTACACGGTGAATATGCCGTCTTTCGAATCAGATGAGGGGTTAGGGCAGTTCTTATGGCTTCCTAAGAGTATCAAGAACGGTTCTCTTGCTAACAACTCCGAGATGAAGCTTCCGTCGCACACCGGCACCCATGTCGACGCCCCTGGCCACGTTTACGACCACTACTTCGATGCTGGATTCGACGTCGATACTCTCGATCTTTACGTACTCAATGGTAGGATGATAATTTCCCTTCCTAGTTTTCATGATTTTGTGATTGGAATAAAATTAGGGATTTGTATTTTGAATTGGGAATACTGACTATTTGATTTCGTTGAATTTGATTTGTAACAGGACCGGCTTTGTTGGTCGATGTGCCAAGGAATAAGAACATAACTGGTATCTGACTATTTGCTTCCCAATCCCTTTTTGATTGGATTCCATTTCTATTATTTATCGATAAGCATGGCTGCTGTTAGATTTTAATTTATCTTCTTTTGGAATTGTGTTTCACCATTTCTGATTGTTGAATCCAGATAAGAGTTGTGTATCACGAAATTGGGTTAGCCAGCATGATTTAAGTTGTATTATTCTGATTAAATGCTGTTTCACTTCGAACAGCTGAAGTGATGGAGTCCCTACATATTCCAAGAGGAGTAACCCGTGTGCTTTTTAGAACCTTGAACACCGACAGGTGAGCAAACATCTTATTTAAATCTTTCTGGCATGAAAGTCTTTGTATAAGTTGAATTGTTCTAACTTCTAATAAGCATACGAATGCAAATGCAATGTTAGCTATGCACTTGTTCTTGGTTCTAAACTTGTCGATGAGGATAGGAATACCTTCCTTAACTTTTCAATTGAATAAACATCCCTCATAAATTGATGAATTCCTTCAAGTGCCTTTCTTTGTAGATATAGTGCCTTTTCTTCTTCAGAACTCTAGTAAATCAGATGGTAGTCACTATATCCTTGTTTTGAGACGCATAAACCATCAGGTGAATATAGCTATCTACTAGTGGGGATTCCTTTTTGTAAGATAAGCCTGTTTTTGGGCTTTGCCTTTATGAAAATTCTTTACTATCATAAGGTGATCTGAATTAAATCCAAGCCACCCAGATCCATTGAGTGCTGACCTGAGCCCAAATTTATAGTTCAGTTACTTGTAGTTTGTGTTTTTAGTAATCTCATGATTGTTGGACTATTTATGTGCAACGATGACTGAAAGCAACCATCTTGAAATGATAAAGGGTTTTCATAAATGTGATTATAATGCACATCTGTGTATGATTTTTTTCAAATATATTTTTTAATGTAACAATCATTTAAATTTCAAATTTGATGTGATGTTTTCAACCCATTTGTCCTTTGTAACTCCTAACTGTTTCCTTGACCTTACATTTCTATCTTGTTTTTCTTTGCTAATTGATGGTCTTGCTTTTTATTTCCTTGAATTCCATATCATGTTTAAAAGGATTGATGTTGTTTATTGTACTATGAATGTTTATTTTTGTAGACGTCTTATGTTCAAGAAAGAGTTTGACTCAAGCTATGTGGGCTTCATGAAGGATGGGGCACAGTGGCTGGTAGATAATACAGACATAAAGCTTGTTGGTGAGTAATTATAGCAGTAGCTGCTAATTGATGTCCTCTTTTCTATAACATACTCCCTTCTCTGTTTTTTTTCCTTGATACTTGTGAAAATATGTATTTCTTTTTCTAAAGTAACCATTGTGACAAACAAACATGTACTTCATTTACTCGTTTAGGTTGATTGTGTTGGATGTTTAGCAATAGTTTTCCTCATTTGCTAAATAAATTTTGTTTTGTTTATAAGTTAATGGTTATTTCACATGTCTAATTTAAATGGTTAGTATATTATAACGTATCTAGCGAGCATAGCTGATATAGCATTCTACAGCTATCTTAATTACTGCTTTTGGTGGTTGCTTACTTGCTTATATAAAAACCTCTGCAGTTTTTATTTCTGAGTTTCAAACAGCTCTTACCAAGATGCATGATGTCGATACTCTATGTACAGTCTTAACCCTAACTAAATGAATGGCATTTTGAACTGTAGGAATTGACTATCTATCGGTTGCTGCGTATGATGATTTGTTACCTTCGCACTATGTTTTCCTCAAAGATAGGGTGAGACTCTTACTTTCAAATTATTTACTTTTCCAGCCTACCTCTTATTGTAATGATGATTTGTTTTTACTTTCTTTATACATTGACATAAGCTCTTGATTCCTGTAGATAAGAATATAATATGATTAGGAAACATGTATCTGTTGGCAGATTGACATCTATGCTAATAATATATTTTCGGGCATGTATACTAATAAATTCTTGTAACTCAGGAGGTCATTCTGGTGGAGGCTCTAAAGTTGGATGATGTTCCTGCTGGAATATACAACGTTCATTGCTTGCCCTTGAGGTTGCTTGGTGCTGAGGGATCTCCTATTAGATGCATCCTCATCAACTCATAATCTTCTCGTAAGTGATTTTTCTCGATGCAGTAGAACATGACAGCACCTCCTACTGGGTTAATCTAAGAGCTTGATGCCTTGATCCTTCTTTTTCCTGATGCTTGCCTTTGACATTGCTTCCCCTGCATTCTTATATCCCTCAAACCAGGATTTACAAAATAGAAACCATACCATGCAAGCTGATTTCTTTCTAATACCCGGTGGCTGGTGTAGTCAAATTTACATATTTGCATGATTTTGAGAAGAATCCTAGAAGAATCATTGCATTGTGTTTGACATTAGACAGCTGTGAGATTTTCAGAATAGGTTATCTTTCATCCAAATATGAAACTTGAATCATTTTTTGTTTTCTTGTGTTGTCTGTCATACAGGAGCCACAGTCTTGTGCCAGAGACGCCCTTTATTTCAGTTGTGGTTGGTTTCAAGGTAACACTAGGTGCAAAGTTTGATGACACTCCGTTTCTCTAGTAAGTTACCGAAGCAGATGATTTCTCCATCTTTTTAGTTGGCCTTTATATTTTGGTTGTCAGCTATTTGTGACAGACATTCTATGTTCATCTTTGTAATATTTCTGTTTTGATTAGATGGAGAAGACAATTAAATATTGTAAATTATATATTCCTATTTCGTGTTTAGTTAACGTGATTGGAATTCATGAGGGGTTTGGGCAGTTCTTATTGCTGAGGGAACAATAAGTTGTTGAATTTGAGGCAAAAATTTCACTCAAAACCTGAAATAAGTTGAATTTTTTTGAATCGTTAGATTATTTTGATTAGAAGCTGGGGATTAGAGAGAAAAAAAATGACACCTATGGTAAAAAGCCTATGGAAACTGTAGAGCATCTCAGGGAAAGAACCAGCAGGAAGCAAATGGAAACCATTGCAATATGCTGGTGGTATCTGATACCAAAGGAACCAATAAATCTTTTGAGGATATTGAGAACAAAAATATCATCCAAATAGCATACGACGTTCGAATACATCATCCGTGACCGAGAATCGAGGCCTGTTGCTTTGAAGAATGGGTCTATAGGAAAACAAATATTGCTTATGGCGGAAGCTCTAATGCTGAGGAAAGGCATTTTGGAGGCTATCTGTAGAAGTATTTCTCATCTAGAGATTGAAGGCGACCTTATCAACGTCATTAAAGGCTTTTCGAGTTGCCTACGGAGATCTAGATCATGTTCACATATATCTTGTTCGAGTTGCACAAACTTCAGAGTTGGCTCATATCTCATGTGAAAGGGAAGTTAACAAGGCCGCGAACTATATCACGAAGTAGGCGGCCCATCTGACTACAACCCACATGATACAGATGATTCGGACCTTGCACTTCTCATCCAACAAGATGCCTCTTTAGATAGAATTTTAGCCAACCTGGCTCAATTTGCAATTGACACCTACCTGTCTTATTTTGCAATTGATTGAAAATTGAACAGAGCACCTGGCCCACAATCACCATTTTGTTCCCACGGTCTTATGCTGCCCGATGCTTGATTAGGCAATAGGCAACGAAATAATCTTCCGATTGATCAGGTGAATGTCTATTCATGCGCTTTCCGATTGATCATGTGAATGTCTATTCATGCGCATAAGCCCGTTCGGCCCAACACATAAGTCCGTGGGGTTTTATCCTAAAACCAATTAGCAATAAGAGGAGTAACCAATGATATATATGTTGGGCAAGTTATGTTTTATATTTTAAATGTGGGAGAAACTTTCTCCACACGCCCCTCAATTGCAACTGCCTGATCCCGCAATAATGTCAGTTGCAACTTGACGTTTTCGTGCCTTAAGGCCTGCTAGCCCATTAGACCAGGAATCCGGACCCAGACTGAATCGGCTCTGATACCATGTTAAACTTTCTATGGGCCGATGGATCAGGGGTCGTGCATATGTAAACCCATCACACAAGCCCAGTGAGGTTCCATCATAAAATCAATTGACTGTAAAAGGGTGTTCAAGATTAAACACAAGTCTGATGGGTCTGTTGAGCGGTACAAAACCCGTTTGGTTGTGTTGGAAGTCGGCATTGATTAGAATAAAACATTTCCTCCTGTGGCTAAAATGACTTCAGTTCGCACTTTTCTGGTAGTTGCCGTAGCTAAGGATTGGGAACTTCATCAGATGGATGTACAAAATGCTTTTCTGCATGGTGATTTATATGAGAAAGTTTACATGAGGCATCCACCAGGATTTTTGTCAGGATCGACGGGTCACGTATGTCGCCTTAATAGCTCTTTACATGGTTTGTGACAGGCCCCTCGTAAGTGGTTTCATAGATTGACTGTTGGCTTGCTGCTCTTCGTTTCCTTGGATTTGTTCAGTCTAGGGCCGACTATTCCTTGTTTTCGTATATGCGTGCTGATGTCTGTTTACATGTGCTCGTTTATGTTGATGATTTGATTGTTGCTGAGAATAATTCCACTGCTGCTATTGCTACTTTTAAGGCTAAGTTTAGTTCTTTCTTTCATATGAAAGATCTAGGCTCCTTAAAAGTATTTTTCTTGATATTGAGATAACCCGTTTATCTTTCTATCGGGTCCACGGACTTTCAGATGGTCCGTAGACTTGTCAAGGCCGACTTCAAAAAGACGAAGTGATTTTTTTTTTACTGAAAAAAATTAAAAATACCCTAGTAAAAATGCTAAGCGAGTTACTCTCAAAAGGCATTTTTTTTTTACTGCAGTCAACGTATCAAGCTCAACCCGGTTAATTGAGAATTGAGCTGGACGCGTCGTCCCACTGCCATCTTTAATCCAACGCTACTTCAAGAAAGGGAAAAGTGAACCTTTTTTTTTTTTTTTTTTTTGTTGTGTGTGTGTGTGTGTTGGACCTCCTCGAAGAGCTATGAATCAAACCCCTATTTTGTCACCGTGCATCTAGGATACTTGAAAAAAATTCCCTAGGCAATAAAACGTTGTTTTGTCATTAAGCGGCAATCACTACTCTTAAGCTAATCCCTTGCTTAATCCGTTGACCAAGTGTGATAAACAAGGCAGCAAGGAAAGTGATATGGGAATATTTTCTCCTGAAAGATAATGCATGTAACTAATAATAAGAATTCTCCCACAAGATAACATGAATTCCCCTACAAGAAAGGCTTTTCTCTCTAGCCCACATCTTGTGCACTGCAGCACAGCACTTTGGCTCAACTCCGGCGAGCCAGGAAATATTTAATGAATGACCCAAAAAGAAAAACATATTCCTGGAAAGTGTGAACTCATGCTTTCAAACAAAGTGATACCTTATCATGTGAAATTAAACCTCTTGGATCAGATCGGGGACCAAACAAACTAAACTAAATCAATTCAGATCATATGCATATTTCTTTTTATAATAGCCAGAAAGTAAATCAATTTAGATACATTTCAGGTTGTTTGGGTTCAAATGATTTTGTATTTCATGTAATTTTTTTTTATAAAAGTGGTAACCAAAAAATTCTTCCCATTGTGGGTCGAATAATATATGTTGTTATGTTTATTTGGGATAAGTTAATGGTATCTAGCTTATACAATAATACTACATGAGAAGAATAGGGCCAAACAGAAACCCATGTGGATTGTGGAGTGGCGGATGCCGGATGGCTTTGCAAAGTGACATGCAGCAGCTTCACTTAGACGGAACTCTGATCCGAATTATTAGGCAAGCAATTAAAACCCCTTCAGAATCACTACTAAAGAGGCCTATAAATAGTCATGCAAATCTGATGGTAGCTCACATCTCATTGCCACCAATAACTCACAATAAAGAAAACCCAAGATGGCTCAACGTGCACCCAAGATGTTGTTGCAACTTGGGCTTGTCCTTTTATTACTCGCAATGGTAGAGGGAGCCCCGCCTGGGCTCACCAAGGAACCCAAGCGAGTCAAGTGTATGAACACAAAGTACAAGGAGTGCAACAACCTTGAGCACGTCTGCCCTAAGTTTTGCCCTGATAGTTGCACGGTTGATTGTCGTTCGTGCAAACCTATTTGTCAGGCCGAATCTCCACCACCTGAAACCGGATCACCAACACACTCAGGTGAAACTCCTACTCCACCATCACCACCACCACCTCCATATACGCCTTCACCTCCTATTCCAATAATTGATCCTACTCCGCCTACACCATCCCCACCACCTCCTACGTATACACCATCTCCATCCCCACCACCTCCTACTCCATCACCACCGCCTCCTCCAGCACCATCAACACCACAAACTCCGCCCCCATCTACTTCTGGGCGAAAGAGAGTTCGGTGCAGGAACCAAACATACACTAAATGCTATAACCAAGAGCATGTCTGCCCTGCCAACTGCCCCACAACCTGTGAGGTCGACTGTGTCACTTGCAAACCAGTTTGTAGTAAGTTTGTTTCTCTAAATCCATAATATCTTCCAAGTTATTGTTTTAGTCATAACCATACCTCAAATGAATTCAAGTTCATTACAATTGATACAACATTCTCGATCAATCCTATATCGAAAACTTATAAATACATGCATGTTGTTCGATGTAGCGTCATAGTTTGCAACTTAGCTCGTACTCGGTTGACCAGATTACGTACGATATATATTTTGTGCTTTCAAGTTATCTACAGTGTTTTCGATCCTACATTAAAAACTTTACTACATATATATATATATAGCACATTAGCATTAATTGAAACTCTAGTATACGTCGATCACAACCTGAAACACGTACTTGCAGAGTGCGACTATCCCGGTGCAGTGTGCCAAGACCCGCGATTCATAGGAGGCGACGGAATCACCTTCTACTTCCACGGCAAGAAGGACAACCACTTCTGCCTCGTAACTGACCCGAACCTCCACATCAACGCCCACTTCATCGGCAAACGAAGCCCTAAAATGACCCGAGACTTCACCTGGGTGCAGTCACTCGGCATCCTCTTCGACGCCCACCGCCTCTTCGTGGGGGCCAGGAAGACGGACACATGGGACGACTCCGTCGACCGCCTCGCCCTGGCCTTGGACAACGAGCCCATCTACCTAGACGAGTCCGAGGGCGCCACGTGGCGCTCCACCACATCCCCAACGGTGACCGTCACAAGAACAGCCAGCGACACCAACAGCGTCGCCGTGGAGGTGGAAGGGAGGTTCAAGATCACGGCGAAAGTGGTCCCCATCACCCAAAAGGAGTCTGACGTGCACAGCTACGGGGTCACGAGCGACGACTGCTTGGCCCATCTGGATATCGGGTTCAAGTTCTACTCGTTGACCGGTGACGTGGAGGGCGTTCTGGGGAAGACTTATAGGGAGGATTACGTCAGCAGGGTGAAGATTGGGGCTCCGATGCCGGTGGTGGGCGGCGAGAGGGAGTACCAGACCACCGGGCTTTTTGCTGCCGATTGCAAGGCGGCGAGGTTTGGAAGGGTGAAGGGTGAAACTGAAAGCGAGGGCTTGAAGGACCAGATTGACACCTTGATGAAGTGTGCTAGTGGGATGAATGGACAAGGTGTGGTCTGCAAGAGGTGAAAATGTGGTTATAAAGATTATACTACATAAATTCTAACTAATAATAAGTAACAGTGATTTCTGTTATTCTTATATTTTTATAATTTTAATGAGATTATATATGTATTAATTGTTATTTTTATGTACTACTTGAGCGTTTATGTAATAACTAATAAGAGGATACTATAATAAAATTGTAAGAGGCCTAAGATTAATCAACTACGTACATGCTGTTGTATTTGAAATTTGAAGAAGGCTGATCGATATATATTGTGTCGTGGTTTGCAAATTTAATTGGTATATATATCGGGTTATACAGTATATGCGAATCAAAAATTACATAATGGTGTAAAATTTTGAACAATGGAAAGTGCGTAGAGTACGTGTATATGATCAAAAGAAACATATTTTCTTCAATTGTATTTGTCTGAGTGAACATAATAGCATTCTACCAAAAAAAAGTGAACATAATAGCATTGTGGAACACAATTTGAAACATATTTTCTTCAATTGTATTTATCTGAGTGTATAGTGGGGAGAGTACGTGTATATGATAAGTCCGGAACCCCAATATTAACGATTTAACGGGAGAGGCTTCAGAAGATAGAGGGAACTCCAATAAATTTAAAGTCTCAATTAATTTTTTTTTTTTTGGTCGGAAAGAGTGGTAGGACCGCAAAATATTATTAAGGACTAATTAGGAACCATCCGGGGAATAGCCAAACCCCTAACATCATCAAACATAAGAGACAAAACTGAGTCTGGGGGCTCAAATAAAACATCTAAGCCAAGAGAAAAAGAAAAACCCAAAGAAGCGAGACCATCGACAACCCGATTAGCCTCCCGATAAATGTGTCGGAACTGGATAATCCAGTCCCTACTAATAAAGCCTTGGCATGGGATACCAGGCTAGACAACGGGTGAGCTCTATAGATCGGTTTTTGTAAATTAATCAGTATAAGTTTTGCCCTAGCTCACGTTGAGGCAATATTAATGATCAGAATTTCAACAAAAAAATATTAATGATTAGAATTAAAAAAGACCCAAATGTAAGATATCATCGGATTTGCCTCTCAAAGTTGATGCTCGATTGACGATTTGTCCTCGCATAAAAAAGATCTTCGGATTTTCATTTCCGTTTTTTATCGGTATATTTTGAAGAAATAAAAATAAAACAAGAAGGGTAGTCTTGGAAATTCAGGTACGGGTACGAGCGCAGGCAGCAGCAGCATAAAGCCCGTAACCGCCTGTGTCCTTTCTCTCCTCGAGTCCTTCCAAAACCTCGCCATTAGAGACCATCGTGCGAGGATTCAACCCACACACAGGAAATGGAAGACGCTTCGTACCAGAGATTTCCCCGTATCAAGATCAGAGAGATGAAACACGACTACGTGAAGTTTGAGCTCCACGGGACCGACCCTAGCGTCGCCAACGCGCTCCGACGCATCATGATCGCCGAAGTTCCCACCATCGCCATCGACCTCGTCGAGATCGAGGTCAACTCCTCCGTCCTCAACGACGAGTTCATCGCCCACCGCCTCGGCCTCATCCCTCTCACCAGCGAACGCGCCATGGCCATGCGCTTCTCCCGCGACTGCGACAACTGCGACGGCGACGGCCAGTGCGAGTACTGCTCCGTCGAGTTCCATCTTAGGGCTTCCTGTGTCACCGAGAAGAAGATGGACGTTACCAGCAATGATTTGCTTAGCTCTGATGCTTCTGTTGTGCCTGTGGGGTTTTCCGACTCCTCCCGTGGTGACGACGACTCTTCCGATAATAAGTATCTCTCTCGTCCCTTTCCTTTCTCTTGCGCAATTACTGTCAAGTTGATGGATTGTTTAGGGTTTTCGGAACATGCATTGTTGAATTTTTATGTCCTTTTGCTTAATTGCTCAGCTGTTCTTGCCAAGGGTTTTAGGACTTTTTGCGTGGTATATACGCTGAAAGGTCCTGCCTTTTTAAGGGGTAAAATTTATGATGTTTATTGTAGTTCCAATTTTCAGTTCCATTCTTGATGCCGGGAAACTCCATGCAAGCTGTTGCCTTGCAGATACCTCCAAAAAAAAAGGAACAAGTTATTGGAGATTGGAAGATGAATGGGGATTGGGTCGCTAATTGTTGTCATTGTTATTTTTATTAACTTATGTGCACTAATAGGACTAAGAATTTGGGAATTGATATCATTACTTTATTCTTGCTTGAGACAAATTAAGCCGGTATCATGACTCAAAAATCAGATTTTAAATTAACAGTGTTGCCCCATTGGACTACTAGATTACCATTTGCAAAAGCTGTCTACTGTGCGTTTATGTAGCTGAATATGAGACCTCTGCCAAATTAATGAAATGTGTATGCATCGCTTCTGCTTTAACTACGTCTAAATGTATCTTCCATTTGTTTGTGCAAACTCTTCCCAAATATCTTCCAGCTTCAATTTGTTGAGTTGAAAGCTGTAGCTAGATGGTATTTTTATCTAGTAATGAGCTCTATAAGCAATCAACCCAATTTTACATCTTTGCTGACCCATGATACCCATTACACAAACATGACCAGTGCAAGCTAGCAAATAACAAGTGCACCAGAATCGTTGGAATTTGCATGTAGTGTTATATCTTACCTAAAGTTGACCAAAATTGTGTTAAAATGCTGACTCTATATGGCTGTGTGGTTGATTTATGTCATCTATAACTGCAGGGGAGTTATAATTGTGAAGCTGAGCCGTGGTCAAGAGCTGGTTTTCAGGGCAATAGCAAGGAAAGGTATTGGCAAAGACCATGCCAAGTGGTCTCCTGCAGCAACTGTCACCTTCATGTACGAGCCAGAGATTCATATCAATGAAGAGTTGATGGCGACCTTGACACTTGAGGAGAAACAAAGCTTGGTTGATAGCAGTCCTACCAGAGTTTTCGACATTGACCCTGTCACTCAACAGGTTTGTTTCTTCTCTGCTGTTTTCTCCCTTCCCCAGCACTAATGGAGGATTGTTTTATAGTTTTATGATCCCTTTGATCTTGTTTTGATCATTTTCTTCTAGTAAGGCCATGTTTTTTTGGGGAACTGAAGTCTTAGGCTCTTGGATCTTGGATCTAAACACCATTTACCACATCAATTTAGCAATTCTCAGGCTCTTGGATCTAAACACCATTTGCTTTTTCCAATTGATTTAATAATTGATTGTGGCTCAGTCTCTTTGAGATTTGAATAGATGATTGTATTGTTTAATCTCATATGCTCTCTGGGTTTTGTGAATTCAGGTGGTTGTAGTTGATGCTGAGGCTCATACATATGATGATGAGGTGGTTAAGACCGCTGAAGCAATGGGGAAACCAGGGCTAATTGAGATCTATCAGAAAGAAGACAGCTTCATATTCACTGTTGAAACTTCTGGTGCCATTAAAGCCTCTCAGTTGGTTATGGATGCTCTTGCACTCCTTAAGGAAAAACTGGATGCAGTTCGCTTGCCTGAAGATGTTGTTGAAGCTGATGATTTTGGTGAACTGGGTGCACACTTGCGTGGAGGCTGAATAGTTATGTAATATTTGCTCATCAACATAGGTTATCTAAAGGTTGCAGGTATTTCATTTTGCTCTGGAATTTCTTTTTGTGAATGAACTAAAACATTGTCCAGCCTTTAGGTATAGGTTCTTTTGAATGAATTTGATAGGTCTATTGAATATGGTTTAATCATGCTCTTTCCTATATATTGATTAGGCATGTTATTTGATTGGTTGTAGTAAAACTCGAAAACCAAATCCGTATGATTTTCCAGAATATTGTCGCTGAGGATGTTTAGTACTTGATCTCTTTATCATTAGCATTAGTGACTTAGTGTCAAGCCAATTCGATGATGATGAATTGGCATGTCTCGATGAATTCATCAAACAACATAAACACGGCTGAATGATATTTGCATATTGTGTCATTTGTAGTCATTCTTTCAAATAGCTTGCACATTTGAATGCAGGCATAAGCGAAAGAAACTGATGACTGTTGCTTCGACTACGAAAACAATTTGATGCAGAGTAGTTTAAGAATAAGTACTACTTTCTAACTTATATTCCTTCACATCCTTGAGTGATACATATATCCAGTATGCCCGGACTGTATTTGCACGGGTCAGACGAGCTTGGTCTTTGAATGAGCCAAATTCTTTGTCCATGCGCGGTTTTTCTTGTGACCGGACGATTCAGGCCAGACGGGTTGGGCACTTAGGCCGGACTTGTACAGGTTTAGGCTTGAGTTAGAGAAAGTTTAAAATAAATAAATAGAAGCAATAGTTCTTCAATGCAAATAGACCAATCCCCACCAGTCTTGTGGCACTTCCGAGGTGAGAATTCTAATAACATCGGTGACACGTAACGTTGTGTTAGTTCATACTCATCTGCATTTGTAGCATACTCAGTTACTCACCATTCTTGTTCATAGCTTTACACTTTCGTCGATTGTTATCTCTTTCGACATGTTCTTATGTGTTTTTGTTTCTCATTTCGGTTTGTCCGACCATTGAGTTTTTTGAACTCTAGATCTACCATGCGTATCTAATGTATGGAAAATGTTAAATAACCTTCAAAACTCACCCATTTACCCATAAATTCTGCCATAAGGTATTATGCACTAATTTTAATTTGGAAGAGGGTGAACATGTTACATGTGTACTTCAGTACTTCAATGAGAGCTAGGCTGATGAAAAGAAAAGGAGTATAACATTAATGAAAATGAATTGAAAAATGTGGACAGTAAATTAAATATGGGATAATAAATCAAAAGGTTTGCACAACTCAACAATACATGATTTAGATAGAGAAAAAATAAGAGGCTAAACCGTTTCTGATCTGATGAAATATGTAAAAACAAAAATTAGACCGAACTTTTTTTTACCTCAAAGTTGAGATAAACCCCGCAACCTTAACTTGCTAAATTGCTCAATATTGTAAGCCATTTAACATACTCCATATCAAAAAAGAAGTGGTTCTTGGAAATGGGTTTGTTGGCATTTATTTTCTCCTCTGTTGCAACAGCAATCTGATGCCCACATATGCTGAATGCTGATGTATGTATGATCTTATATATATGTAACATTATACTCCGTACAACTTAGGTTCATTAAACTTGTGCAGATGCAGGGGAGGTAGGGATACAAATTAATACATGCATTGCCATGAATACTGTTGATTTAAATGCTGTGGAGTCATGGTCGAATGTCTATCACTGATTTTATATGTATTTCAACTCATCAAACAAAATGTAACAAAAATCCTAACCTTAGTCGCTTCTCAAATTGCCTGTAGATCTTAAACCATACTCTAACCCATGTTTTTCTATTTCTAAGATCGATAAAACTAGATGACCGATTTGATTAGTATATATAGCATTGCAATGAATATTCACCCCTCCCCCCCCCCCGTCCCGCCTTTTGTGTTGTTTCAAACACACACTCTCGATTTTATCCAGGAAGAGGATATCGACTGGGAGCAAACTGGGTCGATGTTGTTGTTATTGTTTAAGATTACAAGTTAATTACTTTAAACAAATACGAATTAGACCTACTCGAGTGCACACTTGTCACATGTAAAAGGAAATATGCAAACTTGGAGGTTTTGGTTTTGGGGCTTTCCATATCCACATTTGCATTAGAAAAGAAATTGCACTGCCGTCTAGCCGGCTCGGCTTATGACACGTGTGGTGGGACTTCCTGTATGTCTTTAAAACTTGGAAATTACCCATTTGATTTGGTCAAATAATTTTATCAAATTGTTTTCAAAAAAAGACGATTTTGTGGGTGTTGGATGAGAGTGCAGATCGTGAGATACAGATGACTTTAGTTCTATATAATCAATGGTTTGTTTCTTCTCCAAAGCATCTAAGAACTTCCTTTTCTCTGTTTTATAAACTACAAAAATCCCGTAGCTCTATTTCATTCCGAATCGATTCTTCCTACTCGTGTGCCCGAGTTTAAAGAAAGTTGTACTTAATCCTTGGGGGGCGAAGGTTCGTGATCAGAAAAACACCAGTGTCTGGTGTTTTGTTTCTAAGGCAAGGGATCTCTCCATGACATAGCAAATCACATCAAAAAATTCTTGACCTACATTCGTTTTTAGAACTTCTCTTTTACCCTACAGAGACCCATACTCTTCTAAATTAGAAACAAAATTCTTTGTGCTACATTTGCGCCCAGATTATACGAATGAGAGTCTCCCATTGAGGGCTGAAAGACCAAACCAAATTGTTTATAGGTCTAATTTACATGTTATTGATGGCCATAAAATGATTTTATTTTACAATGATTGAGAGTATAGATCAATGTTTTATCATGGTATGAACAAACAAGTAGACTTGCACTTTTAGTGTGGAAAGAGTAATGGAGCAAGTGAGACGAAAGCCTAGTGCTCCTTTTCTCTTTCCCTTTGCAAAATTTATAAATTACATAAATGGTCTTTAACTTTTGTGTAAATCCTTAGCTCTTAAATTTCCAGCCCATTCTTATAAAACAATTTTAAATGATGAGAACTATGAATCAACGTTCTTTTCTCTCTGTAAATATGTCAACTTTTTGGATCCAGATATGCACTCGTCTAACCTTATAATTCATTATACATTTATACAAACAAGTTTCGTTAATTAAGGGGAATGTTATTTGACGAATCCCAGATGGAAGGATTGTCGATGCATACTTTTTCATACTTTAGGAAAGATTAGGATTCAATTATGAAATATTAATAAAAGTTAAGAAGAAATGTGGAATACCCACTATTTATTCACCGAACCTTGTGTAAAAGGTTGCTGAGCCAGTTATTTCTTTCTCCTTTTCTTCTTTTTCATTTTATTTCTTGGGTTTCTATTAGAAATATAGTTACCAAATGATTTGAACTTTATAGCACCTTGACCAAACAACGTAACGTTGAAACCAGACATGCTTAGCACTATCTAATGAATGCTATAATTCCAATTCCTTATTACTAGTGGTGTCCTATAATTAATTAAGTACATATGTTTGCCTCGTTAAATTTATATTCAAGTTCTGAAACAAATTTGGTAACAAACCAATATAGATCGAGAAAGAGAGACTAAACAATATCCGAATTAAGAATCCTTAAGAATCTAAAATTGTAAGCGTAGAGCATTTAACCCCTTTTGAACAAGCTAGTAGCTTGAGTGCCTGACATACCGAGCTTATAAATGATCGGTTTTTTTAATCTATATCTTTAGGATTTAAGTTAAACATGTTGGTTTTACAAAGCATGCTGTATAAAAGATTCAAATAAGACTAAATAAATACAATTTGATAAAAAAAAAAAAAATATTTTTTAAGATTCTTAACTTATGGCTTGATCAATTTTTAATTCACTAGTAACATAGTAGCTAGAGATGTTATTCTTTCCTATTTCTATTCAGCATTTTTATTCAACTTGAAGTATCAAGTATGTAATGGTAAAAACTACGCATTAAGGTTCCTAAACTATCTTTAATTTAAGTATACAATCTCAGGATATGTTGTCAACTGTATCAAATGACTAATAATACATACCTTTTGTGATCTTAATTAGCTTATATAAGTGAAAACTATGTATCCGATGTCGATCAGGATACTAGCTTAGTATACCCTTTTTTTGGTCGAATTAGTTTAATATATCCTTGGGTTACTTTTTTTATAGCCAATTGGTGTTATGATTAAATTATACTCCATAAAATTCATGTGCACACAGGACAGGACAGACACCCTCTCCATTCGTATGAACTTTGACAAAATTAGTGTTTTATATATTTCTATAATTAGTACTACAACGTACTTGACTAAAACACCATCTAAATGAGAAATTTTAATTTATTGTGATTATTGTTAGTGAGCATATAAAGTCCGAAACCTTGTTTGTTTTCACTTTTCACCTTTTATACAACAATATCGGTGGTGTAAGGAAAAATGTGGGCCATGAAGGTGACAAGTCACTTGAAATAGATGATGACGAATGAGTCTACGATCATGGTGGACCTCTATACATCATTGGCAAACTAAAGTAGGAGGCTGGTTCGCATGCTTTTGTTTCATTTTGCTCACCAAAAGTCATTGTTTTATGCAATGAAATAAGGACGCGTATTTCTCTCTCAAAAATAAAAATAAAAAATAGAGATGTGTATTCATCCAAGCAACATGTGTTTATAAAATAATAGTCTATAGTCTATAGCATTCGCTCGATCGAAGACATCACCAAAATATTTTTTCCTAGGAATTCATATGAAATACGCAAATGGTGCAGAATATCAATGATTAATACGGAGTATTTGCTTTTGTTTTAGGTGTAAGAGGTTTCTTTTGCGTAATTATTGTTGGCTTTGTTCCTTTATATACACGTAGTACGTATTAATAGTTATCTTGTGTAGTTGTGTTATAGGGTATTCATGTGGACGAAGACCATCAGTTGGTTCATATCTTTTGATAAAGGCTTGAAATTCTAAAGTTAACATATATCCACAGATCACAAGTATCATTAACATTTGTTCAAAAAACACATCGATAGTATTGAATTGAACTGAAACTAAAATATTAGGTAGTATATTCATTAAATGAAAGAAATTGTATTATTGAAATCAAACCGTACTAGTACTAAACTACTAATAAATCATTTGCCCTAGTTTATAGGGTGAATCTAGCAAGAACGTACTCCGTACTAATACGGATCATTATTAATTAATGTTGGCAATTAGGGTTCTAGATTCATTGTATTAGAAATTTAGAACCTCTGTCTCCTACCTAAGGGAATTTACTAAAACAAGAATAAAGAAAATAGCTAGCTACTTATAAAGGAAAAGATAAGGTAAAGATATATTCTCCCTCTGTTATAACATTTCTGTATGACCACAAAAAAGTTAGGCTCAGTTCAAATCCTGAAAATTGAAAAAGAAATGGTAAATCTATCTTGGAGTGAGTAGGGTCCGCCACTTTTTTCACAAGTAACATTTCATACATTGTCACATTTATAAACCGATTTGAATTATTTTGGTTTTTGAAAAAAAAAGAATAACATGTTAATTAATCCCAATACAATAAGGTACCCAAAACTTGTACATTTTTTAATACTCAAAAAGCACAAAAATTAAAGGCCTATACACTCTAACTGTAAAAATAAAAGGGGTTTAACTCAAATTGATATGTCAATTCATGTTAAATTAGTAAGTAGAATATATTACACCATATGACCCACGTCTATATATACTTATAAACTAGATAAGCAGAATGAACAAAATTTTGCGAAAGTCTCCAACTTATATAGCCCCCACTTATTTTGCACTTTTCCATATTAGTAACTTTTTCTAAGATATGAAGAAAATACCAAGAACAAAGCCACCAAATCCTCCAACACGAAATGTACTCTCATAAGACAAATTATACTGATTATACTTATCAGGGATATACCATTAGCATCCACAAACGACCCCAATGCCATGCACTCCTCATGGACCCTCTTCTTCTTCTTCAGCGCTCGCTGATCTGGCGACGACGAGACAGATGGTGACGTGGACAAGCCGCCCCCTGTGAGGGTCCATGAATCGTTCGAGCTGTCGGAGCTGAAGTAGTACGCGTCGATCACCCCCTTTGGGCTACTAGGTGTCCCTTCGCGTTCGCGCTTGGTTCCAGCTGATGAACTAGGAGGATTCATCAGGGTGTGGGCTGAGGATTTTCTTGACATTACTATCATCTCATAGCAATTCTTAACTTGCTCCTGCTCAAAACAGCATATTGCATTTGCATATCAGATTTATATTCATGACTCATTTAATTGAGCTCATTTGATTTGTCTATATATGTAAAGGAAGCACACAATGATTGTAAATGATCAAATGATGTTTGTTTTGGTCAAAAAAATGATCAAATGATACCTGTTAGACTTTTTTGTTTAAAAACATTGCTGCATTTTCGTTTCTTTTCTTTTTTTTTTGAAATCAAAGTGCAACCACATTCCTGCATTTTAGGAATTACTATACAATGCATTGCTAGTTGCTACCTATAAATTTGATCGAGTTACTGATTCATCGATGTGGATTTGGGATCTTTACGAATTTGTTTATTACCTTGCTGATGTTAAGAGCGCTTAAAAGCTGATTTTGGTAGTCCTGAGGATCAAAAGGCTCCATCTGATCAATAGCTTGCATCATTGTCGCAGTCGCCAAGACTGAGGGAAGATAAGCCACAAACCTCGAGTCTGCAGACCCACAAAAAAATTACACATCAGTAAACTGTAATTTTTTAAAAAATAATATTTACTTGGAAAATGCTGGTAAAATGGGGGTTACTTTACTTCTACAGTTTTGACGTAAGATCACATTATGGGCAGCTGGAGTTTGTTCTGATCAGAAATGCTGGTTTGCTCAACAACCAAAGGGGAGAAAAGAGTAAAGAGGGGCATTGACTACGAACAACAGATATTCAGATCCATGTCACGCTTTATTAAATGCGAGTTTACCGAACAATGTCTAGGCTTTGAAAAATTATATAATTGGGTAATTAATTGCTTACCGGCGACGATGGAGAGGAGGAGCTGCTTGCAACGCCGGAGAAGCTCCCGGTGGAGGTGGCTGTTGAGGCCGAGTCGACTGATTATGTGATCGAGGAAAGAGATGGGCGTCACCGGATTCATCTTCCAATCGAGCGTGGTGAGGACCAGGAGCTCCATCTTCTGGATCGTCTTTGCTTCAAACATGTACTTAGTGCCGTCCACCTGTTCGACCAAATGCCAAACAGAAAAAACAAAACAGGACAAAAACAGAGCACTTAGATGTGTGAGCCATGTTTGATCATTATTTTAACAGTTTGTGTTGATTTTGAGTGGGCATACTTGGAGATCTAGCAGAAGGGGAACGTCGATCTCTTCAACTTTAGCAGCTAAGGAGAGGCAGGTAACGGCTGCAAGCTGGATCATCCATGGCTTGCTCTGTTGTTGGAGAAGATGGGGGCTTTTGTGGAGGAATCTGTCCAAGTAGTTGACAGAGAGAATGGCCGTCAGAGTGGAGAAGCCATAGTAAGAGTTCACCATTAGCATCCACTCCACAGCCTCTCTCCGTGCCAGGGAGAAAGAAGAAGAAGAGTCTGCAGTTTGTACTACATTGAGATCCATCTGGTTCTCCTTAGAGAACAGAGAGAGCAGCTCTTCGTCTTCACAGAAGAGGTCATTTTCCAAGTGTAGAATGGGGGAAAGAGATTGGCTTTGGTGTTTAACTTTGCCCATTTCCTCCTCCCCTTCTCCTTCCAGCTCCTCCCATTGCTCCTCTTGCTCTTCACAGTACAGAGCATCCAAAACAGAGGAAGAAGAGGAAGAGGAAGAAGAGAGGGTGTGGCTGTGATGATGGGAGTTTTCTGGTGCCATTGTTGCAAAATCAAAGGGGAAGAAGAAGAGGAGATGGGCCAGGGAGAAAGGAAGAGGAGGGTCCTTTGAAGGGGATGGTAATGGGGGTAGAAGAGAGTGGTTAAGCCTTTTACTTTTTAGGCTACCTTCTATTCTCTATTTCATTAAAGAAGTCTCCATTCGAATTTAACTCTTTCTCTCTCTCAATCTGTCTTTTGATATGGGGTAGAGAGTAGAGAGAGGACTCAAAAACCAAAGCTCAGAGATTTTTATCAGACAAAAAGTGGGAGGAAGAGAAGAGAAGAGAAGAGGATAGGGAAAATCAAATGAGGCAAGGAGAGAAATCACGCTTGCTCTTTTTTTATACACCACTTTGGTAAAATATACTGGAATAATGCTTTGGTGCATCTTTTTCTTTTTACGTTCGAGTACGGTGGTGAGAATGGAAAGTCGAGATAGTACTAAATTACTGATGATCTTTCTCTTTTTTTATGCTCTGGACTAATCTCTTTATTTGGGATGAGGTTTTTATTCTTTTGCTGTGGATTCTTTACTTTGTTGTTATTTGGGTGTTGATTCTTGATCTTCAATGCCATGGCGGGTGGTGGTATACAGTATTGGAGTTTTGATACGTACAGTATAGTTAGTATAGGAATCGTGGATATAGAGTAAGAACCGGTTGCTGCTTTTTGTCATGGGTTCACGAATACAAAGGTCCAACTCTTCTTTTACTATTGCACACAAGCCCCTCCATTTGATACTTATTACATGAGTCCATAGATATAGATTAGGAGTCGTACGATGTTATCTTTAACAATAATATTGGTAAATAATAATTCACCTATTCGCATAAATTATGTATTTTATCTATCAGCTTCGCATAAATTATGTATTTTTTTTTTCTTCTACCAAAAACAATATCTTTTTTTTCTTTTTTTCTTTGTGTTTCAAAGAATAATGTTTATAGAAGTTGAAACAATATTTTAAGTTGTTGCCCTCATATCTTAGTCGCTTGATTAGATGTCTGAAGTTTTTTTTCTTTAATTCCATATAAACGCATGTGCATATACGGTACTTAATGTGTATCATTTGCAATGTATGTGTTCGTATTTCTCACACACATCTAAAATGTGTGTTTAATGTTTTAAGTTTGGTTCAAATCTGTTTTCGGTTTTGGTCAAGACAAGCACACGCACCTTGACCTTGTATTAGTGTGCTTTTGTGAGTATTCTAAAAAAAAAAAGCATTGTTTATTTATTTCCTAGAATCTTATCTTGTGTATTTTTTCGGTTAGCGTCTTTTATGCTCCTCTCGTAGTACTCTGCAATGTCATATCTCCATGTGTTGTCGTTATTATTTCGGTTTACTTTTTGTTGCCGCTTTTTTTCAACCTTTCAATCTATAAATTTATCTGGTACATCGAATTTTTTCTGTAAAAAAAACATATCGCTAGTTTATTAACATCGACATAATTTAATGGATAAATATGCAAATATACTAATTGCAGACACACCTGTTCATCTATCTCTCAACCTAAATCTACCTAAATTTATTGCATTTGATTGACAACACTTTTCGTTTTATTACATAACTTTATTAAGAATAAAATACAAGGGATCAAGTTGGGAAAAAGGTAGGAATTTGGGGTGAGTAGTATAAATACCAACAAACAAAGTACGTACTCACCATGTCCTGAGAATGTAAATGGTCAATGAGTGGTTTGACCAAGTGGTTGCCGTGGTTTGTCCTCTACTGCGTATTCCAAAACAAAGCAAAAGCAGTGGTATCGATAAAAAGGTTAAAATAATTAAACTATGAAGAAAAGAGTTGCCGTGATTCTTTGGGAGTTACTACGTTTTTCGATGGATTTTCATTCGGGACAAAATTATTACACTACCATCGTGGTTAAGTTTTTTGGAAATGTAAGATAGTTTAATTGTAGATTTAATGCCTAATACATTTCAGAGGTTCTGTGTCTTGAAAGTCTAAATTTTTAATTAACGGTATGTCTAAACTGAAGTAACACAATTTTTTTAATCCCTCCATTTTATAATATTCGTCATTTTAATCTTTTTTTTTACCAAATACTGTATTTGTTAATTAAGCTAATTTGTCCAACCTCTTTCAAGTATATTCTTATTTAATTCAAAAAAATGGATTTATTAATACATGTGAAAATAATATTCTTCATAAAACACTAATTAATACTCCATCTGTTTAAGTCTAATTGACTTTTGAGCAATATACACAAATACCGAGACCAATAGTAGAGTTTTAGGGTTTAGCTAGATTAAAATCCAGCAAATCCAAACTCAAAATCCACAAATTTTCAAATCTCCAACTAGATCTCTCCAAACTTGTCTCTCAAGTAATAGGTAATTAGTAAAAACTAGAACCCCCAATTTAGAAGACAAAAGAAGGTATCTATACTAGGGATAGATTAGGAGAGACAGCCCACGAACCAACATAAAGGGCGAATGACCACCGGCGTGTTGAGAGCAACGTTGTTTGACCCCGAAGAGAATAGTCGCGCTCTTTCCGACCATCTCAACTTTGTCGAGGAACGCCGAGACACTATAGTTGTAAGGCTAGCAACCTACCAACGGGCAGTCAAACGGGTCGTAGCCCGATACATGAGATATCGTACTTTTCGAGTAGGTGACCTTGTGCTTCGACGGGGCATGGGAAGCGCACGCGATCTCGTAGATGGCAAGTTCAACCCAAATTGGGAGGGATCGAATCAAGTGATTGCAACGTATGGTCGAGGAGCTTACTCACTAAAGAATCTTGATGGAAAACTCGTCCCTTGGACTTGAAATGTCGCTCATTTGAAGAAATTTTTCCCGTAGAGGAAACCGCGACCGCGGATTATCGCCGCGACCATGGGCCTCGTAGTCACGATCGTGGATTGCCGATAGTAAGCGCCTTATGAAGCCCATCGCATAAATGTTGGTTTGAGAATGACTGATGGAACAAGCTTGTTTTTTGTTTTTTATTTGTTTTTAAAAACAAAATCCTGGTCAGAAACCTTTTTCCAACGTTCTGTTCTCCCTCTTCTCTGTTTTGCTTGTTCTAATGAGTGTATCTTGATATCCAACAGGTGTATATGCTTAAGGGAGAGAACGGATCCTACGATCATCGGTCATGGATGTGGATGTACGAATATACGAATGCGCTAGGGGACCCGTTGACTAATCTGCATGGCCACTTCGAATATAGGTCCTAGAGTTCTTGAGTCTTAGTTGTGACGCTATCGAATACAACTAACACTCAAGTATGGCATTTGCGAACGAATAAATAATTAAAAAATATTTTATTTAAGTATGTCTTTAACTACCTTATTTATTTTCCTTATTAAATTATTGTTTTTCATATCATTATGATGGATGAATCTATCTTAGTCAAAAGATAGATTTTTCGCGAGGATTTAGGACCAAGACATCGTTTGCTTGAGCGACAAGGCATGTCGGTCGGCCCTAGAGATAAAGTTTTCGTCTCTCTCTCTCTCTCTCTCTCTCTCTCTCCCCTCAATTATAAATCCATGGATCTCCATGTACGGTAAGCATAAACTCATATTCGTTGAGATCGCTCGTAGTCTTACCTTTACCTCAACGTTCATTCAACAATCTGCTCTTTTGACTTAGACATCGAAGGTGGATTAGGGAGACCCCGTCCCATGTCCATTGTTTTAAAGGTTTTAGATTGAATAAGAAATTTAGAATATAAATTGAAATGACAAATCAAGATGAGTATTCAATTAGGACATAAAAACAAATTTTTATACACTCACAATTTTTTTTGGGTCGAGAAATTCTTGTCTAAATAGCACCCGGTCATAAATTAGAAGAGGTGTGGGGAAATGTTCACCGAGGCAGCGTACACATGTAGCTGTGACACTCAGAGTCTGAGTAGTGTATCGTAGTTGTCTCGTCTTTGAAGCAGTAGGGCACTACTATGCAGAGCACACAAGGCAAATGCAGACCAAAATCCATACCAGCCACACCTCCTATATCCTAATTTATGAAAACCCTATGTCCTACTTTAGTTTTATCTTTAAAAAATTAATTAATTATGTACTTGTCAAAAAATTACAATAAAAACAAAGTATTCATCCATTTCGATACCCAGAGTGGCAAAGGGAAGATCTTTGATGACAAGACATAAAGGTTGGTGACTTACAGCCCGTTAATTAATTAAGAAGAGGCAATAGCTAATAAAGGATTAATTCGTACAAATTAATCCCGAAAGGTAATCAATAAGAATAAGTCCACATCAACTGAATTAATTCTAATGATATGAATCCCATCCAATCCCCTCCCTATATAAACTCACAAGTTACATCTTTTATTAACTTCAATGAGTAACGTCTATTGAAATTTCATCCTAAATTAATTGACAATAAGAGAAATAACTCATAAATTTATATTTTAGTTTTATTTAGTCTCAATTTTCAAATGTAAAAATGCATTATTTTCAACAAATCCATGTCACTTTCTTACATGAAGTCTAAAATTTCTCAAATAAGGTACATAAGTCACATTAGATAAGAATAAGAAATGTCCCCACGCATGATAATTAATATTCATACCGACTTTCGTTTTCAATAAACACTATTTCATTGGATTATTTTTTTTATAGCAACAGCTTGTCAGATAGACAAGTCCAATATGACAAAAAATGATATGGAGGAATAATGCATGGTATAGAATACATTCTCACTGTAGTCCATAATGATAACGTAGACATATCGATGTAGATGAAAAAGAAATTAAGTAAAGGGTAGTTATTTGAAATGGTGTTTTTTTATCATGAAACAATCTTGCTAGCTGCCACCATATTACAACTGCTATAGAAAGTTAATTAATGGGATTCTTCTGGGTTGCATTTGCATTTCATGGGACCCTTCTGTAAGATCTTGTCGTGGTGGGAAATGATACCCTATTTAAACAACATATATGTCCACATGCAAGAAAATTAAATTTGGTCCTCACATGCATTTGAATTACTAATAGAGATTTCTTCATCTTTAGTTAATTACCATTTTAACTCAGTCTAATTAGCAAACAAACATTGCATCATTATCGCTATTTATGAGTGTGTACGTGTATATGTATCTTCCTACATACCAATTGTACAGTTCGGAATGCCAAATTCAATTTTAATTAGTCTAAGAGTTTATTGTATCAAACAAATTAAATGTCTAACGATCAATACTCAGTTAGTCACTTGATCTAAGTAATAAAGTGATGCTAAATTTTTTAAATGTTGTTTGGGAGATTCGAGCTTGAATCCTACTAGTAGCATGTATGAAGAGGCTAATACTAGTAGGGTCTCTCCTAAAAACGAGGCCATAAAGTACCCGGTTTAGGCGTAAAATGTCACTAACTAATTGAACCGGGTCAATCGACCGGCCAGGACTTAAAAAACAAACAAAATGTCTAACATAGAAGGTATTTTATAGAGGGAGAGCTAAAAAGAGAGAGTAATATGATGTTATAACCTAAATTTTGGCTAACTAAGGCACTTTTCTTAACTCATTTAGAGTAATGTTAGCATGTAAATTTGAATATTAGGAGCTATATGCAAATATGGAGGTAGGTATGCATGTAAAAGTCAAAGGCTGAGCAACATGATGGACCCCTATGGGCATGGACAAATAAGATCCATAAAAAGAGTAGCTTTGTGACAACCACACCACACACACGAAAACACAATTCGGTGGAAGTGGAATTACCATCTCTCTACTCTTCCCACCTTTTCAACACTATCAACTCAACACATGTGCTCTACATAGCTATAATAATATCAAACAACTCCATCTGCATTGACCAAATTGAGTACCTCTTAAGTCTTTTGGACCCAAGAATTAAAACAATCAATGCTCTCTGATCATTATCATTACCATTTTTCCCACATTATTCGTCTCCTAGTCCAGGTTGCTTGACTTTTCCATAATTGTGTACCCATCTAGCTCACGGGCTTATCAGTACTCATCATCATCATAAGGCCGAGCACCTGTATCTGTAAATCTGTGGAGCAAGTCCTCTACTTATACTTCAGGTTTAGTTATTAACGATGTGGCATGTCTTCAATTCTCTATAGTAAAATTCTTGTTACATAATCAAGTCTCACCCTGTAAACTCGGATCTGAATTTATAGTAGTAATATATCTTTCATCCACATCATTATTTGAAAGTCGTCCAATATGAGTGTGCACACACGAGTATAGAAAAGAGAGGATTGCCCACTAAATAATTCAAACACAGGCACACTCTATCACTCTGCCCTTATGCTTACTATATGTCAATTATTGCACAGCTATATGTGAGAAGACAGAGGAAAGAACTGTTGCATATGGATAAGGGCAATCCAATTTCAAATCCCCACTTGTCAAGATTCAACTGGTATTGAATCCAAGCTTGTTTAATAAGAGTATCTTTTTATGTGCATTTTTTTATCATTATGGAATGGATACAGCAGAACTCAGTTCGTGTTTATGCAGAAGATAATTGACCCAAAAATATACAGAAAAATCATTTCCAGTGCACAAATCATAGGGGGCGCTTAAGATTGATGTCTCCATTTTACAGGCCCATATTGCAGATTTACGGATAATGGAAACAAGGTAACAAAGCCAACTCATGAACATCCACAGGAACATTCCCAACCAAAACCAGAATAAACACTTAACACTTGTACATGTTTTAACACGATCAAACCGCATTTCGCATGGTGAATGCTTCCTTTGCCTCAGTATGGTGGTGCAGGATACATTCCATAGTGGCCTATTTAAAAAGATTCATACAAGAATCAGTATATAAAGAAGAAAAAAAACAGAGTTAATACTTAGAAAGAGAGAAAAGTCAATTAATCACCAGGAGTAGTAGCATAAGGAGAGGCATGTGGAGGAGGTGGGTACGTAGTTGTAGGGTATCCTTCGGGCGGAGGAGGATATGTAGTTGTAGGGTAACCATCGGGCGGAGGAGGGTAAACTGATCGACCAGGAGGAGGTGGATACGAAGGATATGACGTGTATGCTTGCTGATGATGATGAGGAGGAGGAGGAGGAGGATAAGAAGGATATGATGATGTACAATGGGGCATTGAAGGTGGGTATGTTGAAGTTGGGGCCAAGTACGGAGGAGGACAGGCGGCGTTTGTGTATGGAGATGTGGATGCCGGTGGTGGTACAGAATATGGCGGGATTTGGGGTGCAATGTAAGGTGGGGCAGATGAGCCATAAAATACTGCTGAAGGCTGAAATATATGACCAACAACAAAATGTTTGTTATGCATATGTTTGGGAAGGTATCATGGAAGAGGATACAAGTAGTGGGAGTGAGCTTACATTGGGTTTATGTTCAGAGCTTTCATTGGGTTTTGCATAATGCATTATCAATTTGACTTCTCCAGCAAATCTGAGGCAAACATCAGGAAAGTTAGTGGACTATTTTGTGATTCTTACAGAATCCTGGTTTTCCTGTTATTTTGGCAACATAGTTGTACACATACAATCAATTAGCAGAAAGTGCTAGTAGCAAAGGGCATGCTGAAAGTTCAAGGAGCATTATACAATGTATGTATGACAATAGAATTTCCTTTCTGTATACTTTAGGATGAACTTGAATGTGGTGAGAAGGAGGTCATTGAAAAATAGCTTCATCATATTACATGGATTTGGATTCAGATGCGCAATGGAATGAAAAGAAAAGCACAAAGCACTTACACCCAAGCATTCCAAATGGACATTACCATGATGTTTAAGTTGCAATGCATCGAAAACCCATATAATTTTTCATCTTTTTTAAGGGCTATCTCAGACAAGTGAGAGAACTCATCATATTGTCACAGACTACACAATATGAAACTTACTACACACACTGCATTACCTTTAAGTCAGCTAAAACATCAACCAAAGTCGCGAAATCAGATTACACTTCTATGTCAACCAGAAAATTCCCAAACTAGCATCACAAAATGATAGTACACAAGAAAGAAGATTTATCATCAAAACTAACATCAACTAAAAAATAATCCTGAATTCAGGAAATGGAATTAGCAGTTCACGCACCTTCCATTTTTGGTGTGAATAGGCCAACATTTATCATCAAAACCCCGAGAAAGAACATCCTGAAGCAGAATTCTGAAAAACCAGCAGTTAAGTCAACTCAGAATCATTCAGAATAAGAAAACTCTATTCAAATCTGAGAGATCTAAAGAAAGGTTGAAAGGAAATTACTTTCCATTGCCGATGAAGTCGTCGGAGTATATGGTATTGCTGTTCCAAACGGCAACATTGATCTCTCTCAACCCTTCGATTAGCGTGAACATGAACTTCTCTTGAAATACAGGAGTTTTACCACCATCTATGAATTCCAGCACGACACAATAATTAAGTAAATTAATTTCTTACTAATAAAAACAGATCAATCAAAAAATTTGCAGATATGGAAACTGTATATTAACCTGTGCAAGTGCGGGTTCGAAACTTGGTGCTTCCATATTCAAGAACAACGTAGGGATCTTGCCTTGAGATCCATTCCGTATCCTTCAGTTTCGCACATTCAACAACTGTGTAACCAAGAAGAGATCAGAATGATTCTAAGGAAGAGAAGTTTTTTAAATTGAAAAATCTCCTCAACGTCGTAATTGTAAAGTCTAAAATAACGGTGAACCTGTAATTTCGAGCAATTGGTTTTGGATGCTAGAAATCGACATAGAAATTCAAAGGCTAATGCTTCTATGCCTCCGATGATAAAGAAGAATTCTTCTTCTTGTTATTATTGGGGTTGAAGAAGAAGAAGAAGAATCAGAAGTGCATTATATTCGTGGTTTTGCCTGCTTAAAGCCCGATGAGTACGGAGAGAGGTAAGGTTGGTTGGGGTCTTTAATTTGGCGGGTCAACTCTTGTTGATTGATATTCCCAACTTCTTAAGTCGACAAAGACTAGGTCTCTAGGTCAACTCTCATCTTATGAAATTATGGAAAGAGTATATGCAACTTGCATATTAATGCCGTAATTAATACG
The DNA here is from genome assembly GCA_964016875.1 of Fallopia convolvulus. Classification (NCBI taxonomy): domain Eukaryota; kingdom Viridiplantae; phylum Streptophyta; class Magnoliopsida; order Caryophyllales; family Polygonaceae; genus Fallopia; species Fallopia convolvulus. The sequence goes on from OZ024736.1 coordinate 41,932,594, forward strand.
GAGTATGAAAGATCATCGAGTATGATTTGGATTTGTCATCTAATGTCACGCGTAGAATGTTTTCGGACGCGGCGAAGACAATTCCCCTGGTTATTACATGGCTTGTTGATTCGGTAAGCTTCATTCCACCGTGTGTGTACCCGATCAATTCAACCAGTAAACATCCCAACAAGCTTATGAGAAAGATAGGGTCGGTTTGGATTTCCCAATCTAGCATCCATCAAATCAGATTGTTTACAATAACGTGGCTTGAAATTTTGATGGAAAAAAGGAGCTAGATTTCTAGAATCATTCAGAAGTCACTTGATTAGACGTTCAAAGACTTGTATACATATTTCTAAACCTAACTTGATCCAAATTTAGTTTTAAATAAAATCCATTTTACCATTAATCAGATAATTGTAAACATATGTGAGGTGTTCTGGTGTGTCATTGATAGAATGAAAGGTTATTCGTACGTTTGCGTTCGACACGCCAAACTTAAATATTTAGAGAAACTTACAGCCAGTGGCCCCTTGTATTCACAGTTTGACTAGTACAGATTAGCACCTGCCACTACTACCCCCTCAGTTTGATGCCTCATATCCTATGCACTGCCCGAAATCGATAGCAACGGTTCAAATTGTTTTCTAATTTTGATACTTTCATTCCCATATGCCTCAGATCCGGTAAACCACAGATTAACTTTCCACACAACTGAATTCACGTTGTATTATGCTGCACACGATATCAAAGTTATGTACATTGTACAACTTAGAAGCTTCTGAAACCACATAGTCTGCTTTGTTCGTAGGGACGTTCAATTGTGCACTAATAAGCAGCCAACAACGATGAAACAAGTAACTTAGATCGAAAATGATGAACAAGAAACAGAGAAAACGAATTCAAACATCACCTTGTTTTCACTCTTTGTATGAAAGTGTACCTGCAATTTTGGCAAGATCAAAGCCGACTGTTCCCCCTTTTATTTAATCACTTTCATAGTCCTCTTCATCTCCAAATGTGAACACAGAAGCATCAGCAGACACAACCTTAAAATCACTGCTCACTCCAGAATCAGGAACCTGAATCCCCGAGCCAGTTCTGGGAGCAGTAGTGTTTTTCTGATCACCCACTGAGCTCGTAGTAGTAGGAGGAGAGCTTCCTTTTTCTAGAGAGATCTGTTCGGTCTTCTGTGTCACATTTTCTACCTGACCTGAACTTGTGGGACCAGATAGTTTAGAAGCTTCAGCTGAAGAAGTTGTTTCTTGGGCTTTTCTGCTTTTGGCCGTGCCTCCTTCCTCTCCATCACCGTCAGAAAAGACGTCATCTTTATCTCGGCTTTCAGAATTTTCGTCAGGATTGGGAGTAGATGATTCATCAACAACTTGGGGAGCATCAGTTGTGGTGCTTTCATCAACTTTATCTGTAGAAGCTTCTGAATCGGCTGCTGGAGATGGTGGTTCTTGCGGGGGAGGACCGTCATAGTCTACCAGAACAACCTCAATCTGAAACCCAGGAGAAGGTAATTTCCTCTGCAGAAAACAAAGAAGAAGTTTAAAGGAGAATTCACATATTTCATTTTTTTCCAGCAAGAAGAAAGTTCATAAATAGAATACTTCTTACCTTATCAAACCCATCAGTGTCATTTGTGTTCAGAGTCATCCTATTATCTATCATTGTGGTGTTCAACCAGCTGAAAATTTTTATGGGAAAATAAATTAGAACATAATTCAGCTCTCTAGTAAGCAAAAGTGGGTTATAGAAGATGTATAGTATCCATACAAGTAAAAATCGCCTTGACGGTCATGGAACTGTACTTTGAAATCCCCTTCCAATTCAGTGAGACCAGGCTCCCCTGGCAAAGCAAAAACCATGATGCCTTTCTTTGTTGGAGCACTAAACCAAAATTCCTCGGGCTGCATTTTTAAGTAACCACAGGTTTAGCAATTGCAAATAAGAGAGTAATTTAATCTGACAAGGGACAGATAGTAGTTCATAAACTACGTGAGATACGTACTGACTGATCCTTGGTTCTAGGATGACCTTTAGTAGAGAAAAGAACACCTGCAGAAATACAAATCTCAATTCGAATTGTTCTCAAGATAAACACTTCATCCTACATTATTTACAGCCAAGCATCACTGAGATCCAATGTTGAATATCAGTTGTAGTCCAAATAAATATGTTCAAATAGAGTAGAAAAAAGTGATAATAACACTTCAGGCCAGAAAACACAGATAATAGAGACCACAACAGATCATATTAGGAGGAAAACATATTAATTTAATCTTCAATAATCAATTAACCAGATCAATATCTAAATAATAATGTAAGGGATCAATAGAGAAGAACGACCTTTAATCTAGGTCATAAATTAGTTCATCATAACAGTTCAATACGCATCAAGCAAGAATTCTAAATCATACCATTATGATCACAGATACTTATATGAGGCCTGATCCAATAAGGGCAGCGATGAAATCGAAATCCCCGAAGCATGCACCTGGAAATTTATCATTACACACATAAATATGCACAGTGCATGTACATCTAAAGATAAGAGCAAGATACATTTGGAAACAAAGTATACCTCCGGCCAGGTTGGTTGTCGCCATTGAAATATGTCAATATCCGTTCAAAATACTTGACATACCTCTAGATTATAACAAGATTGAGAAAAGGCAAATCATCAATTAAAACAAGAAGGTTATGTTTAATTGGTGCACAAAAGAATATAGCTTATTGTACACTAACAATTTGACTAGGAAGAACCAACGCCTTTGCATCATAGCATCTTTTTTGATTGTAGTAATCAATGGATTCCTCGGCTGTTGGAAAGAACTGTGATGAATAAGATATTCCCATAGTTAGAAATTAGTGATAATGAAAGTAGAAGATTGACAGGGAACTTAGTCTGCTCAATGCAAGGATACAACAAAAATCTCACCTTCAAGTACAAAATAAGACTTGAAATCATTAACCCTGTCCTAGCCATACCAGCTTTACAATGCACAACCACAACATTCTCAATATCATCCTTCAACCAGGAATAAGCACTCAGACAAAATGCTTTTATAAGATGAAGTGGAGGGCAGTTGTGGTCATCAAATGGGAAGCAAGCCACCTGGTTCACAATCACAATCACAAAATGATGCACTCAGTGACTTGAGGGTGTCCACCATGAAACTTCATTATCAAATCAGGAAGTCTTTGTATATTATGTTAGCATATATTAAGATTTTGCATCATTGGTAGCACTAAAGAATTTTATTTTTCAGGAGCTAATAGATGTGAAGCGATTGGTCAGGCAGTTGATAGAGGACACACATAAAGGATAAAAAATTGCAGTTTGCTACCATTGTGCGTTTTATGGAAAACATAATGGTAGGCACCACTTTAAAAGAAACATTACAGAAAATAGTTACAGATAATTTTCTACCGGTATGGCATGGGTAGTACATGTCATTACATTCGCCTCTCAAAAAAATTCCATAGGAATAATTTGCATTCCAACAATTATGAATTCTATACCTTCCCTTCAAACAGCGAGGCATCATATAATCTTTCAGAACAAAGGTTGTATACTTTGTATTTTCCCTGCATTTAAAACATCAACTACAATGTCAAATCGCAGCTAAAGGGCTACCTGGGCAATATATGATCAGTAATTTATTGTTAAAGACAATAAAGTCTACACAGAACAGTATAAGATAGACATCCTCATTAAACACTTAATACTCGGAAGATAAGCATGCACTGTACAAAGCAGGGTAAACGATAAAGCCTCCATATCACTTGTTAATGTTTCAGCTGAGATAATAACCAGTGATAAGCTTTCTTACTTAAGGTAATTGCAATCGGGTGATGCTTTCACATGAAATCCATGATGGCCAAAGAGAGAGAGATTGTCAGTACCATTCTCTTGCCATTCTTACTTTTTTCTTTCCCTCCACATCACAGTACATAAGTAACTATCTATTGCTAAAAAGAAAAGTGTAATATCTACATACTCTTTTCAAGAACATGACATATATATAATAAAATTACCTTATGACGAGTTTCAAAGAATCTGATCACTTCTTCCATATGGTTTCGATAGATACCCTACAACACATGGTAACTTCATTATTGCAACTTAAGTGAATGGCTTACCAAGAAGATTGAAATGACTATCAATTTCAATTGACTACCTCAACATATCCGAAAAAACCTGAACTCATATCGCCAGCAGGGAATCCCATAGCGATTATATTCTCTGTGATATACGTCATATCCAAATCAAACCCACCTTCCTGCAGATATACCAAACAGAAATATTACGCAATAAAATTTTGTAAGGTTTTAACACATTCTAATGAAAACTCTGCATGCAAAAACAAGTCAAGAGGCAATATAGGATAGTAACTATTATATAACACGACAATACATGCACTGTGAAACATTAAAAAAGTATAAATGAAGACAAGCATACAAAAAATTTATCAGTTTTGGAACGCAATAAAATCAAGAAAAAATGAAACAAGAAAAAGTTAGTCACCTGGTATCTTCTTTTGTTTTGGGAGACAACATGTCGAGCCTTGACAGTCACAGCCTTTACAGCACTCTTAGATGAATCAACTATTCCTTTAGTGATATTTCCGATGATATTTGATTGTGTTGAAACCCCATCAGATCCTTGTTCCGAAGTTTGATCTTTAGGAGACAAACGCAGGGATAATCCACTCGTAAGCCTTGCAAAAGCTGATTTAGAAGGACTCGGTTCACCCTCTCCTCCAACCGATGGCTGAGGAATTTTTAAACTTTTTCCCCATAATGATATGCCAGATGTGGATGTTTTAGATGGTGTATCAGTTGGGGTATTTGATGCAGCATTATTCGCTGAAGCAGTTGGTTGTGCGTCGGCTGGGTTATTTGATGCAGAATTAGCTGAAGCAGTTGACTGTGCATCTGGGTTTGTATCTATTTTTGATGAATCCGCAGATCCATCCTCCATTCTATCAATTAACTTGGATCTCGGGAGGTAAGAACCTAAATATTTAAAAAGTTGTTTCATGAAATTGCAGAATCTGACACACTAGACAGCACAGAGAAATGTACTTTCTTATCATGAGTAAAACCTTGAGAATAATTAAGATTGAGTCTTCCTAATGTGTGCCCATATTGGGCGCACATTGACAAATTAGATTTGGAAAGTTTTTTCAGACTGTCCCTAAGATCAAATGGATGAACCTAGGGGGAAAAATTACAATTCCCCAAACAAATATAATACTTACTAAGCTTGGGCGTATTAATGTGTGGACATGGCCACACAATAGAAGAGTCCATTAAGATGTATTTAATATTGCCTGGACAGTCTACTACACTAGAAGAAAGAATTCACTAGAAATGCTGTGGTATTTTACCTAAATATGTTGAGTTTCACAATATGTGTAAGGGAATTTCCACAGAACAAAACGTTTTTTCCAAACTAGGGCTTCAACAAAATCAGCTAAAGACAAAATATAGATATTTTCCTGATAATAGTGCGAACCTTTTTTTTCCCCAAAATCTAGCCAAAGAAAAACTTATCGCTCGGCATATAACAAACAAACGGCACCTCTAAAACGATACTGGAGCCACAGAGAGAAACAAACATTCCAGGTTAAAAGAATTGACATCGGATAAAATTTGCAGAATAAATGATGATCTAAACTAACCTAATCACACAATCAATCGGCAATTCAGGATTTTCGATTGTCACAAAGAGGTTAAGCTATAAACCTAGCTTGTTACAGCAATCACATGTTCGGAACAATCGATTAAAAAACGAAAGGAATTCCAAACGAAGAATCTAACCTTTTCCGGTGCAAAACTCCGAAATCACGAGATTTCGAAGGCGAGGTGCAGGCTGAGGGAAGAGTTTCGAAAGTAAGCGCTTTGCAGAGGAGGGAGAGAACTGGCAAGGGGGAACTTTGGGTTGGAGAGGACTTGTGGAATGTTAGAAGTAACTTGCCGACTCGGGCAAATAGGGGGCTTCACTCGAAGGCCGAAGCGCAATGCGAAGTGCGAACTGTCCATCTGAATACGATGATGATCCCGTGGACCCGTGGCAAGATTTGCTACGGTTTGATTGAAATCTACGGTGGAGATCTCTAAAAAAATTTAGTAACCTCTAAAAAAAAGTAATTTGTTTACCAAAAAAAAACGGTAATTTTGTTATTTTGACTTCTGAGTCTTTTTTTTTATCAGGAAAAATATAAATTGAAGGGTAAAACAATCATGTTCGTAAAAAACTAAAAATATTAAATATAAGGAATACAAAGTATGGGCAAGTCAAATTACGTCTTTCGGGAGTGTAATTCTGCGGCGGACTTCATCGTGGGTTCCTTTCGACGCGTGTCCTCCACCTCACTCGCAGCTGATCCGGGTCTGATGACCCTCATTCGACAGGATGCTCTAGGGCGACCACCTCTTTACTAGTGTTCCCCTAACCCCTTTCCTTATCAAAAAAAAAAAAAAAAAAAAAATTACGCCTAGTGTAGGCTGCAAGCCCATTTCCGCATTCCAGCCCACTAGCCCAGTGGAAAACTTTGGCTCAAGCTCAATAGGAAATGCAATCCGCAGTGCCGTACAGAATAAAATCGGAACCGTTAAAAATAATCATCGACGTCCTTAAATGATCTAAACAATTGCGCACGGATCGCCTTTCATCACCGTCGGATTGACTAAATATTTAGATCCAACGCGAACCATGATTCCCCAAATTTCAAAGCCCTACCTATTTAAAACCCTAATCTCCCTCGTCTTCCCTCCAAATCCGTCAATTGAAATCGATTCCCTCACTCAAAGCTTTCGAATCCAAAAATGTCGGGCCGTGGAAAGGGTGGGAAGGGACTGGGAAAGGGAGGAGCAAAACGACACCGTAAGGTGCTGAGGGACAACATTCAGGGCATCACGAAGCCCGCCATTCGGAGGCTGGCGAGGAGAGGTGGCGTGAAGAGGATCAGCGGTCTCATCTACGAGGAGACAAGAGGCGTCCTCAAGATCTTCCTGGAGAACGTGATTCGCGATGCTGTGACTTACACTGAGCACGCTAGGAGGAAGACTGTTACCGCCATGGACGTTGTCTATGCTCTTAAGAGGCAGGGCAGGACCTTGTACGGTTTCGGGGGTTAATTGACCAGATTTGTGGGGATAGTTTGGCGATTTTTCTGGATGGGTTTTGTTGATAGGTTTATCATGGCTGATTTCTGGTCTGGGCATTTAGCTGATTGCGAAGTAATTGATGTCATGTTGTGTTGAGTGATTTTATTCGTTAGACTTCAATATGTTCAAATTGCAATGAAATGGTTATATTCTGGCTTGGTTTATCTTTTGTTTTTGTGGCGTATGATTTTGATTTGACCTGTTGAGCCATGTGTATGTCAATTATCAAAGGGCTCGGAAATGGTGGTTTCTGTTCTGAAGAAGCAGGGTCATATTTAACAAACCTTATACGGAGTACTCCCTCCGTCCCCAAAAATTTGTCCGTCTTTCCTTTTCTGTCGTCCCTAAAAATTTGTCCAATTTTATTTTCTTTCTATTTATATCACACATTTTTTACACTTTTACCCTTATAAAAACAAACAATTACACACACTTCTACCTTTTCATCAACTTTTTATTCCTCATTCCTCTATCTTCAATTTCTCAAATTACATTAATTCAATAAAAAAATGTGTATAGCCAACAAATAATTAAAATTTCACTAAACTAATGTATGTATAATTTTAGTTTTTTTTTCTCTACAAAACAAGATCACTCATGACCCAAAAAAAATTTAAGCTTGATTAGGGGCTTAATCCTTTATTAGTTGCCCATCCCAATTTCATGTGTATTTGTGCTACAAAAGCAAGGGAGAGAGTGGTTGCTATTATTTATTAATTAGAGATGTCTTAATTTGTGTGAAAAAATGCTTTATGAACAAGTTTTTAGGGACAGAGGGAGAGGGAGTAGTATATAACAAAAGATCTCATATATTAATTTAAGTTGTAGCATAACTTGTAGCTTTTGACAGCGTAAAGTTATGATGATTTATTCTGAAACGTACAGACACCACCAACATAAAGACGGTAATATTAAAATACACATGACAACACTAATCAGAACTTAGTTACACACATACACCACCACCGGTAACATTATTCAAGAAGAACAAACATATATAGGAGGGCGGAGGGCGGTGGTTGATCAGAAGTAACAGAAGCAGGCACGGCCGTCGCCGTCAGACTGGCATTCACCACCACGAGCACGCTCCTTAGTCTTGCAGACTTTCTCACAGTTGGAGTCTATAATGCAAATCCCTCTCCACTTCTGGCTGTAGCATTTCTTCAGCCCTTCCACTGGCCTTGTTATCTCTAAACGTACACAACAAACGTCATCAAGCCATGATATGTTTATGCATATAGACCTCTCGAATCTCGATCATAAGGCCGGGCTGGACTTGGGTATTACCCGATCGATTGAGGTCATCCATAGTTAACAAGTAGGCGAAACATTTGGGCATGTATTGGTTACAAATAATGACATGTTAAATCATAACACGACTACGTCCAGCCGTTGTAAGTATTAGAATTGAAAATAGATCGGGTAATATATGAATGTGTGAAGCAATTTCATGTGTGACGTAATTGTACCAAGTTAACAAATATATAAACAAATTATGTAAGATTTAAGTTTAGTTAAAACGAATTTTAGAGTAAAACGGTGTGAATTAATCTGAAACATTTGATTAAATTTAGATTAATGGACCGAACTTCTTCTTCTCTCTTAAAAATATAAATATGCAACTTTCATGTATATGTAACTATAATACATGAATATGCAACAACAAAAAAAAATGAATATGAAATTAAAAAAATATAAATATATAACTTAAAATCATAAACATATATAGTATAAAAATATTAATATAATTATAAAAAAATATAAATACAATCAAATAAAAAGATGAATATGCAACGTAAAATTATGAATATTCATATGGACATATATATTCTACTAAAATATGAAATACAAAAGCTATCAATATAACCCAACGATCCAAATTAAATAGGTTTGCACCGTACGCGTTTATTCTAAGGCTTGTTTTACTTGAACTGATCAAGTCCAAATGTAAATATATGCTTATTTGTACGCATGGTTTAATTATATACATTATTCATATACATGCATGGTATATATATATATATATATATATATATATATATATATATATATATATATATATATATATATATATATATATATATATATATAGCATAATTCATATGCATGGAATCAACTATAAAGACAGGTATATGTAACATAATTATTCATATGCATGGAATTAACTATAAAGACAGGTATATGTAACATAATTATTCATATGCATGGAATTTACTCCTCCGTATAAAGATATGCATGGAGGAGTTACGTACCCTGGTTAGAGAGGAGGAGTAGCATGAAGCAGAGGGCGTAGCAGCTGATAACCAAAGTGCGTGGCTTTCCCATCTTCTCTCTACAACTCAGACCGAAGCTTTATACGATTATTATTGTTGTTTTGGCTGTGATTATTATTGGGTACATAGATTGGATTACAAGCAGGGGTATTTAGAGTGGTGAAGCTCACATTAAGCCCAGAGCTTGGGCTAGCTTAAGTGCTTAACTTTGGTTTTTAATATATTATCTTATTTGAAATTAAATAATTCTAGTTAGACTTGGCCAACATGTGACACGCTTCTCACTGCTCAAACCTTAAAATTTTGGATTAGTTAGATTCGTACAACTTGCACAGTGTACCATAGGCGATTATTAATCATTCAACGTTCTACCTTGCTAGTTAATTTGACCACTCAAAAACAATCTTATCAACACTAATTTATAATTGCGGGGATTAAGGAGTGGGATATAGCGATTAGCGAAGATGATCGAGAGTCAAACTTTGGATTAAGAGTGAGAATGATTTTAATAAGGGTTTATTAGATGTTTATAATATTATTTATATGCTCTCAGGCCTCAGCTCGCATAAGAAAATTAAAGAATACACACAGATACAACATCCAATTTAATAAGGGTTGATGCTTTGAATTTAAGGATATTTTGATTCATGTTTAAACCAAGGTTATCATGATCTGAATCCTACGATTGGATTGTTGAGAGTTTTTTGGATAAAATTGTAAGATCGAATCACTGAATCATAAGGTCTTACATTATAACTAAAAGTATGCAAGTTTAATCTAATATACTGTATATTTTGTTATATATGAAGTATAAACATTATTAATTTGATTGTTACAAATATAGTAAGATGAACTAGTCAACTATTTTAATGGAAATGAGACTCTAATCTTGAAATTATTCATAATATATAGTCACAATTATCATGCATTTTATAAGAGAATCGTTTGTAGGATAAATCGTATGTAAAAATGGGATTGGATCAAGATTATATTATAAATCATTTAAGGTCTTACTCTAATAAAATCATATGTAGGATTGTAAATCGTTTCACGTGTTATGAATCCTAGGATCGTTAGAATCATAAAATTGAATCGAGATTCTAATATATACCTTGGTTTAAACTTTACTTTGTTTTTTGGGCGCTTACTTAGCATTTTTGGAAATATTGGTTTGTTTGCTATGTAATTTTAATTGGGAAGGTGTTTATTTTGGTTGCTCAAAAAGACTTGTTTTGGTGCGACTTGGTTGTGGCTAGATTTTTTTTTTTTTTGATGCCCCAATAGGGGATCGGTAAATTCGACTACGTAAATATGCACCTCAAGGAGGTGTTACAATCAAGATAATGTCCAAACAACCAAAAAGGAAAGCACGAAGGCTTTCAAACCAAACAAGCAACAAGCATTAAGGAGAGGCACGTAGGCCTTCCTAGCACGCAACCAACATCAACCAAATAAACCAAATCAAACAACGAAACAATCAAACCAAACACCGACAAACACCATAGCATCACCAAACAACAAACATAGAACCAAAACCAAAAACCGAGCTAAGTGTCCGGGGGCTTGGCTTGGCCGCGGGCAACGCTCCGAGTGACACGGCCCGGGTGATCCGAGGGCCACTTGGGGCGCGCCTTGAGCCCGAGGAGGATGCAACGCTTGGAGGGGGATCTTTTTTTCTTTGCCTTGTCCAAAGTGTGATTATCTTGATCATGATTCTCAACTTCATTTTCATCATTTTCCGCCTTTGAGACTTCGGAATCATTGGAGCTAGAACCACTAACCTCGGAGTCCTTCCCACCAATGTTTGCACTAGCCAAGGAATCACTCTCCCGAGTGTCCAAGGAGTCAGACGCCGAGCTAGACGAAGCACTTGTATCCTGGTTTAAGTCTTGATGTTGATCCTTTTCGTTGTCGTCGGTTGAGTCACTCACGGTTTGCTTCTTCTAGATTTATAAGATGAGATCACTTCTCGTTGTCTTCGTTGTCGTCGGTTGGTTTAAGTCTAGATTTATAAGATGTTAGGAAAGCATTGGCCGATGGCTTAATAGCAAGAGGGGGAGATAAAGACTCTAAAATTACTTCGAGTATCCTTATAAATCCTCGGGGATTGTTTAGACATTCATATTAGGATGATTTGAGTATGAATTTGAATATTTTAGTAGTCGAATCTTACTATTTTGAGTTTGAAGGACACAATGACGAGGTTAAATTTAATTACTTCGAAATGAAGAAGGATACACATTAGAAAACCCAAAACCTTAGGAGCACTAACTAGAAAAGCATCAATCTAAGAGCACCACCTCTAGAAATTATTGGTATAAACTAACGTTTTTAAAAGAACTAGTCTTAGATCCCGTTTGCACGAAGTAAATTAAATTATTAAATTATTTTTTTGTATTTGTTAATTTTTGATTAAATTGATATAGAGAAGGATACTGTTGAAAAAACTATATGTTAAGAATCTTACCTACAAAAAAATATCATTTTTAAAAATAATTATTAAAAATTAAAATAGGCAAGAATATTTTAAAAATATATACTTATCTTATCTGAAAACTATCATATCTAAAATTAAATATAATATATTGATTGTTTGTTTAATATATAAATACAAATAATTAAAAATAATTCAATTAAATTTTAAACAAATAGAATGATGATTATTGAGCCATGTGACATAACCTTATTAAATTATTTTTATAAAAATATTTTAAATGTTAATGAATTATATTATATTTTATAAACACTACCCTAATCATCTTTATAGACACTCTACCCTAAGCTCAAGGGCAAGTTCTACAAATATGTGTTTAGACTAGGAATACTCTACGAGGCGGAGTGTTGGCCGACTACTAAGGCGCAGGAGCAGAAGTTGATGGTAGCAGAGATGAGGATGTTGAGGTAGATGTGCGAGCATACGAGATTGGACAGGATTAGGAATGAAGTAATTAGGAGTAAGGTGGGAGTGACCAGTATAGGTGAAAAGCTCAGGGAGTCGAGGCTCAGATGGTTCGGGCATATACAGAGGAGACCACCAGAGGCCCTGGTTCGGAGAATCGAAAGGTTGGTGTTGGAACAGTGTTAGTTCCATGGGTTCTCCATTCGAGTAATCGAAGTTTTGATAATGACAAACAAATGGAACTAATTCCCTGTATAAGTGATCTTAGGAAAGATAGCAAGTTTACAGGAAAAGTAAAGGGAAACGTTCCCTGTCAAGTCACCTGTATACGTGGCAAGTAATTAAAAGGACAAGAGAGACATTTCACTATTGTCTTGGGCGGCAAGCCAAAGCTCCGAATGAATAGAGATGAAGAAGGGTACGCTAGTCTTTTTGAATAGTGTCGTACTCCCCAAGACAATAAGGGCAAAGGCGTCGGAACTAAAGATGGAAACTCTATAAATGGAATGCGACGCCGCTAGGTCTAATGGAGCTCTCGCACATCTGAAAACCAGATCTACAAAAGGAAAGAAAGAGATCGAGAGCCCAAGCTGATTCATAGAAGATATTCAAACCAGAAGTTCAAGGAAGGAAAGATCAAGTGATGAAGACTGCGTGAAGTTCTTCATCAGCTTGAAGAAGGTGGTTTCTGTGCTAAAGGGAACTGCACAGGAACGAGAAGGTTCACTCTCTATTCATTTGTGTTTAGATCTAGGAACTATTATGTCTTAGTCGTTAGTATTGTTTGTGAGTGGGATCGCAAGCAATAGAGAAGTTCGACTTTGTATTGTAGATCCTGAGATATATCAATAGAATATAGTGCGTGTTCAAAATCCTCCAAGGTAGGTAGAGGTTTACTCTTTAGCTAGTTGGCTAAAGAGGTTCCTCTATAAGGAACTGTGTCCAAGCTTTAAATTCTTGTTTTAGTCTTGTTCTATATTACTCCGCTGCGTAAGGGAACTGTCACTGGAACAGTTCCCGACTTTCTAAGAGTAACATCGATCCTACAGTTGGTCGATACTTACTTTCGCATGGAAAGGGGCAGGCCAAAGAGAGCTGGAAGAAAGTCATAAAACAAGACCTTACCTTTCTGGCAGTCTCAGCAGATATGGCTTTGTGTAGAGACCAATGGTGTGAGAAGATCACAGTGACATAGCGGTAGTGGGGAAGACCTGAAGGGAGTTTCATGTTCTTTTCCTCTCTTTTTTAGTTTCTCGTTTCCCGTTTTCGGTGTTTTATTAGCGCTTTTTTCAATCTCACTTTCTAGCTTTTTCTCTCCTTTTCCTTTCCCTTTGGGCCTTCCTTATATACTCTCCCGGCTTCAAATTGGGGTAAGGGTGCGTACATCTCGGCCCCTAGATCCCGTTCATACCGAGTTCCACCTGGGTAGATGTTGTCTACCCTAATCATCTTTAATTTATAGTATTATTATATATAAAAGCTATATTTTTTCGAGCCACTAAAATAATTCTGGCCCCATGACATTTATATTTTAACTTTTTAACCAATAAGTTATATTGATCTTTTTTATTAAATTAAATGTTTTTATAAAATTGTTTTTTATTTTTCTTTATAGTCTATCTCTTTATTATGGATGATTACATTATGAAACTCTGCAATCTAACAAATGATAAAAATATTTTAATTAAGTAAAGGACTTGTAAAAATAGTTTGTGTATTCTCAATTTTCAAATGCTCATAACTTTTTATTTAAGTGTCGGATCAAAATATATAATATATAAAATCGAAACTCTCGTAAAAAAAACATATATACATAAAAAATATTGAATTGGAGGATCATGACCGCCTCCGACCCTACTATAGTTCCGCCTATGAACGTAACACCATATAACTATTACGTACGGAGTACAATATAAAACATTAAATAAATGCACATAAACACGTATTTGCTTCCCATTCGTGGTGGGTTTTTTTTGCCTTAACAGCTAGCATTTAAAAAAATAAATTAACTCATTGGTCAAGAGATGTTTTAAGTATACCAAATAGTTCTTATATGTTTAATGAAAATATATGTTGAATAGATACATATAAATACTTGGTTCTATCCGATTATTTCGTGTAGGCTTGGATATTGTTCAGTCTTGTTTGACGAAATGAAAGATAAAAGCATAAATTATGATAAACAAGTGATTATGCATTGAATGTATCCATAAAATACTTCTGGTAAATGATTATGGAATATATATATTGATGGCGTGTAGCAGAAAAATATGAAGTTGTAGAATATGATCGACGACGACGAGTAGTCATGTCTCACTCTCGATCGATATATATATATATATTCAAAGTTGACAAGACTTGTAATTTACGATCGGACCCGTCCCAAAAATACAAGTTCAAAAAAAAAAAAAATTCCTACCAAAAAAAAAGTTAGATTAATTTTTTAAAATTTTATTAATGAATGGTATTCTTTTTCAAATTGTGTAGTTATTAATGAATGCTCCCTTTCAGATTGTGTAATTAGCAGCTGAGTTTTTGTAGCTTCGGCTTGGAGTTATATATAGCACTTGTTGATAGTTCGGACAATCATATTCATTACTGTATTTCTTTTCGATTGTGAAAAGACCCTCGAAATCATATCAGTACAAGAAAATGCTTACTTATCATGTGTATTAATGTATTATACTCCTCCGTATGTTATGTTTTAAGATTGATCAGGATCGGAAATTACTTGACGTATCTTTAACATCCAATGAAAACTGGCCATGTCATTGAATTAATCGAGATTTTTGAGGCGCAAATCTGGCCTACAATTCAGCTAGCATGTGATATTAGAGGTCCTCTCTGTAAGTCAAACGCATACATATAGGAATATCTTGTAAATTAGTTATACTTTGTTAGGATATTGGGGTTGCTATACTTTTTAAAAATAAAATTTATAACATATTATTGATTTTTACAATTTTTAAGATAAAATAATATATTTTTTATAAGAAAATACTTTCTATGATTTAAGTATAGACCATCATTATCTCTCTGTTAATATTTTTCTACCAAAAAAAATTCTCTCTGTTAATATTCTCTTATAATCCATATTAGGGCTGAACACGGTTCAGTTCAAATCGAATTTTAAGCCGAATCGAACCGAACCGAGACCGAAACCGATATATTTCGTTTCGGTATAGGAATTTTTCAAGTTTTGGTTCAGTTCGGTTTCGGTTCGGTTTTCGGTTAAATTTCGATTCAGTTCGAATTTTTCAAAGAATAACCTTCTATTTATGTAAAACTAACGAGAACCAAAATCAAAATCGAACCGAACCGAACCAATTCGGTTCGGTTTTCGGTTCACATAAAATGGAATATCGGTTTTTGGTTTGGTTCGGTTTTTGTCGGTTCGGTTCGATTTTGAACCGATGCTCAATCCTAATCCATATATGTAATGTGAGATAGGTTCAGGTAAAGACTATTATTATAGTAATACTGTATTACTGTACGTGTAATTTTCATTCATGATTTTGAGTTGCATATTTTTTTTTAATGAATGTATTTATAATTTTGAGTTACATATGTATGTTTTTTTTGGTCGAATATATATGTATGTTTTTGAATAACGGTGTTCATGCTTTTGAGTTGCATATTCATGCTTTAATAACTTGATTCATTTATTTAATGACAGTTGTAATCATGGGCGGAGGGAGAGGGATGCGAGTGGGGACTATAATCCCCACTCAATTTTAATTTTTTTTTTGAGAAATAAATATAAAAAACTATATTATTTATAAAAAAACTAGTTTACTTGGCCAAAAGAACTAGGTTAATTTTATAATTTTATGAAAAATATAAAATAAGGGTTTTCAAATACAACATTTTTTTATGCAGAAAATACAAATTTTCTACACTGTTCTAAAAATCCCCGTTTAGGTCTGTTTAGGTCATGCCTAGGCGCTGAAAGGTCCTATCCCGCTTAGTCTTCCAGCCTGGTTAGAAGACTACCAAGCTCATCTAGGCGCCTGTTTAAGTCGCCTAGGTGGTCCATCTCCGCTTAGGGACCACTTAGTACTTTTTAGAACACTATCTGTGTAAAAAAAATATTAAAAAATGCAAAAAAATTCTGTATTTTTCAAATTTTTTGATGTAGCCAAGAATTTGACCCAGAGAAATTTAGTCCACTGGGTCAAATTCCAGTATTCCATTTCGAGTGTCCCGAAATGTTTATCGTACTTTCCCTCCTTTCCTTTTTTATCCATACATTTCTTACAAACCAATATCACTTTTTACACACTTTTTAACTTTATATCTCATCAACTATTCATCTTTTCCTACCTAATATCATATTTCATCCATTTTTTGAATTACTAATACTACTTTATACTTTTTATTCATATAAAATTACAAATATACCCCAATCAATTTCACCTTTTACCCACTTTCCCAATTACCAATTCTACGTTACATCCTCCTTAATAACCATAAAAATCGTCCTTTAGGACAAACAAAAAAGGACGAAGGGAGTATTATTGTATTCACGAACCTTTCTTCATCTTCCATCTCTTTAGGTTTATAAAATTGCATATTCATGTTTTAAGCTGTATATTTATGAAAGTGTACAACTGAAAATCATGAATATGTAAATCGAAAGCATGCATACAATCATTCAAAAGAATGCACGAGTAACTCAATCATGAATATAAATTTGGTGCACAATCTTTCTATAATAATGATATTACCTGAATTTAAATCTATAGAGAAATTAGGGTGCCATACCTTACTTTATGAAACACTAACGTTATCAAATACAAGGCAACCTCTCAAGGAGGCTTCTCAATTTCTTTGGTCGGAAAACGGGGTTAAACCCCCGCGAAGATCTTATTTAGGAATTAAGAAATGGAGTTACCCCTAAGGATTATAATATCATCCATAAATAAAGGCTTAAGACAATCAAGAATGTGGAAAAATTCAATTACAGGAGATTGAGAATCAAGAGCCATCTTGGCTAATTTATCAGCTACTGCGTTAGCTGTTCGCCAGACTTGGATCAAGCGAAGGAGGCTTCTCAATTGCTTTCACCTTCACGTACTACTTCACTAACACGTAGGTCAATAGATATAAGTTCATATTAACCTTTTTATGGTATATGCGATTCGTGAATAAAGTAATTTATGAATTCTATCGGGAATATAAAAAAACGACTAGATGAGCTAATCTTATTGAATTACATAAACAAACACACACTTTTAAATTAGAATGAATTAAGATGAACTTGATTTTTCTTCCAATAGGAGTAGAACTTGTATTCAAATTAAAAATTTTATGCAAATGACTTTCATGGTGGTAAGAAATCTGTAAATAAAAAAACTAACTATTGTCATACTTATCGATAAAAAGGTTATAAAAAATTGTAATTATAAACATGATGACGAATAAAAAATCACATATGTTAAAGTTATAATGTTTATACATTATAAATTTTTTAAGTCATAAAAAAATATGGAGCATAAACAATACAACATTATTATATACTAAAACGGATGTTAAAATAATATGTAAAACGACACATGTCAACTCCACATTGAAATACATTACCTATCTTTTTAAAATTAATTTGATTGGTTAAAATTTAATCATGTTATTTTTTATTGGTTGTAATGTGATTGTAGACCCAACACATATATATTATTTATATGTTAAAAAAATAAATTATTATAAAATTAATTGATGATTTGGATATTTTTCTTCTCCTATTTTATATTATTCTTAAATTTTAATTTGGATATTATATTTTTGAATTTATATACAAATTGTTAATGCATACATATTATGAGATTTAATAAGTTTTTGTATACAATATTTTCATTACTAAATAGTAAATACTAAAATAATTATGTTGATATAATATTTTCATATGTATTTTAAAAGTTTATATTATTATTCAATGAAAGTAAATATTTCATGTACATATCTATAACTATATATTAAAGTTGTTCCTTTTCGAGCCACCAGAACGATTCTGGCCCCACCTTATGTTTACAAAATTAATTTTTATTTCTAATATTTTAACTTTACCATATTATATTCTTTTTTAACTATTTAAATCTATCTTTAACATCAAACAAATATCTATTTAGTATAACAATATCTTTAACATCAAACAAATTAATGATAAATATTTATAATGTTTATAAATAAAAAATTGGTAATATCTATAACTATATATTAAAGTTGTACCTTTTCGAGTCACCAAAACGATTCTAGCCCCATCTTATATTTAAAAAATTAATTTTTATTTCTATTACTATAATTTCTTTCTATTAAATTCTTTTTAACTATTTAAATTTATCTCTAACATCAAAAAAATATCTATTTAGTATAACAATATTTTTTGAAAGCTTTCTTATACAAGTATTTAAAATTAAAGATAAAGTATTTAATTATTTAAAAATAAATATAAATATTTTATCATATATCTTTTGATGAATTTATTTATCGAAATATAGTGATTTTCTTTTATAAAAAATTAATGAATAAATAGTTAAAATTTTAAATTTAATAAAAATGGATAATAAAATATTTAATAGATATTGAAATATTTGATAAACTCTAAATTTACTTACATGAAAAGTAATAAAATAGGAAGAATATAATATTTGATTAAAAAACTATATAAACATTCTATGAAAACTAAATTACTTAAATTATAGTTTATATTATATTTTTATTTATTTATTAATATCCTATTTATAATATATAAAAATATCGAATCGTAGTCGTACATGGTACGACGGGTAAAATTAGTCATATCTTAATAATCTAAAAAATATTCCATATGATTTGTCTTTGAATACTTTTTCATAACATATTTTATACTATTCTAATTTGTATATTAATAATAAAAAATTTACATTCTATATGAATAAAAAAATATTTAATAATCCATTTATCATTATTGATATATATCTTCTAAACCTGAAGCACTTTTGAGCAGATTCGTCATTAAAAATTTATATTACAGCCACCCTATATTTAATAATGATTTTTTTAATCAATTATATATTATGTAATCCAATCACCTTATGGAATTTCCAATTTTATACACTCATCTTATTTAATATTTTTTTTATCAATGTACTATGAGATTGGATAAATTTTTATCTGCACACATTAATTTTATCTTTGTTCATGTTCATTATATTATAATATGTAATTATCTTATATCCATATTTTCATAATGATTTTTATCAAAAAATTTAATTATGTATTTATATATAATCAATTTAATATCCTCTATCTTCCTTATATTGCATTATTTTTTTTATTTTTAACATTCTATCTATATCAAATTGATTTTATAATATTAATTATATGATACAAGATCTTATACATCACAAGTTGTTACTCCTATGTTATCTTACATGTAATTTATATACATACATTATGTAATGTATCCGCGTGATTGTCTATAAAATTTGCCTAAATTTGATTCTGTTTATCCATATGGCAGTTTTTATATGTGATAATCAATTTCCTATCCATAAAAATATAGTTACGTAATGTTTTAAAAAAAATTCCTTTATTGTAAATTTCGATCCATATGATAGTTTATTCAATTTATATGGACCATATGTATTATTATATTTTTATTTTCTTATACTAATTTTTTTATCCTTAAGTATGAAAACTTTTTTTAATATGGCACTTGAGTTATAAATACTTTTATATTTTTATTTTAACTTTTTATCCAAAACTATGTGACAACTTTTTTGCAATATAATTTTCTATCCATAAACATGACTTTTTTATATTATTTTCTATACATAAGTGATAAGTATGGTAACTTTTTAATTATTATGGAACATATTTTTAAACACAATTTTATATTAACTTTCTATCCATAAGCATGATAATATTTTTAATCAATATAAACTGTATTTTAATCATGATTTTTCGTATTAATTTTGGATTTGTTTTATTAACTTTCCATACTTAATTATGATAATATTTTTCTATTCATATGTATTAATTAGATTAATTATCTAAAAATATGAAAAAAATCATATAATACGAATCATATGCTTAATTTTGAGTTTTTATATTAGTTCCGATTTATTTTAAAATATTTTTCATTACGTATGACTAGACCTGTCAAAAACTGACCTAACCCGCTAACCCGACCCGACCCGTCCGATAATTTTAGGGTTAAGACCCGAAAATTTGAACCCGATACCCGAAAAAAACCGAACCCACTACAACCCGAACCCGTTGGGTTGAAACCCGAACCCGTTGGGTTGAAACCCGAAACCCCTTGGGTTGACCGATTTAGCTTATTTATAGAATTTTTTAAATTTATTTTGAAACTTATAATATATTTTATTATTAAAATAAATGAAAATAATATATTATAATTAAATATTATTATTTAATTAAAAATTAATTTTAATAATCATAAGAAAAAAGGATATTTTAGACCCGCTGATCAACCCGACCCGACCGAAAACCCGCTGTAACCCGACCCGATTGACCCGTGACCCATAACGACCCGGAACCCGATTTAACCCGAACCCGAAATGACCGAACCCGAACCCGCCCAACCCGACCCGATTGATCGGTCTACGTATGACCAATGTGCTAAAAAAACGCTAGGCTTGAACGGTGACAGAGGCGGTCCTAGACGGGTACCTAGGTGATCTGAACGGCTAGGCGGACTAGGACCTTCCAGCGCCTAGGAGGGGCCTAGAAGGGATTTTTAGAACAGTGCGTATGACATTTTTTAATTATTATGGTACATATTTTTTAATTATTGATTTTTAATATTAATTATTGATTTTTTATACATAATTATGACAACTTTTATAATATGGTAGTGATTTTTTATATTAATTTTGGATTTTAAATATTAATATTCTATCCATAATTTTATGACAACCCTTTTTTGCAAAAATAATTTTCTATCTAGAATTATGATTTGTTTTTCTATTACTTTCTATTACTTTCTATTTATATGTATGACAACTCTTTAATTCATATGAACCTTATTTTGAATTACGGATTTTTTACATTAATTTTCGAATTCATTTATATTAACTTTCTACTAGACCTGTCAATCGGGTCGGGTCGGGCGGGTTCGGGTTCGTGTTGAATCGGGTTCGGTTTCGTTATGGGTCACGGGTCAATCGGGTCGGGTTGTAACGGGTTTTCTGTCGGTTCGGGTTGACCAACAGGTCAAAAAATCCTTTTTGTTTATGATTATTAAAATCAATTTATAAATAAATAATATTATTTAATTATAAATATTATTTTTCTTTATTTTAATAATAAATTATATTATAAATTTTAAAATAAATTTAAAAAATCTATAAATATACTAAATCGGTCAACCCAACGGGTTTTCGGTTTCAACCCAACGGGTTTCGGGTACTATCGGGTTCGGTTGATTTCGGGTTTCGGGTTCAAATTTTTCGAGTCTTGACCCTAAAATTATCGGGCGGTTCGGGTCGGGTTAGCGGGTTCGGTCAACTTTTGACAGCTCTACTTTCTACCCATAAATATGATATGCTTTTTAACTATTATGAACAATATTTTTAGTAACAACTTTTAATATTAATTTTGAATTTTTTTATTAATTTTCTTTCTATAATCATGATAACATTTTTTAATTAGTATGAACACTATTTTTTACATTAATTCTAGAATTTTTATATTAAATTTTTATAAATTAAAATTATAAAAATTTCATCCATAATTATGTTGAGTTTTTATGTTAATATTCTATCTACAAATATGACAATTAAAGGTTGTATTATTCTTAAATTTTAATATCTTAGTCATCATATACGTAGTCATAAAAATTTTTATATTTATTTTCTATTCACCAGTATGACAACTTTTTTAATTAATATTAATAATATTTTTTTATTATTTTATGGATTTTTTAAATTAATTTCTATTAAAAAGTATGACAAATTTTCTATATATAAATATGTTGATTTTTTAGATTACAGATTCCTAAACAAAATAAAGAAAATTAATGATTCCTTAATGTTAAATTAATTAACCAAATTGGTTCGTTCAAATTTTGGTTTGGTCATTTCGGGTTAGAATCGAGTACATATTCATGTTGTTAAAATTAGGGGTTGATTAGATCAATTATTTGTACTTTTCTTGCGGGTTTAAGATGGCCTAATGTGTCAAAATCATTAAATTATTTATGATTACAAAAATGATATTACAAGTAAATAATAATTTTAATGATAAAATATTTAATATATTTTTATAAATAATATATTATAATAATTAAATTTTTATATATTCATTTATTAATTTCATTATTTTTATTATTATACTTTCACTAAATAAATTATAATACATATATCATATGTAATGAATATATTATAATTTTTTTAAAAGCCCCCGGGCACGGCCCGGGTCATAACTAGTTCATTACTAATAATTAAAACAGATATTAGCTAAATATAAATATTAAAATGGTCAAGGTCTAATCCTTACAATATTATAATTTGGAATTTGTACGTACGTGTATCGCCATTGACGTACTGTGATTTTTCTATAAATATTTTCTACAACAAAGAAAACAAGCCCTTAAGTCATAAAAAAGATCGAAAATTTTCTTGGTTGAGTAATGTTTGAACAAAATAGAAAAACTCTTTGTGTATCTTATTAATTCCGGCCTATATATCATATAAAAGAGTAGCCTATGACAAGCAACATGCATCCATTATGAAAGAGTAGAAAGAATTCTTGGAGAGCTCATGCACCCATTTATGAGTACTTATAGATGTTCAATGGGGCGTAAATTGGATTTCTTTTTATTTCTTCATAACAATTTCAAAACTCAACACATAAGTCTAGACTCTAACGGGTTCCATTCTAAAAACTAATTTGTAATATGATAAGTAATTCGAGTTTGGTTCAAATGAAACCAACCCTTAACATGAAATAGAAGGAGAGTTTTCAACCGTCGGATCACATGATCCAATGGCTCAAATTACTCCTGTGTTTTTGAAAAAATAAATACAACAAATCAGCAAGATGACAATTTTGTAAATAAACCAACTTCTATACCCTTAACTTAAAATATAAAAAAAAGCCCAACTTCGATCGCCCAAACCAATCGTACAGTACTAACCAGATGGGGACGTACGCGAGGATTCCAATCGCCCAAACGCCCAAAAGCTTTCGACGGACGATTCCAAACTTCGATCGAAGACTCCCAACTTCAATCGACGGACGATTTCATAGGCTCCCAACTTCAATCGCTCACCTTTTCGATCAAGGCTACCGCTCGCGCTCAGTTTGTCGATCTAGAAACTTCCATAATGTTGGCATGATTGTCTGTTTACTTCGTACTGATGTTGATTTTTATATGTGCTACAACGCTAATGTTGATCCATATGTAACCAGAGTTCTAATGTTTGCTGAAAATAGGGGGACTTTTTCTATTCAATCAAATAAGATTAGCAAAACTGAGGTGAAAAGTGCATTGAAAAGTTTCAAAAGTGCATTATGACATAATAAAAAGTGCATTGATAAATATCATAATAAAATTGCACCATCTAATTGAAAAAGTGCATTGAAAAGTTTAAAAAGTGCATTGAAAAGTTTCAAAAGTGCATTGTAACATAGAAAAAGTGCATTGATAAATGACATATAAAAAGTGCATCATCTGATTACAAAAGTGCATTGAAAAGTTTCAAAAGTGCATTGAAAAGTTTCAAAAGTGCATCGTGACATAAGAAAAGTGCATTGATAAATGACATAAGAACAGTGCATCATCTGATTGAAAAAGTGCATTAAAAAGTTCCAACAGTGCAGTGAAAAGTTTCAAAAGTGCATTTTCAAAAGTGAAGAAGGAGATCACTTCGGAGAAGAGCAAGCCCGATCAGAATAAAAAGAAGCTCTCGCCACCGACCTGGCTCTATTACTCCGATGAAGATGACGATCTGGTATCCGAGTTCAGAGATCTACCTACAAAGTTCCAGAAAACCTTCATCCCGGACCTTCGGTGAATCTCGTCGTCATTGCAAATCTACTTCTCGAAGGCGAACAAGGAGATGACGAAGGGATTCAAGCCGTACGTCGGCAACAAATACGCTCCGTGAATCGCGACCGCCATATCCTGCGCCTTCATCATCATCCCGTCATGCTCGTCTCCCTCCTCTTCAACCGAACATCAGCCCTTGGATCTCCTTGATCCAAGGGCCCATAATACTCCTTCCGTTTTATGTTAAAGTAGTGTTTTATGGGAACCAAACTCTAAGTAATTCAAGGGTTATATAATAAGCATGGTTAATATTAATTTTCAGATGTGAAAAATGATACTCAACACGCCCCCATCCCTGTTCACACTTGACAAATAGGTCTAGCATCTCAATCTAGTTATAGCTAGCCAAGAGAATAGGTACGTGTTGAGATCTCAATCTCTTTATAGCCAAACACCACCTAAATAAAGGGTGGGTAATGTAAACCACAAAACCCAAGGCCAAACAAGTCAAGAAACGAGCATAGGACCAGACCGTGAGCTCCGATACATATGAAAGTCCGTGGGGCATAACAAAAAATCGTGCGTATATAAGCCTAGTACACAAGTTCAATAAAATTTAATCTTAAAACCAATTGACAATACGAATAACAACCCTAAAAAAAAATCTTTCAACATTCCCAATAAAACTGAAAGCTTAACCCTCCAAAAACATTATTTTTCAAAATCAATAGTTGAGGTAGTTTCGATCCCTTCCAGACGTCCCAAAACCTCTAGCTACCGTTCCTGCCTACATGTCACGTACCAAAAATAAAAAAAATTGCAATATTTAATTTCATCTACTTTCCAATTCCAATGCTCCAGAGTCCAGACCTTATACAATATATCCTCTCATATTTTTAATTTTTTTTTAAATAAATTAACTAGACGTAGGAAATTGGGCTGGCTACAATTTAACGTTAGCTTTTGTTGAGCTAAAATATATGGGGCCTGCAATGAAATGGATCACTCATTGAGTTTGTTTATGGCCTGCTAGATATTCGAAAGGGCCCACATGGCGATTGATTATAGTTGGGAAAGAAGTTGGTTTCCTAAAAGTAAATTAAAATACTTTTTAACCTATGTTAAGTTTGGTTTTGAAATTAATTAATTCTCAAGTCATTGAACTAGTTTGGATATGTTTACTAATTTTGAATTATTAATTTGTTAAAATGTAGCATTGTATATTAGTGATTTCAGGAAAAATTACCCTGAATTTCTTACTTTGGTTAAAACTCCAATTTGTATCACAGGATTCTTCCTAACTTTATTGTTTGTTTCTTACAGAAAAGACACGGAAACAGCAAAGCATTTCTGTTGGATCGTAAACGGTTAGCAAAGAGCTTGGGAACTGACAATTAAGCTGTTACCAAGGCAGCGGAAGTAAACAATCACAAGTAATAAAGACAGTAAAGAACGCAGTTCCTTTATAAACCCCACTACAACCAACTAGTTGTATGGGTAAACCTCTACCTCCGCTTGGAGGATTTTGAATGACTTACTTATATTAATTGCTTTGTTCCTTAGTTACACAGCCGGATTCACACTTCTCTGTTCCTACGAGTTCTTCCTAACTCTAGCAACACTAGCAAATCCTCTCAACTGAGTTCCTAAGCTCACAACAGCAAAATACAAACAAGTCAGACCTTACACCGACTTCTCAGTTCCCTTGTCCTTGGGAACTTCGGCTTCACCGTCGTTGAGATCACACACTCGCCGGCGGGGACTTCTCTTCCTTTTCTTTCTTTTTCTCAGATGTGGGTGTTTGAGAGTTCTGGGAGAAGTACTCAATCCGAGTACTATTCATTTGGCTTTATAGTCCAGGTGAGCTTGGGCAGTCGCATCTTTCGTTTGTGTCCAAAATGCCCTTTGCTTGATGCCCAAGTTGTACTTTCTTCACATGTGACTTTGGTTTGAACTAGGTCAACTTCTTGGATCAATCGGACCGTTGGATGAAGCGTGACAGTCTGATCCTCAGACTGTTCCTTCGGGCTGTCTGAGACTGAATCCCGCGATCTGCGCTGAACGGTCGTTGTCCTCACATGTGAGTTTCCATGTCATGGGAACTATCTTCTTCAGAGTTCCCTTGATGGAAACTCTTCATCGTTGTAAGCTTGTGTTGTCTTGATCATTTCTGTGAGTTCCCACTTCATGGGAACTTTCCTCTTCAGAGTTCCCTTGATGGAAACTCTGCATTGTGGCCTGCAGTGGCTTTTGGTCATTCATAGGAGTTCTTGGCTGTACCTGTGTTCCTTAGAAATACTTGAACAAACCACATTAGTTCCCTATGGTGTTTGTCATTATCAAAACTTAAGAGAATTACATCGTTGATCCGTTGTTTAGAACCAGAGGTCCCAACAACGTCCCAACAATTTCAGGAAATAGAAGATTCAAATGAAACAAATAAAGGGAAATAATGCAGCTGTAATTGTATTTGTAGTAGAACGTAGTAATATGAATTACATGATATGGGTGTCACTGTCAAGACTCAAGACAAACAACAGCTGCCTTGTCCGCCTGTCCGGTGGGGAAAAGGCAAATGAAAAATTATGGATCAAGCGTACTATTTTTATATGTTTCTCTCCGCTTCATGTGCGGGATAAGATGAGATAAATATATATTAGTAGCGATTACTGACTAGTGGGTGCATGGTCAAATGTATCTTAAATTCTAAGCCCCGATACTAAAGACTAAAGTTTTTTTTTTTAATTATGTAAGATTTTACTTGGACTAGCCTATCTAGAGTACCTATAAATAAGTAAAAACTGATTAATTAACTAATTCTAAAAAAAAAAAGATAAATCGCCGTCTTAGCTGCTCGAACCTGAAACCTCTTGCGTCCAACTGTTGAACCATATGCACATGCACACTACAGACTAAAGTTATACATACGTCAAGTGACCTACAATTTTATTTTGAGGTCTTATGAGTTATAATATATATATATATATATATATACTGTATATACAAATTTATTGCGTGGTTCCCCAACTTTTTAGAGTTAAAATATGGATTTAAGCTCTTATAAAGATATTCTACTCGCTAGTGTGAGCCCGTATATATAGACTTTTCATTGGCTAACCTGGTTTAATGTAAATTTGACGATTATCTATATATCTAGGAGCTGTTGAATTGGAGAATTCGGAGCAATGGAGGGGATAGAGTGCGTACAATTAATCAATGAGGGCTTTTCCATTGGATTAACTTCATTAATTACTGGAGTATTATAATTCTAGAGGTAGGTTCAAGTGTGTATACTATTCTTAAAATGTAAATTGAGGAAATAGGACGATTGTTGTAAGAGAAAATGGGGAGTTATACATTTCATGTCTGGTGATCGATCTTCTATGAAAAAGTATACAACCAATGGTGTGCCACCATTCATGTTAAGCTATGTGTTATTCTAATTAAACAACTAATAATTAAAATAAAATCTTTTCAATTAAGATAAACCTCTAAACTTCCTTCTCCCTCTCGGTAATTGTTATTTTAACCCATCTTCTTCATTGTTCTTCCAAAAAATAACCCGTTCTTGAAATCTAATGAAAAGTATTTAACTCCTAACCATCCCTTGTTATAAAATCCTTTTCAAAAAAAATCCTTTTCAAATCCGGGCAAAAAACTTAATTAGAATGTTATTTATTTATAACTTTTTCTATTATCATTCTATATCTTCCTTTCCCTCAAATAAAGTTTTTTCCCCTACGAATCTCAAATGTTGTAAATCACTCTAAATTCTTAGAGTAGCACTTCTAACAAAGATAAACTAAAGTTTAAAAAGTTTCGTTTTAAATTGGTAAGTAAGAAGGAAATCAACTTATCAACTATGAATTTTTTTAATTTTAATACGAAATTTAATCATCAAAATTTTTAATTTTAAATTAAATAATTGTATATGTAGCAGACAAGAGTGAAAAAAAGAAATATAGAAGAAGAAGAAGGGTATAGTCCTGAACATGAAAAAGAAAGATAAAAGAAGGAAACTTAATTGGTTTAGTTTAATTAAATTCTAAATTTTGTAATTAGAAGACATGTGGTCTAATTTGAGTGGTGGCACAACATTGGTTGTATATTTTGTCATAGAGGATCCGAACTAGATATTATAAGAGTTCGGGTTATCCCCCACATGATTACTAGCCTACTTTTTAATTAATAAAACCCCCCTAGAGGGGATAGAGAATACCGACTCTCCTTTGACCGATAAAATAGGGAGTTGAGTTAAAAAGAAAAAAGTAAAAAAAACACGGTAAAATCACAAACAATATCAATTTTTTAAAAAATATGTTTTTTTATTCTTAAGGTTCAAATCTACTATATGTATAAAAGTAATAAGGTTTGGAGCCACTACATTGCGCCACCTCAGCTTTTGACACATGACCTCCTATTATTAATCCACATAGGATTTTGCCACATGTCATTTAATCCTTTCTCCATAAAAATATATATTAATTATTCTTTCCACTTCATATTTCACATGGCAAATTTTTTCCACTTAATTAAAACTTATTTATTTCCCAAATTTAGATAATATCTTAATTTTTGGTAGGAGATAATATCTTAACTAAAAAAATTTAACTTATGGTTGATTTTTTTCCTTATAAGCCAATAACATATATATGCTTAATCTTTTTAACATTTTAGTGTTTTCTTTCTCCCTCTTATATTAAAAGATAAATATACTCAATTACATATATTATTATTAAATTAATTATTATTTTTTAAAATCTCATCTCTTCCATATTTTTAAAATATATCTTTTTTGCTTTATTTTCTTCATATTTTATCTCCTTTTTTAAATTAAACCTATTTATGAAATATTGTCAAGGAAAATGAGCAATGTAAATTATTTTATCTTAATAATCTATGTTTATCCTCAATTTTAAACTTAATAATATAAATTTAATTTGTTTTTTTAATTTTAAAAAACAAAATAATTTTTATACATATTAAGGGCAAAAAATTACTTATTTTATATTATATCTTTATTTATTAATATCTTTTTTTAATATATCTAAAAAAAATCGAGTCATAATCGTGAATGTCACGACGGAGACAACTAGTGACATGCTAAATATGCATCATTAATCATTTAATTTAGCATATTAAATGTGTACTTTCAATTATATAGACATGTATATGCACTTACACTTTCAGTACAACTAAATATGCATTATTAATACATTTTAGTATACTTATCTATTGAGAGTTTTCCCACATAAAAAAATCGGGATTAATGTAATCTCATGAGTTATTCCAACAATTGCTATATGAATTTGGGTTAAAATCTCATTGGGCTTGTATGTTAGGCCTGTTACATGCACAACCTTCAATTTATCGGCCTGCCGAACTTTCACATGGTATCAGAGCACGTTTCGGTGCGGGTTTACTTCCTAGAGTATTTACGAGGTTTGTCGGCCTTGTGAGCATATTCAAACAGTCCACCCAATAAAGGAGCGACCGATCCAAATGTAACGGTTCACAAACCTTGAGATATTGTGTCCCATTAATGACAACTGGCCTAGACAGTTGCCACTTAAAGAAGCGTGTTAAGAGTTCTTTTACATGGAAGAATTAGGACTGAATCGATTTCGTCCGTATAAAGATGCTCGATTAGTGAAGTTTATTGACGTAGGGTTGGCATTGAACCCATCTGGTTATAGATCTAAGCAAGAGTTCTTAGTTTTTATGGTGCAAATTTGATCAATTGGTCATCTTACAAGCAAAAAGTTGTAGCATGCATGTTCTAGTACAAAGGCCGAATCCAAGGCAATTAATATTCTAGCTCCGATGTTATTGATTTAATTTGGATTTCACAGCTTTTCAAAGAAATGACAACTCTTTTTTCATGGTTCTTATTATCTGAGTCTGTTGGATGGTGTTGCGTTAGTAATAATACAGGGAACTAGTAAGGTTCCCTGGACAGCGGAAATAAACAGTAAGAACACATAATTTATAGAGGAAACCTTCTATCCGACCAACAAGTCGTAGAAAGAAAAACCTCTACCCCTGAGACTCCTTCTCAGAGGATTTTCAATAGAATACTTTTTTATTAAGTTTCAACGATTACAAGGCAAGTCAAGTAACTAAGGCACCAACCAAAGTTCCCTGGTAACTACGACACCGACCGAAGTTCAACCAACTAGACTTCTACAACCCTAAGCATAAACCTAAATCGAAAGTAAACTAATGACTTACTTGTGGATTCTTCACCGGAAAAAGCCACACACTCATACACTTGAAAAGCTCTCTTCTCAAGTTCTTCGTATTCAACCACACCTTTTAACCCTACCTAACCCTAGCTATTTATAAGATAAGTCAAGTCTGATCTCACACGTAATTCTTGCCTAATTACGCTGATATTCTACTTAACAAATCCCACACAATAAGGAAAAAGATTGTTTGTGATTTCGGATCCTCAACCATGTCGATTCTTCCCAAAACTGAATGATCTCGGATTTCCCAAGAAAAGATCGTGTGAAGATTGATCTTATCCTCTCTTTTATCTCCTTAAGCAACCGCCTACAGCTGTAGAATCTTCGTAGAAGATCGCTCGCAGAAGATATGGTAACTTGCCATTTATAGAAAGTCGCGTTCCTTCTCAGACGCGCTTCCTAAATCTGTCACTCGTTCCCTCCATCGTTCCTCACGATGTTCTGTTACTCGTGACCATGTACCTGTTTTCCTGAAACACTTACATGTAGAAGCAAGTTATATTAACTAAGTTTGTTATCATCAAAACTAAGAGAAACCATGGAACAACCATTGTTCCAACAAAGTCCAACATTTTTATCTACTAATCTCATATTTTATTAATGCATGGTGTCAACATATTATAATTGATTTTTATTCTTGAGCAAGTTCAAAATGGTTAACTTATTACTCGTTCAAACCCTTGAACAAATTACTAACTTGTTTACCAAGGCTGGCTGTTGGTACATCTTCGTTTCAATCCAATTGCATGAAAAGCTCTTGGTGCGTCGATTGACTTGTGCCCATACCTTTTCGACAGGCATAGGGGTATTGTACGTAATTAGTATTTAATCTTAGCGTACAACATGTATCCTCAAAACCTAATAAGTATCTCCGTATGAGTCTGTTGGATACTGGTAGCATGGGAACAATGATTGTTACCATGCGACCAGTGTCAAGTACTCCTCTTTGGTTTTGATAATGACAAACTCTATAAGGACTAACGATCTTTATGTTTGTGTAAGATGTAATGTAGATTGCAGGGTATACAGAACATAAGGGAACAGTCAATGAAGCACTGATGTGAGGGAACGGTGTGAGGGAACAGCAGTGCGAAGATACTTCATCTTTCCTTATATAGAAAGCGCGTAAATCAGTTGCGAGAGAATCAGATCTCGGAAGATTTGATAGCTGAATGAAGTTGTTACTTAAAGAAGATCTTGGAGTGGATAATGCCGAATAACAACTCCAAGATTTAGTGGATAAATTGGTTCGAGTCTTTCTAGGTTTAGATAAGATAGAATCAATGTATTTCGGATTTATAATGAATTAAATAGTATCAAATCATATCAGAATTATGAAAGTAAGTAAGATATGATTGGATTAGTTTGTTTCACTATAAATATAGGTTAAGTGATTAGGTTAGAGTCACCGATTACTTGAGAAGTCATCGACGAGTCTGAAGTTGATCACTGTAAGTTGTGTTGTGGTTTAGTTTTATTGTTGAATCGTTCTAGGGCTAAGAAGTTGAGTTAGATAGGTCTAGGTTATAGAGAATAGGATAAGACTATCTTGATAACACTACTTGCTTGTAGTTCGTGTGAAATCAATAAAACTAAGAGAAACATTACAACTCCTCTTCGGAGGAAGTGGTTTTTCCTTCAATCAACTAGTTGGTTGTTGAAGGTTTCCACTATAAGTAATCGTGTCAAGTCTTGCATATTTCCGCTGCCCAGTTCACTGTTCCCATAGGAACAGTGTTTGTATTACTAACACACTCGTTCCAACAATTGGTATCAGAGCAGGTTTGCTCTAGATAGTGTGTTGATTGCAGGACAACAAGATGAGCTCTAACAATCACTATGATGTTGGTATCAACAACAACAAGCCACCCTTGCTGAAGGATGGAGAATACCAACACTAGAAACTTCTGTTTGCCTACTGGATTCGAAGCAACGATTATCAGGCATGGTGTACCATTGAAGATGGTGACTATGAGGTTCCCGCTGCTAAGAAAAACAACAAGAAGGATTGGGGACCCACTGAATACCAAGGGATGGAGAAGAACTTCAAAGCTAGAATGTATCTGATGAATGCCCTTGGAAGTGAAGATATGCGACAAGTTGTTAATGTCAAGGATGCCAAGAGCATGTGGGCTGCAATTGAGCAGATGCATGTAGGAAGTGAGGATCTTCACAAAAGTCATCTTCACGATGCCAAACGAGACTTCTTCAACTTCACCATGAAGGAAGATGAAACTGTCTCGGCCTATCAATCAAGGTTTGAGACACTGGTGAGCAGGCTGGATGCTCTAGGAGTCGATGAAAAAAATCATTGACCATGAAGAAAGAGTTCTTAGGGTCATCAATGGACTTCACCCCAAGTATGCCTACACCAGGGGATTGCTCAAGGAAAATCCCTTAACAAAAGTCTCAACCATGCATGAGGTGTTTGGGAAAATCAAGGACTATGAGAAATATCATGTCAATGCTGAACCTGGTAATGCCTCAAACCAGGCAATCGCTCTGAAGATTGAGAAGGCATACAACTATGTCAAAACTGAGAGAGACGTAGGAATAGAAGATAAGGATGATGAAACTGCTCTCATCACCAGAGCTATGAGGAATCTCTACAACAAAGGAAAGGCAAGAGGAAGCCGTGACAAAGGTAACAGTGGAACAAAAAGGGATCTCAAGGATGTCACGTGCTATATATGTCAGGACAAAGGTCATTATGCAAAATACTGTCCCAAAGGTAACGATGCTGGAGATGACAAGAAGAAAGCCCACATAGCTGCGTGGGACAATGACTCTGACGAAGAACCTGAGTCCTGGACAACCTCAAACATCTGTGCTATGGCCATTCAAGCCAAGACTGTCGACCAAGAGGTAAACCATGAACAATTCTTAAATTCTCTTGATGCTAGCAGTAGAACTGATCTTGTCAAACTTCTTAAAAGGATGTATGAAGAAAATTTAAGCCTGCAAGATGACTTAAATACTGCTGAGGAACAATGCTATAATCTGAAAGGAAAAATGACTGTGTCGGTTGAAAATGATACTGTTCCCTGTGGAACCTGTACTGGTCTAAAAGAAGAAAATGACTCTCTTAGAGAAATCAATAATTCACTGAGATCTGACATTCTAGAAATAGAAATAGAGAGAGATGAGTTAATCAAAGAAAAAGAAAAGAATGAAACAAAGTTTTGTCCCTCTAGACATGGAATAAGGTATGTTTCAGGAGATGATGAAGAAGAACCCAAACCAAATATCACTGTGTCTCAAATGCTTGAAAACAGGGATAGAGAAATTCAGAGTCTTAGGGATAAAAACACTCATCTAGAACTAAGGTTAAAAACTTTAGAAAGTGGTAATTCTGGGAAAAAGGATTGGTACACTGGTCAAACTGCTCATAAAATCTTTATCAAACAATCTTTAGGTAATGAACCAAAAGATCTAAATGTTGACCGTGTCAAGGAAAGAAGGCTTCAAAAACCTCACCCTAAGTACTACCTTGGAATGTATTATCAATTCTGTAGACATTGTGGTAAAGAAGGTCATGACCACACTCAGTGCACTAAGGCAAAAACCTATCAAAAATTCCAGAAAAAAAGGTCTAACACCAGAATGGTAACAACGGTCAAAACTATAGAAGGAACAATCGTCACCGTTGGCAAGGGAACAGTAGTCAGCAACAACACAGTTCATATTCTCCTGCTCACAATAGATCTTATGCTTCTACTAGATCCAAGAAAACTCATACCAAACAGAATAGAAGCAATGATGTCAATATTGCTGAGTACTTCATTGCGAGTCCACAAGAACATCAAAAGTATTATCCTAACCGACCCAAAAAGGCAAATCTTGCCTGGGTCGTTAAACCTTGATTCTCTTTGTTTTGCAGGATGAAGTGAGGGGGAACAATCAGTGGTACATAGATAGTGCTTGCTCGTGCCACATGACAGGGAATGAAAAAAATACTCACCTCACTTCACAAAAACGCTGGAGGAAACATTTCTTTCGGTGATAAGAGACACGGAACAGTTATTGGAACAGGAAACACCAAAATCAATGACTACATCAAGGTCAAACAGGTAAGTCTTGTGAATAATCTTGGATTTAATCTTCTTAGTGTTGCACAAATCTGTGATCAGGGAAATCTCGTTGTGACCTTCACCTCGGAGTCATGTACTGTAAGGAACAACAACACCAACAAGATAGTTCTCAAAGGAACGCGAGTCAATAATGTCTATCTTGTAGACAATTCATTCAAGTCAGAAGAAATTCTATGTCTTGCTTCCATTGCAGATGAATCTGATCTATGGCACAAAAGACTTGGTCATGCAAGTCTGCGGGCCATACACAAGTTTCACAACTTAGGATTAGTCAGAGGTCTTCCTAAAGTACAATCAGAAAAGGATGGAGTCTGTGATGCATGTGTAAAAGGGAAAATGAGTCGAACATCCTTCAAGTCCAAAAATGAAGTAAGCACATCTCGTCCTCTTGAAATGTTGCATATGGATCTTTGTGGACCAATGAGGGTACAAAGCCCTGGAGGTAACAAATACATGTTTGTAATTGTCGACGATTTTTCTAGATATACATGGGTCATTTTTCTAACCTCAAAAGATGAGACTTTCTCTAAGTTTCAGGATCTGGTGAAGAAGATGGAGGTAAGTTTAGGTGTAAAACTAAGTGCGATAAGGTCTGATCATGGAACAGAGTTTGATAACTCTTTGTTTCTAACCTTTTGTCGAGAACATGGTGTTTCCCATAATTTCTTGGCACCACGTACACCACAAACAGAACAATGTAGTGGAAAGGAAAAATAGGACCTTAGAGGATATGGCAAGAACCATGCTACTGGCAAGTGGATTATCTGAGTCCTTTTGGGCTGAGGCAATCAACTCAGCTTGCTATATTCTAAATCGCGCAATGCTTAGACCTTTACTCTCAAAAACTTCATATGAATTGCTCAAACAAAGAACTCTTAACATTTCACATTTGAGAGTCTTTGGCTGCAGATGCTACATACACAACAATGGAAAGGATGATCTGGGAAAATTTGATCCCAGAAGTGATGAAGGAGTTTTTGTAGGTTATGCAGCGAACATCAAAGCTTATAAGGTTTTTAACAAGAAAACCAGAAAGTTCGAAGAGAGTATCCATGTGGTTTTTGATGAACGTCATACCGGAGGGACCAGTCATAGTTCCTCACCGAATGCAGGAACCTCCGATGACGATGATGAACAAGAGAAAGACAATCCTCCTCAAACTGAAAATTGTGGAGATCAGAATCAAGATAACAATGAAACCAACCCCCAGCATGAGGAAGAATCAACCCATGATGTAGAACCACAAGATCCAGGAACAAGCTCTCTTCCTGAAGATGGCAATGAAGGAACAGAGATTGTTCCCTCTGAGACTGAAAATTCCTCGAGCACAAGCATTGATGCCACTCAAGTAGCAACAAGGAATTACCATCAAAAGAAGGATCATCCAGTGGACAACATTCTCACACCATATGACAAAGGGGTACAAACTCGAGCCTCTATTAGAAACTTTTGTGCTTTCAATGCTTTTATCTCTTTTGCAGAACCAAAAACCATTCAGGAAGCTCTCAAAGACCCCGATTGGATCATTGCAATGCAAGATGAATTAAATCAGTTTGAGCACAACAAAGTCTGGAGACTTGTTCCAAAGCCAAAGCACAAATTAGCCATTGGAACAAGGTGGGTGTTTCGGAACAAATTAGATGATACAGGAGCTGTTACCAGGAACAAGGCTCGCCTAGTCGCAAAGGGATACAATCAACAAGAAGGAATTGATTATGATGAAACCTATGCTCCTGTAGCTAGGATAGAGGCTATTCGACTTCTTATTGCCTTTGCAGCTCACAAAGGGTTCAAATTATTTCAAATGGACGTGAAGACGGCGTTTCTCAATGGATATCTTCAGGAGGAAGTTTATGTTCAACAACCTCCAGGATTCGAAGATGAAAATTTTCCTGATCACGTCTATATCCTAGACAAAGCCCTTTATGGTCTCAAACAAGCTCCTCGCGCATGGTATGATCGCTTTGCCCAATTCCTATTGTCAAATGGCTACAAGCGTGGTGTGATTGATCGCACACTGTTCCTAAAGGAACAGTCAGGTGAGACTCTAGTTGTTCAAGTCTATGTGGATGATATTATCTTTGGTTCCACTAACCCCTCCTTGGTAGAGAATTTCAAGAACTTGATGAGTAGTGAATTCGAAATGAGCATGATTGGTGAGCTTTCTTTCTTTCTCGGTCTCCAATTTGTTCAAACCAGTGAAGGTACCAAGGTACATCAGCAAAAATATATAAAGGAATTGTTGTCAAAATATGGTATGGATTCTACTAAACCTATTGACACTCCAATTTCTCCTAATACAAGATTGGATGCTGATTTAGATGGAATTAGTGTTGACCAAAAGACTTATCGAGGCATGATTGGATCCTTACTTTATCTAACGGCCAGCCGGCCAGATATCATGTTTAGTGTTTGTCTTTGTGCCAGGTTTCAGGCTAATCCAAAGGAAACACATCTGAAGGAGGTAAAAAGGATATTTCGGTATCTTAAAGGGAACAACAATCTCTGTCTCTGGTACCCACGGAACAGTGACTTCAACCTGCTTGGGTACACTGATGCTGATTTTGCTGGTCATCTTGTTGATAGAAAGAGTACATCTGGCACTGCTCAATTTCTTGGACCCTGCTTGGTTTGATGGTCATCCAAGAAACAGAATTTCATAGCCTTATCAACTGTCGAAGCCGAATACGTGGCCGCTGCCTCTTGTTGTGCTCAGGTATTATGGCTCAAACAGCAATTGGATGACTATGGTATGTCTCTTTCCCAAATTCCCATCATGTGTGACAATACTAGTGCTATCAATATCTCAAAAAATCCAGTTCATCACTCACGCACTAAACACATTGATATTAAACATCACTTTTTGAGGGATAATGTTGAAAAAGGCTTGGTGAGAATGGATCATTGTAGGACCGAAGATCAAGTGGCTGACATCTTTACCAAAGCTTTGGACAGAAAACCCTATGAGCATCTCCGGTTGCTTCTAGGTATGATCACCTTAAACTAAGCAAGTCCCTGAATCTTGATCTTATTATTCTCTCAATGATTGACTAGGAACAGTTACTGAATCATAGGAGACATTGATTTCATTAGCATCTTTTCTGATCTTATTTTCTGTTAATAAATACAAAGGCACGTCATCATTTGCTTCTATATATTCACTAAATTTGTTGAGTTGCTCTAAACATTATGCATATTCTTGAAATGGTTTTCTTTTGAGCCCAAAACGACTGAAGCTTGATCTTATTCTATCCCGACTATACAAGCTGAAATGATAGCCAGTCGTATGACCATCCCACAGCCTTACAAATCCAGGTAAACGTTCCCCATGATCCATGTCATTATTTGTTCCCTTAAATACGGGTTGCAATTATCTGGATTTTTTATTTTTTTCCTTGCCACTCAAATACTTGAATATTATCTTTTCACCCCAAAAATATTCAAGCTCGCCCTTTTAATTCTATCTATGAGCATGAAGAGATTTGCATTCAGTTGGGATACGATTCATCCGAATCCTAAGGAACTACACGGTCAACCAAAAACGCGTTTTTCATTCAATGTGGTGATTGATGTGCATAGTAAGTTCTCAGAAGTAATTATTACCATCTCTTCACATAATCTTTTCGAATCCTTGGAAGTTGCTATCAGATTTGGGTAAATCCTTTCATATCCCACCCTCTTCGCCTATATAAAATCCCTTCACCCAATATCTCATTCCCTCAAAACCCTAAATCATCCTTGTCGCTTCCCTCTGAAACGCAAAAGCTCTTACTATTCTCATCAAACTCTGCTACAATGGCGTCCACACCAATCAACCTTGACCTCTCAAAGTTCACACCTGACCAAATCCTTCAGATTCAGACTCAACTTAACGCAATCGCCAACACCAACCCCTCACAGCCTTCCTCCGAGGCTCCTGCGGCGAATCAATCTCTGTCTCCGGGAAAGAACTGTGAGCACTTCGATGTTAAGGTACATTCTCCGATCTTGAATGCTGACTCTATATCACCGTCGCCTCTTCGTTTGGCCATGGTTCTCAGAGACCCTACCCTTCCCACTGTTGACAACCCTAACCCTGCCCTCCCCACAGAAAAGCCCTCTGGTTCTCAATCCCTTGAGAACCCGTCCTCCGGCTCTCCAACCAAACAACCCTCTCAAGTGCCTGAAAAGCCCTCTAGTTCTCAATCCCTTGCAACACCCTCTGCGTCTCACCCTGTCACCAAACCCTCTGCATCTACTCCAATCCCTGCTCCACAAGCTTCCTCCCAAAAACGAAAACGCTCCCTCTCTTCAGTGCCGAATGAGGATGAAACTCTTGAGCACACAGA
Source organism: Fallopia convolvulus (assembly GCA_964016875.1). Classification (NCBI taxonomy): domain Eukaryota; kingdom Viridiplantae; phylum Streptophyta; class Magnoliopsida; order Caryophyllales; family Polygonaceae; genus Fallopia; species Fallopia convolvulus. The sequence continues at coordinate 41,971,595 of OZ024736.1, forward strand.
TGTGGTCTCCTCTGGCACCAAGAGTGTCACTGAGTCTGATGATCACATATTGGAAAGCGAGGACGAGGAACCCATCTCCAAGCTCCATACTCCCAAGACAGGCAAACGCCTAAAATCCATGGCCTCCAACCCTACCTCCAAACGAGCCGATCTTCGCTCCAATTCTAAGAAGAACACCACTACTGATGAAGTTTCTTCCACCCCCATCGGCTCTGATAATCGGGCAATTGTGTCTCCTCTAATTGTTACTAAGGAAATCCTGCATGCAAATGATCTGGATGAACTCTGGGATCTTATCTGTTTCCAAGGTTGGATGAGTTTAAGCTGTGAGCCTATCAAGGTCAGCCCGTAACTGCTTCAGGAGTTCTACGCTAACTTCTCTCTAGGGACAACAGCTGTTCCTGTTGGTACTACTGTGGTACATGACGAGCATTTATCCTTCTCCAGTCTGCAGCTTTCACAGTTCTGGGACATTCCCTCAAATGGTTTCAGCACTCTTCCTCCTTCAGGTACCTGGCCCAGTTGCAAAACTGGAATACTGAAGCGATTGTTTGGGAAAACCCCTTCTGGCGGATATGCTACTTGTGATCTGACCTTTGTGGGTCGTGTTGCTCATCAGTACCTCATTAAGGTCTTATTTCCCCATCAAGAGAAGCGCTGCAGTCTTACAGTACAGGATATGGTGCTCCTGGATAAGTTTCTGGCTCGTGAACCAATTGATTTGCCTCGTCTTGCTCTCTCACATATGCAGAAAAGTGCCGGTCAGGGTGCTCACGCCTTACCCTATCCTGGTCTTGTCAAAAAGATTCTTCAAAAGTTTCATGTCTATTCGCCTGATCTGGAAGAACAGTTCGGATTTCATCTGAGCAAAGCCAATATTGAAAAAAAGCACTTCCAGGGGCATGCCAAACCTGAATCCTCCAAGAAACCAGCTAAGAAAGGAAAACAAGCCAAGGTTGAGATTGCTAAGGGAGATTCCACTACTGCACAGACCCTTGAGGTCCTTGAGGAGATCAGTTCCAAGATGGATCAGTTACTGGATCTCACTCAGAAAGTCCTGAAGCAGCTCTCCAAACGTTCATAGATGAATTCCCTTTTATCTCCCTAGCCTATTTTCCTTTCACAAATATTATCTTTTTCACTACTTCAAGAACTTTTGCTACGTGTGTCTGATGTCTCTCTTCATAACTTGTGTTTGTCTTACGATCTTTTGATGTACTCTCTGCCTTTGCTTAGTATTAATGAAAATCTTTTGATGATTAGTTCTTTTGTGCCCTGTTTTCTCCCTGTTTTACTGACTTGTTTGATGACGTCAAAAGGGGGAAGTTTGGAAAATTGCAGAGATGAGCTTAAGTTTTAAGGTACAGAACATTGTTCCCTTAGGAACGATCCTTATGCTAAGGGGGAACATTGGTCACTTAAAAGGTCTGAAAATGATAAGTAACTCACTAAGGGGGAACAACAAAATAGATGTCTAATTCAGTTGTTTATTTGTGCAATTTCTGTATAGGTTTGTCATCATCAAAAAGGGGGAAATTGTTGGATACTGGTATCATGGGAACAATGACTGTTACCATGCGACCAGTGTCAAGTACTCCTCTTTGGTTTTGATAATGACAAACTCTATAAGGACTAACGATCTTTATGTTTGTGTAAGATGTAATGTAGATTGCAGGGTATACAGAACATAAGGGAACAATCAATGAAGCACTGATGTGAGGGAACGGTGTGAGGGAACATCAGTGCGAAGATACTTCATCTTTCCTTATATAGAAAGCGCGTAAATCAGTTGCGAGAGAATCAGATCTCGGAAGATTTGATAGCTGAATGAAGTTGTTACTTAAAGAAGATCTTGGAGTGGATAATGCCGAATAACAACTCCAAGATTTAGTGGATAAATTGGTTCGAGTCTTTCTAGGTTTAGATAAGATAGAATCAATGTATTTCGGATTTATAATGAATTAAATAGTATCAAATCATATCAGAATACGAAAGTAAGTAAGATATGATTGGATTAGTTTGTTTCACTATAAATATAGGTTAAGTGATTAGGTTAGAGTCACCGATTACTTGAGAAGTCATCGACGAGTCTGAAGCTGATCACTGTAAGTTGTGTTGTGGTTTAGTTTTATTGTTGAATCGTTCTAGGGCTAAGAAGTTGAGTTAGATAGGTCTAGGTTCTAGAGAATAGGATAAGACTATCTTGATAACTCTACTTGCTTGTAGTTCGTGTGAAATCAATAAAACTAAGAGAAGCATTACAACTCCTCTTCGGAGGGAGTGGTTTTTCCTTCAATCAACTAGTTGGTTGTTGAAGGTTTCCACTATAAGTAATCGTGTCAAGTCTTGCATATTTCCGCTGCCCAGTTCACTGTTCCCATAGGAACAGTGTCTGTATTACTAACACACTCGTTCCAACAGAGTCTACTTGTCTTTTTAGGATTGGACACATATATTAAGAAAATTTTGAATTAGACAAAAATGTTCTAATTAAATATTTACTTTATACATTAAAAATAATAATGTAACAAATTTAGTTCACTTTTTCAGTAAATGCAAGGGTTAAAGTGAGAAAGTTGGGTCTAAAATATGTAAAAGGACAAGTTCTTTTGAATAAGATTTTAAGTCTAAAAAAATAAGTAGACTTTTTGTATTGGTGTTTTACAGTATTAAAAAATCTTAACTATTTAAATTTTGAGTATTTTACCAATACTTGTTTATCTTAATTTAAAATTATTAATTTTACAACCTGTGGTATTACATATAAAAATAATAAAGTATAATATTAACCTTTTGTATTACAAAAAAAAAATAACATACAAAATATTTTGTATTGGACTTACAAAAGATATATAAGATCAAATTTAATTTCTAAGTTTTCCTAGCTATTCTACTAACTTTCTCAATTATCTTTCACTATATAAGTCTTTATTTTTTCCATGAGCACACCATACTTTCACCTAGTACTAAGCAAAAATAGAAGAAATCCTTCAGATTATAGAAAAAAGAATGATCAAATATATCAAAACACGAATTGAGAATCTTGAGATTGAAGAGTGAATGACGAGAATGCAAGACTTGAAAGCTTTTGGTGGATAGTAATTAAGCATACCCTAAACAACAATTAATGTTTCGTTTAGATTAAAATTTCCACGATTTCTATTAATTTCATTATTCATTTCCATGGTTTGTGTAAATGTTTAGAAATTAAACAAATATTTTTTTAACATTAATTAAAGCTGATTTTGTTTCTTAGAAATTTTCTTATTTTAGAAAAATTCAAGTAAATATTTTAGTTTCCTTTACTGAGGTTATTGTAAACCTCTTTTATAAGAACACAATTCACGTGAATGGAAAGCAAATAAAGCATCCTTTCCACCATCAATCTCCAAGTCTTTTGAATGGAAGAAAAACAAGTTCACAATTTAGAAAAAGCGCGCGTGAGTGCTCATGATCCATATCAATCCATCATCCAAGTTGCAACTTTGAAAGAAACAAATAAGGATAGCGTCTTTTAGTGTGGCCTAAAGCTTCTTAGCATCATGTGACCGACAACTGAGTTTTGTGCCTATCCTCTTTTTGGTCGATAGTACGTAATTACGTGTGAGCGTTTATAACTTTTTAAGCATGTTGATCAGAAGGTAAATAGAAGATCCGGACTGGGTAAACAGGTAATTTCGACCAAAAAAGAAGGTAAATAGGTAATATGAAGGCTGTTGATTTGCGCACACGAGAAAATTGGTAAGCGTACACAGATATCCGCGCAATGAAAAGGGCAATTCCGGAATATCAAAAAAGGGTTTCGGGAGCGTGGAGGCACGGGAAAGGGCCGCGCAACGACGATGCGCGCGAAACGGTGTTGCGCGCGCAACACCGTTTCGTGCATGCGCGCATCGGTGTTGTGCGCAATCCAACGGTAAAATAAAGTACCGTTGGACTGGCGCGAGGCTTCGTTGCGCGGATCTCAACGGTAAAAAAAACGGTCGAATTGTCCCCTATAAATACCCATTTCGATTCCACATTATAGTTGGAGTATACCTTCATTCCACATCATTGCTTAAAAATGTCGTCAGGAGAAGAAGATACGTCATCGAGCGATTATCATCCCGAGGAGGAAGATTCATCGTCATTCGATAGTTTCATAGTTGAGGATGAGGAAAGTGTATCGGGAGAAGAATACGGAACCGACTCCGATGCATCAAGCGAGCCAGAAGAGGTATTTTTCAAAGAACCCATAATATTATGTCATTTACGAATGCAGTATATTGAAAGTTAGGATAGTGTAATTTATAATATTTTGTTTTTACATTTTGAAATCATAGGTTGTCGGAATAGATTTTTCTATTGCTTTCCACTACGATGGGTTGTGGAGTGATCGAAGAGAAATGCTTGATTGGGCTAGACAAATTGCAATTTCGAAGAATTTTGTACTAGTCATAAAAACCTCAAATCCAAATAGGGTCATACTCACTTGTGACCTAGCCGGTAGATATAGATGTGGCAAGAGGGTGTTGCCCGGACTGGAAAATAGGAGCATTTATAAGCCACTTACCGATACACCGACTAGGAAGTGTGGATGTCCGTTTGAATTGAATGGGGTCCACCTCAAGGAAAAAAATGGATGGATCTTAACGGTAAAGTGTTGACAACACAATCATCGCCTCCCCACTAGTTTGTTAGCTCATCCATATGCGGGCCGATTGACAGCTGAGCAGAAGGAGTTTGTGAAAGAGAAGTTCCTATATCTAGCCACCCCGAAGATGATACTTGAAGAGTTGAGGTCAAGGTACCCGGGAAATGTGACCTCAATTAGACAAATCTACAATATGAGGGATAAGTTACTTCTTGAGGATTGCAGAGAATTGACGGTGACACAATGGTCTCTGAAGTTCTTGAAAGACCGAGAATACATTGTCCGTCCAAGACGAGTAAGGGGTTCTAATGTTATGAATGCCTTGTTTTTTGTGCACCCCACAAGTCTGCGCATGCTGAAGAAGTTTCCCTATGTTGTTATTATGGACTCCACATACAAGACCAATAGGTATGTTATTTTAATATGTAATCGACTTAATTAGTATATTTCCAGTATAAATGCTTAAAACAACTTGTTGTGCTAGGTACGACATGCCTTTATTGGAGAGGTTGGCTTCACTTGCACCGGAAATACATTCAGCATCGGGTTTGCATTTATTTCAAACGAAGATGTCGCTAGTTATAGGTGGGTGTTAACTCAATTGAAAGGCGTGTACGACGAGCTTGGAGTCCAGGTCAATACAATCATGACAGATCGCGAGCAGGCTCTAATCAAGGCGATAAGTCAAGTTTTCGGGGACGGAGTCCAACATTTGTTGTGTTGGGTGCACATCAGACACAAAATTATTGCGTACGGCCTAAAGGTGTTTGCGAACGCTGAAAAACCACATGAGTTGTCACGCGGGTTTGCAAACGCTTGTTGGGCGCTCTTTTCGTCCACCACAGAGGCGACATTTGAAGAACGGTACGTAGAATTGAAGAGAAGATGGCGACCGACGCTTATTGCATACGTGGAGAAGGTGTGGCTTAATCCATTCAAGAAGAACATAGTTCGTGCTTGGACGGATCATACACTCCACTTTCAGACGAGAACCATCAATAGGTAATTTCATTTTTAACATTTGAATTCAGTTTGAATATTAGAAAGTGTATATGTTCAATACTTAAACTTTGACATGTGTTTTTCAGGGTCGAAGGGATGCACGCTGTGCTGAAAAAGATATTGGATTCATCTCAAGGAGGGATGGGTGCTGTTGGAACGGGAGGAGGGGATGTGGATGTGAGCGGAGGAGCTGAGGGTCCCGCCACGGATGTAGTAGGATCGGTCGAAGAAGTACGTGGAGGACTGGAAAAGACCAATGGTGGTGGCGGGACATGGGTCGTGGTGGGAGGTGAAATAGAAATGGTGGCCTCGGATATGTGGTAATCGTCAACCGACAAATCCTCCGCTGTACCTAAGGGAGCATCAAACTGTACGTCCTGCTCCGTGAAGGGCATGTCGTCCCCTGCAACGTCATCTGGCAAGTCGTCCTGCAGGAGCTCCTCCGTAAAATCAACCTCCACCTCGACGGAGGGGTCTACATCTATCTCTGGTGCACGCGTCAACTCCGGATCAGTAGCTATCCGCTGCTGCTCGGTAGGCGGCACTCTGGCAAGTAACACATGTGCAATCTCGGCGCACGTGAGCTTGGGCGCCTGCTTTTTCCTCCGCTTATCGAGGAGGACGGCGCTCAAACTAGTTTGTACGTCCTTTAGGCGACAAGTTCAAATTAAATTAGTAAGTTTTCTATTAATTTTTTTCTTTTATTTAGAAATTCACCCTATGAATATGAATTCAACTAATGAATTCATCGTTTCTGTCGGAATTCAAATTCCGAACCAAAAACTCATTTATCATTACTAATTTTATTTCAATTTTCATTACGTTTGTAATGAAAAATGAATAAAACCATAATTCAAACTCTAATTATAACTGTAATTATTTTTTTTAAATCAAGAATTCAACATACGACTATGAATTCATATTAAGTATAAGTTCATAACTAATAATTCAAAATCTACATATAACTCTAAATTAAGACAAATAAATTAAATAAAACAACTAATAACAACAACAAAAACTAAATATAAATAGGGATTTGAATCATAAACATTAAATATCTTACTAATTAAGCGAAATTGATTTACTCAGTATATATTCAAATTGATTAGGCTCAATTATATAAACGAAATTTAATACCTAAAATTCAATACAAAATTGTTTTACAAAATATAAATAATATAAAATTTCGTAATGAATTTCAAACGTACCTCGACCGTAAATGTCGCTCGAGTGCGAATCCGACTACGAACCGGGGCGCCTTGAATGGTGGTGGCGACGGGCTCGGTAGGGGCGGCCGGATCTGCGGTCGATGTGGTGGGGCCGGCCAGAGCATGCAGCGGCGCGCCAGTGGTGGGGGCAGCCGGATCTGGGGTCCCATGGGTCGGACCGGTCGGTTCAAGTGCGGGGCCGGTCGGATCTGGGCTCCCATGGCTCGGGCCAGTCGGTACAAGAGCGGGGGCGGCCGGATCTGGGCTCCCATGGCTCGGGCCAGTCTGTACAAGAGCGGGGGCTGGTTCAACGGGTTCCGACGTCGCGGGGGTGGGTTGCGACGCCGATGGTGGTCCGACCGGAGCCGGCGAACGGTGTGGATCGGGGGTTTGGTTCATTTTTTTCGGCTCGAGATCTGGTTTCGCGCGAGACGGTGTTTCGCAGGTGGGTGAGGTCGGAGGTAGAAGACGACAATGGCGGATCGCGTCTCCTTTTAACCCTAAGGACCCGCGCATGCCCGTTTCGTGCGCCCTTGATGCGCGCAGGCCCGTTTCGCGTGGCCCGATGTTGACGGCGGCCCGCGTTTGCCCTTAACCCTAGTGGTCCGCGCAACTCCGTTTCGAGCGTCCCAATAGGTGCTTGCAAGCCCATTTCGCTGGGCCCAACATCATTTTCCGAATTCCATTTTTCATTTTCCGCTTGACGGATTTGCCCTTGTGCGCTTTTAAAAAAAATCTATGCGTATGTACCCCGCGAATATGAATGAGGGAACCACTCAGTATCTTATTACGTTGCATATGTGTCTTATCATGCATTTTTTTCCAAAACCTTATAACTTTTAACAAAATTAATAATTGCAGTTGTTTTATGACTAGAACTAAAATCACGCCTCAATTTGATTGATTGGGGCCTTTGGGGGTGTTTAGAATCTAGGAACTCATCACCGAGACTCATCATATATATAAAGAATGGATCATATGATAATGATATATGTGGAGAGAAATAAAAATGCGACCTTGCATGTCTATCTAGCTTTTCTTTGCCAAGAAAGAAAGTATTAGTGTACAAAATTTCGCCTTTAATTCGTCTTTAATACACTAATTAAGAACTCCTCCTTTTCCGCTCCGTCTTCAATCTCTTGACCTAGAAACCTACAAAACAATGGAAAAAGGGGGCGGGGACCCCCTAATCCACCTCCGATGCCTAAGTCAGAAGAGCAATTGTCGTTTGAACGTCGAGGTACAACAAGAGAGCGGTGAAACCCTAAACAGTCGAGCTAAGTGAATATTAGCCTGCCTATGATCTCTGAATATGATATGCACATGTGTCTCTCCCTACATGCCTAGGACATGTATTTAAAATGGAAGAGGGAGAAGGAGGGGGGCCGAAAATTATATCTATTAGGCCGAAAATATTATCCTTCTAGGGCTGGCCAACTGCCTTAAAGCCCAAGTAAGGAATATTCCACCCTCTCTCCAACTTTAATTCTATCTTTAATGAAAGATAAAAGCTTCCATTAAGTTGCATAATCGCCATATAATTTTATACGGAAAATAACGAAAATAACTCCGCAGTAATTTTAATAAATACCTTTATAGCGAAAATAACTATGGTAATTATGTTTGTTTTACCCGCTCACAAATGCCCCACCTACACCGCCCTTACACGACTCACCGTGTTAGGCGACGTAGGGTACAGAGGGTTTCTAATCGAAGTGGCCATGCAGATTGGTCAATTGGTCCCCTAGCGCTTTCGTATATTCATATATTCGTATATTCGTATATTCGTATATTCGTACATCCATGAGCGATTATCACGAGGCGCATACTCTCTTTTCGAGAGGTGTCATTTGCCAAGGACTAAGGTAGAATTATTAGAACAAACAAAACAGACGAGGGAGGATAGAACGTTTACGTTCAAAAGCGCCTGGCCAGGCCTTTGTTTAAGAAAACAAAAAGGGTGTTTGTTCTAACAATTCGAGCCTTAGCTTAACATCCACGCAAAGGAGCCTTCAAAAAGAGACTGATGCCGGCGATTCCACGGTCAATGTTCTCATCCGATTTGCATATCACGGGCGCTTGCCATCTAAGATCTTCACTTGGTTTCATTTCTTGTCATCACGGTCACAATTGCAAGCACGTTCTTGCTCACAATTTTGCCTCAGTTGCCAATTTGTTGGGCATCCCGCAGCCTCGACGCGCATCGAGGTCTTAAGCGATTCTTGCATGAGTGCTAACGTTGCCCTTGCATCAACAGACCCGATTGTTTTTTATCGCTTGATCATCGTCCAATCTTGAATAACTCGGAATCTTCTATCATATTCGACCATTGTTGATTTTCCGGTTTTACAATGCCCCAACACTCATTTTCGAGTCCTTGATTCGGACACGCGTCGTATGATTTCAAAGATGATCTTCAATTTGAAGTTCACGGGGGCGAACCGCGGTCGCCATTTAGGGACCCGCAGGCTCGGTACTCATAAAAATGAGGCACGAACACTTTTGGAGGCTGGCCGCGACCGCGGCCTCTGGGCGCCGCGATCGCGGAATACCTGGACGCGATCGCGGCCTCGTTGGTCGCGATTGCGGTCTTCGTCGTTTGCAAGGTTCTGCGATTGCGGTAATTTTCCCTCGTACTTGGCTTGTATACTTCTTCGATCCTTTCATCAACATTTTACCGGCTCGGGACCACGACGATTATCTGTGAATTTGATAACACTAACGAGTCGTCGATTGGTCCATTTGATCGCCGATTCATCGATGAGGCGCTTTTCTTGGATCTTTACAAAGAACGCTTTTAGCCTGGCGATTTCTTCAAGGCTTGGATCGCAACAAGTCTTCATTCAATTATGCTCGCCTTGAATCCGCTATTTCTCTCTTAGAGCGAAAGCTAGAGTGCGTATTAAGCACAATCTCGTTCTTGTTCTTGGTGGTGGTCGATGCCCCACTATCTTGATTGCTTTCGGGTTCAGTGACGCGCATCGCTGATTCTCAGATATGATTGATTCATTAAAATGTGTAGCGCCATGACCATTGATTCCGTCGCTCGATCCGAACCTCGCTTGGCTTGCACGAAAAGCAACCAAGCTTTGAGGGTGAGGTCGGGTCACGGACTTGATCATCTTTGAACAAGTTGTCTTGCTTGCAACTTTATAGGGTTTGATCCTCCAAGCGAATATTGGAATCCCGCTTGATCACCCTGTGAGTCTTGATCACTTTCCGAGCAGAAATCGGACTTTGCCCCCAGTGCTTTTAGGGTTATCGGGTTTCGAAAAAACCACACGGCGATTGCTATTGTATGGGCCGCGGTCATGGAGGAACATACCGCGGTCGCGGTTCCTGAGGTCGTGGTCGCGGCCGATGGTGCCGCGATCACGGTGGCGCTAGAGCTCGTTGGCGGTTTAGGGTCGGCGAGTTCGTTGTTTCCTCGGGGCTATGAAAGGTTGATTCTTGTTTGTCAGAGATCGATTCCAGCCTCACGATTGCATGGATTGATCGCTTTTTGACATCTTCTTGAGAACTTCTCTTGTGGCTTGACTTGGAATCCATTGATTGGTTGATCTTTGAAAGCGAGAACAAGTTGTTGGATTCGCTCTATTAGGATTGGTAAAGTCCGCTCAGACTCTCCAAATCTCTTGATTTATCTTCAACCCTTATTTCAGCGACTAAGGCTTCTGATTGCTAGATAGGATCGTTTATCTTGCTTTTACGATCGGCTTTACGTTTCAGGAGGACGTTCAGCCTATGGCAAGTAAGATCCGATTCGATTTCAGGCACATTGCATGGGCATTATGCGGAGAGGTCATGATCACCCCGCAATAAGTTCACGATTGTTGAAAGCCTGTCGAGCTTGCCCCAATGAAGAGAGAACTTCCTTTTGGTTCGCCTTCTTCTTCATCTCTAGCGGTTGTGGACGCCCTATTCCTACCGTTTGGAGCGGATAACAAGGTGATGCGATTGTCATCTCTAACGGGATCGGTCCCGACATTACATTGGCCTTGCTCTAAGCGAGGGCTAACCAAATTAGGGTTTGGCTCGCGAAATAGATAGAATGCTTCGAAATACGCATTCCGTGGTCGCGGTTTCTGAACCGTGGGCGCGGTTTGACAGGCCGCGATCGCGACCCTCCTGGCCGCGGTTGCGGTTCGGCGATCACGATCTATCGGATCGTCCTGCCTTGCTCTTGAACCATTTGATTATTCTCGTTTTTGGCAACACGCATTGCCGTTTCCCAAGCTTGACCAATTTTAATTGATTCAGGCCTTGAAGTGCAATGACTGATGATTCCGTCGCTCGACTCGGACCCTGAATGGTCTGTGCGATGAACAACCATATCAACGAGAGGGGCCGGGTCATGGTTCAAGTCGTTTACGGGCACAAAGGTCTCACCTTCCGAGCGAATATCGGAATCAGATTGATCAATTTTCATTAGGGTTTACTTTCCGAGCGATTTTCGGAAATCTCGGGTTCGATCGCCGATACGCGATCGTGGTGTATGGTAACGCGGTCACGGCTTTGCTCGCTGGGCGTACCTCGTGCGATTCGCTTTGCGGCGGTGCCCCAGGGTTTCCAAACAACGAGTTCTTAATCTTCAGGGATTGATTCCACACCATAATTGCGTAAATCGAGTACCTTTTTTCCCAAAATTGCTTTCCACTGCTTTGATTGTGGCTGGGCGTTGGTTCACAATCAAGTTTTCATCTTTGGGCTTCCGGGCACGCACCCGGAGCCTAATCCGTCAATTGGTAGTCGACTACCAACCTTTGGTAGGATTGAATTCGACAAGGATCCGAAAAGGTTGCCCCTTGCCCCCAGTGTCGTCGATTTCGCAGCACGCACTGCGATCGACACTGGTTGTGGTGATCCGATCATGCTTTTACTTAGAGTTCAAACAAATCCCAAAGCGGATCTCTTTTGTTGATTTTTGGGGACGCCATTAGGCTAGAAAACCTAAAAACGCAATTTTCCGGAGTCACATATTTCCGGAGGGGCACTCCAGTCGAAAATCCGGAGTTCGCAAATTTCCGGAGGCGCACTCCGGTTAACCGCGCCCGCGGTTGGGTTCCGCGCCCGCGGATCGGGTTCTGCGCCTGCGGTTTCGTCGCTGAGGGCCTTCGCAAATTGTTCGATCGCTATAGGTTTCGAAAATTCACTTCTTTTTCTTCTAGGAACGATTACTCATGGATTTAATCCTCGTTCCCATATACGGCGCCAATTGTTAGTGTACAAAATCTCGCCTTCAATTCGTCTTTAATACACTAATTAAGAACTCCTCCTCTTCCGCTCCGTCTTCAATCTCTTGACCTAGAAACCTGCAAAACAATGGAAAAAGGGGGTGAGGACTCCCTAATCCACCTTCGATGCCTAAGTCAGAAGAGCAATTGTCGTTTGAGCGTCGAGGTACAACAAGAGAGCGGTGAAATCCTAAACAGTCGAGCTAAGCGAATATTAGCCTGCCTAGGATCTCTGAATATGCTATGAACATGTGTCTTTCCCTACATGCCTAGGACATGTATTTATAATGGAAGAGGGAGAAGGATGGGGGCCGAAAATTATATCTATTAGGCCGAAAATATTATCCTTCTAGCGCTGGCCGACTGCCTTAAAGCCCAAGTAAAGAATATTCCACCCTCTCTCCAACTTTAATTCTATCTTTAATGTAAGATAAAATCTTCCATTAAGTTGCATAATCGCCATATAATTTTATATGGAAAATAACGAAAATAACTGCGCAGTAATTTTAATAAATACCTTTATAGCGAAAATAACTATGGTAATTATGTTTGTTTTACCCGCTCACATAAAGAAATATAGTTTCCATCCAATTAGATATCTATTTTATAAAAACCACTTTATCTGTTTCTAGGACATGTTCATGCTATATCAAAAATAAATAAAAAATAACTTATTCTCTAAGTAATCGACTGTATATCAGACGATTAATGTTTGGAGATATTTTTCTCGAAATTTCTTAAAGTTGTTTTCTTTAATCATTCTAAGCGATTCTATCTGGGCTTCAAGAAAAGTAAAAATTCATAAACCTTTGTCTCTATTAAAACAATGATTTTTTTAACCTAGGTCCCAAGGCATAGATTAAGCTCTTAAAAATAATAATTTTTTTATAAATTTATAGTTATTTGAATTAATTAATTTTATTAAAAGAATTTATTAATTTTTAATAGGATTTTAATTTCCTTCATTTGTATGCTTAATATTCTATACCCTTAAAAACCGTTAAAACAAAATTAAGAAATATTTTTATGGACACAGTTCCAATTCGTTTCAAATTCACGTAACTTTGATTATTAATTTCAACTATTATATATCGACTACAGCTCCTCAATCATTTTTAGGTTCCGATCTGTTCGGCGCTTCAAGCCTGATATGAGTTGATGTTGATGTTGATGCTGATTTGGTGATTGATGCTGATTTTACTAGTTGGTTTTAGGAGTTGAAATTATTAGCTTATTTTTATAAAAAAATATGTAGGTGTTCGGTAGATAGAGTTAATTGAGACTGATTTTATAAAAAGATGATGTAAAATTACCAAAATGGGTATATTTATAAATATCCACATTTTAGAGATTTTTTTTTCTTAAATTGAATTTAGAGGGCATTGACGAGCACTTTTATGTCGCGGTAAAAGCACTGTCAAAGAAAAACCTAACTTCCTAACCTAAGTATAGTGGAAGCAAGGGGTCGAACCCACAAGGACTCAGATTATTCGTATTTATATAATATTACTAAGTAGAAGGGGTTTTTTATGGTTGTAGGCTAAAATCTAAGAAACTAAACTAATTAAAGCTAAGCAAGTAAAATAAATTGAGATTCAAATATGGAGAAAAGCGTCCAACTAGTTTTGTATCCACTGCATACATGAGTTTTGATCGTCGATTTTCCTTATTTCAATTTCTCTTGACTAATCTATTGTGAATTTATGAATTCAAGCTTATTGTGGTTGTTAATATACACCGTCTTTAACAACCTTTTAATCAATTAACCTAGAAAACCTTCTATGTCAAGTTGATCATGCAATTAAGTTCAAAGCATTCAATAGAAACAATATTCATGAATTCCACCGTCTATTCACGAAATCTTGTGATTAAATTCTCCGCCTTTGATTAACCTTATTCCACCGTCTATAAGTTTAATCAAAGGATTCATCCATGAATAATCAAAATCCACCGTCTATTTAATTATTCTAGTTGTAATTCAACCTAGAAGTACAATATGTGGCCAATCTATACTAATCCTAAGTGAATTTATTCAATCAAGCATGGAGAGATTCAATCTAGTCAAGGCAAACTAAAATAATTCAAATCTCACAAACAATCATGCACAAAACTTCAACTAACTAGTTGGACATGAAAAAATTAGTTAGAAATTGTCATTGAAGAAAAACAAAATTTACAAGAGTCAAATTTCTCTTCAATTGCAAAAACTAGGGTTTGTCTCCCACAAATTCTCCAAATTCTTCAATAGATAAAACTCAAGCAAAAGATAACATATATTCTAAAATAAAATCTAAGAAAAGTATTTATATCAAGTCTAAAAATATCTAAAAGAAATATTAGAGTCGGCCCACAAGATCTCGCGGAAGCCCAAGTCATCGCCGCGTCAACCGCCGGAGCGCGGTTTGGTGCACTTGAGAGCGCGGGGGCGCTCTGAGGCTTTTGGCCGCGCTCCGCCAACAACAACTTTAGTGACACTTCGGAGGCTGTTTTGACCCCCTTCGAGTTGGAATTTGGACTCGGAGTAAAAATATGAATTGTAGATCTTCGAGTTAGCTTTCCAGTGATACCAAATTCAGCTTCATCCGAGCACTATAGCTCCCAAACCAATTATTGCAAGATAGAGGTGTCAAAATAAGACTCCAATGCATGACCCGAATTTAAGCGTTCTTCTCACACAAGCTATTGGGCCTTAACTCTTTCAATCTTCACTTGCACCACTTTAAGCCTCATCTTGATCCTCCACAATCATCTAAGATCCATCTCGTCCATGCTTGTTTACCTAAAGATCTGCAAAACCGAACAAAACAAGCGCAAAACCCGAATTTCCTAGAAAATCTAAAAACCTAGAAACAAAGCTAAACTAAGCTAAAATCATGCAAATCAAGCATAAATATGCATCCTAAACACTACCTAAATGCGAGTTATCAGGCATTAGAAGGAAAAAACACAATAAGGCTGAATAAGGTCGGAGGGAGGAGTTGATTTTTGGGCCAAGATTTCAACTCCCATCAGCTTGTATAAGCTCTTGTAAGCTCCCTCAACTCCCAACGCCGAACACCATCTCAGAACTTTATTTTTTACCATAAGCTTGAATAAAGCTGTATAAGTTCAAAATAAAGCCCGCCGAATGAATCCTTAACTTCTAACTCCGTTATTTTATCCCAAGTTATGGCTTTAAATAATTTATTAATATAAATTTATTATCTAATCATATCAAAAAATATAGAAAGAAGTATATTTAGAGAGTAGAAAATTTAATTTACCCTTAGTCAGTGATCATTTATATATTTCTGAAAAAGTAGTCCTATAATTGAAGACGTACAGTTGTTATGTGATTGGAAGAATATTAGAAAAATCAAGGAGCTACTACTTTCCATGCAAGACCGAGACGAAAAAGAGACGACGTTGCACTTTTAATTTCCACCTAAAAAACAAAGAGACGACGTTGAACTGATGGCCAATGAAAGGCTCCACAATCAAACTTCACTGTTCCCACATGCATATACAGATCATATATGCGCTCATACATACATTCCTCATATATATTTACTATATACTCCCTCCGTATAAATCTACTTGTTTTTTAAATATTTTATACATATATTAAGGTAAGAGTTAGTATTATCACATTACTCATATAATCTACCTACTTTATTTCTTAAAATGTGTGTGTGCAATTAATTGTATGAGTTGTTTGAGGATAAAGTTAGAAAATTTTGGATAAAATATTTAAAAAGACAAGTAGAATTAGACAACTAGTTAAGATTAGAAAGACAAATAAACTTATACAAAAGGAATATATAAATATATAAAAAATATTTCCTTATCCCCTTACTTGATTAGCCATTAACTTCACAAGTCGGTCTCTTCTTTTTGTTTCTATTTAAACTAGCTAACCTCTTTTCTTGTCTATCTCTATATCCTCACATCCACATGACCCAATCCAGCCATTTCCTAAGAAGAACATCAGCTTAACAATGGCCGACATTTCCATTTGTTCTGTGCTCCTTTTATCACTCACCTTGCTCTTTCATTCCACCGCATTAGACATAGGCATTGGTGGTGGCGGAATCATCATTGGTGGTCCGCCGTCCGAGCCTCCGGAAGATAGTCCCTCGCCTCCTCCAACTTCTCAACTCTGTCCACCACCTCCACCTCCTCCACTCTGCCCAACACCTCCACCGCCACCTTCACCTCCACCTCCACCGCCACCTTCACCTCCACCTCCAATAGTTTCATCTCCTCACAAACAAGCACCACCTCCACCTCCAATAGTAAAGGGGCGCCCTCCTTCTAGTCCTCCGATGACACGGCTTCTGCACGACCTCAAAGTGATCAATAATTTCAAAAAGAAGATCCTCCAAAACCCACTTAAAAACGACCCCAAAAACATCACATCCACATGGATCGGCAAGAACCCCTGCGTTTTCACGGGGTTCAACTGTTCCATGCACCCAACCTACAAGCAAATGACCCTCTCGGACGTCCAATTCAACGGCTTCCAATTCGGCGGCGTCACCCTCCACGGCTTCATCGACCAGCTCCGCGACCTCTCCATCTTCCACGCCAACTCCAACAACTTCCACGGCCAAGTACCCCTTATCTCCGCCGCCCAAATCCCATTCCTCTTCGAGCTCGACCTCAGCAACAACAAACTAACCGGCCCATTTCCTTACCAAGTCCTCAAAGCCACCAACCTCACCTTCCTCGACCTCCGCTTCAACACCTTTGCAGGCACCGTCCCGCCCTCCGTCTTCACCCTCGACGTCGACGTCCTCTTCATCAACAACAACAATCTCTTCCAGCGGCTACCCAATGAACTGGGCCGCACCCCGGCCCTCTACCTCACCCTCGCCAACAACAAGTTCACCGGGCCCATACCGGGCACCATCGGCCTGGCCCGAAATACCCTCTTGGAAGTACTCTTCCTCAACAACGGGCTATCCGGGTGCCTCCCGTGGCAGATCGGGCAGCTCAGCCTGGCCCGGGTCTTCGACGCCAGCAAGAACATGCTCCACGGCCCCATACCCACGTCCTTCGCCTGCTTGGAAAACATGAAGATCCTGAACCTCGGGGAGAACCAGCTGGACGGCGTCGTCCCGGAGATGCTGTGCGCCTTGCCCGGGCTCACCAATTTGACGCTCAAGAACAACTACTTCACGGAGGTGGGGCCCAAGTGCCGGATGCTGATTAGCAAGAAGGTGCTTGACATTAGGATGAATTGCATCTTGGACTTGCCCGGGCAAAGGGATCCCAAAGATTGCGCCTTGTTCTTCTCCCAGGATCCGGGGAGCTTGTGCCCCAGCCCGTACCTGCACGCCCCCTGCAAGGCAGCCAAGTACGGAAATGGAGATGGCGGCGGCCGCGACGGACACCATAAGAGGCGCCGCACCGCTGAGCTGGGGCCCGTCTGGTCTGCCACCTACGGTGCCCTGAATCCAGCTGTCTAGGAAATATATTCCTATTTACCATTATTTGCTAGTACTTAATCAAGATTAATGTGTTTGAGAATTTGTATATAATATAGTAAGAATAAGGCATTAGCTTATGTCGGTGGATTAATTGTTACATGAGAGATTATATTTGTGCGCATTTGGGTCCGATTAGTCCACCGGTGGAGGCCGATGCTTGTCATTGTTTCACTACATAACTTGTCTATTTACATATTTTTACAAAATGTACGTATTGTTAAGAAAGTTGTTATGTTACTTTTATTTATAATATTGGTTTAATTTAAGTACTTTAAAATAAGTATTTGGTTGACCACAAAAACTCTCTTTTAATTTAACACAATTATTTTACAAATACATTCCAACTCATCGATGATTGAGTTCGTCATGACGCATCAAGAAAAAGCTGTCCAATTTAGATCATATGTACAATGAAATATGTCGCACAAGCCACAAGCCCATGTTACAATTTGTCAAATTGGGCCATGCTTCCGGATTTTGAGCCTAATAGAAGCCCAAATGCAGGGTTGCATCAACCGGTCCTGACTCGTTAAAAAATTTCTCATCATTCACTTGGGTAAAATACTAAGTCTCATTATTCTCCTACTATTAGGTTGGACTGGTTAATGTAAGCCGATTTACTTGGTCCTTGTCCTTTACTGATCAGTTCACGGATCCCAAATTTACCACCAAAGATGAATTTCGTGTTACAAAAAAATATTACTTGTACAAAGAAATTTACATGGGAATCACGCAATAATCCTAACATATTATTGTAAACCCAATGTACTTTTTATTGAAAGGGTTACGATTGTAAATAAATAGAACCCAAGTAGTAATTCAATTTATAATTTATGTCGCTTCATTTGCTTGTATTAATTTCTGTCGGTCCTAATCAGGGACCATTTTAAGACTCTTTTGCAATGATTTATGTTAGTTGTTTAGGATAACCTTGTAATTAAAATTGTTATAATTTTTGTACTTAAAATAGTTGAATATGTTATGTTTAAGCTTGTTGTCCATACTTAGACTAAGTTAAGTTCATGGAAGCCAAATACGTACTCTAGTACACGTAGTGTCAAGGGAATTGGTTTTTCCTGACCATTTAGAAATGCTTTTATTTCTGTATTTACTTAGTCATAAATAATGTAAGTGTTTTAGAGGACTAGTTTGTAGGTAGTTGTTTTTAGATTTTGTGCATTCAGTTTCCTGAATTATAGCTCTTTTTGTTGTTATAATATAAATCAGAAAATGGATGATGGAAGCCAGTTGAGCTCCACGCCAACAAACACATCTCCTTCTCTATTCTTGTTTATTCTCAACTGTCAAAATTCTCAAAGAAATTGAGGTAAAATTGTAACATTTGGTATCAGAGCTTTGGTAAGGAATCCATTGAGAGAAGATGTCTCACCTTGAGATGGAGACCGCAAGACAGAGAGAGATGAGAGAACAAAGAGAGTGAGAACAAAGAGAAAGAGAATAAAGAGAAAGAGAGCGCAGAGATCCTGTTACACCAGCAGTCACAGGAAATCAAGATGGAGATGGGATTCAGATCAATGACAAAGAAGGATCCGTCTCCCTTAAATCCCCTATGCTCACTAAAAGCAATTATGCAACATGGGCCATCAAGATGGAGGTGTACATGACAACTCAAAGTGTATGGGATGCTTTAGAGGCTGATGACAAGTTGATAACAGAAGGGATAAAATGGCACTGGCAACCATCTATCAAGGTATTGGTGAAGATGTTCTTCTCCAACTAGGAGCCAAGAAGATAGCAAAAGAGTTTTGGGGCATGCTGAAAAACATGAACCTTGGGGCAGAAAAGGTGAAAGAGGTAAGAACCCAAACTCTCTGACGTGAATTTGATACACTTAAGATGAGTGAGTCAGAATCTGTTGATGACTACTCTGGAAAGCTTACTACTGTCGTGAACAAGTTGACAGGCCTTGGTAACACTGTGGAGGAAGTTCAAGTAGTTAAAAAACTGCTACGTTCCACATCCACAAAATTCCTTTAGTTTGCTTCAACAATAGAAGAGTTTGGAGATTTGAAGAATAAGACATTGGATGAGGTGATTTGAAGAATAAGACATTGGGTGGTTATGGAACAAAACCAGAAGAAACTGTCTTGCTCACACATGCTGAATGGAAGGCTAGAGAAGATGTCAAGTCTTCTAAAAAACCTAGAGACCATGCTAATAACAGTCTCAATAACCAAAGAGGAAGTTCGACAAGAGTAAGATTAAGTGTTACAACTGTGGGCAAATGGGGCACTTTGTCTCTAAATGTCCCTCAAAAGGAAAAGAAGAAGAAGCACACCTGACTAGAGAGGATGAACCATCACTTCTTGTAATGGAGACTTGTGAATTGTCAAATTCTCAAGTGTTGGAACCTACTGTTGCAATGCTGAGTGAAGAAAAACAGGTTGCACAAGAAGGGAGTGTGTGGTACCTCGACACTAGTGCCAGCAATCACATGTTTGGTGACAGGAAATGCTTTAATGAGATTGATAATGCCATCACATGAAAGGTGATATTTGGTGATGGATCAGTTGTTGACATCTGTGGGCAAGGATCTGTGTTATTCAAATGCAAAAGTGGAGAGCATCTAATCCTGTCAGGCGTGTACTATTTCCAAAGCTCAAAAGCTATATTGTGAGCCTGGGAGAACTTAATGAAGGAGCAAACAAGGTTGTCATAGAAGGAGATTACTTGAAGTTGTATGACAACTGGCAAAAATTGATTGTTAAGGTTAAAAGGCAGTCAAACATGTTGTATGTGGCAAAATTCAACTTGGCAAATCAAGTGTGTTTAATGACCAAAATGACATATGAAGCATGGTTATGGCACACAAGATTTGGTCATTTGAACTTCAATTCTCTAAGCAACTTGGCAAAGAAAGGCATGGATGAAGATTTACCAAAGATTGATCAAGTGAATCAACTATGTGATGGATGTGTTGTGGGAAAACAACACAGAACATCTTTCTCTCACAAAGCAACTTTTAGAGCAAAGAAACCACTAGAACTCATTCATGGAGATCTATGTGGTCCAATCACACCAGCAACATGTGGAGGTAACAAATACTTTATGTTATTAGTTGATGATTTCTCACGTTTATGTGGGTTTCTACTTTCTATGTTGAAGAGCAAAGATGAAGCATTTGTTGCTTTCAAAAAATTCAAGAAAAGTGTGGAGGTTGAAACTGAGCTTGGGGAGCGAATTATGTGGGTTTCTACTTTCTATGTTGAAGAGCAAAGATGAAGCGTTTATGTGGGTTTCTCACGTTTATCCTTGCAAAACAAAAACTTGGCATTGGGGAGCTAATTATCCATACACTCGGATTTCATATGAAAAATGAACTACGAGCTAAAAAAAAGTGTATTCATTTCACATTTCAGGATAGACAATAAGATTTTGACAAAAAGTGACGTATATACGAAAAAGCCCAATAACAAATATTAAAGGGACGTAGAACTAGAAGTGTAGAGCCCTCAAGCTTGATGCAGTATAATCTTGGATTTAATTAATTATGTTATAAGCAGGGGTAATAGAAGTTACTTATTACTATATGTATTGCACGTGTGTGTAAAGACAGGTTCTTAACTGTCTCCTTAGTTAGTTTTCTTTTAAACTGACTTCCATAGCAGTTTGTTGACAGTTGTAGTTATGTTATATAAATAGTCTCGTGTACAGAACAATGATTTGTACTCTCTGTTGCACAAAGAAAAAGTCAATACAAAGTAACGTGTTGACAAAAGATCTCAACTGTCTTGAATCTTGATCGGTTTGTTTGTCTGATTTGTAAGAAAAACCAGTCTTTGATACTTCAATTGGTATCAGAGCATTCTTGAAGTAAGATGTCGACTGGAGGCGGTTCCAACAACAGCACAAACAACAATAACAACAATGAAGATCAAAACACAGAGAACAATTCGACTAACACTGGATTGTTGAATGACGGTTTGAGAAGCAATGGAGATAAGATTATGTCTTTCAATTATCCCATGTTGAGTAAGAGTAACTACACAGTATGGGCGATCAAAATGGAGGTTCTATTGACATCACAAGGTCTGTGGGAGTCAATTGAGGGATCTCAACCACTCGATCGAAGGAAGGACAAGTTTGCTCTGGCCGCCATCTATCAGGTTGTAAGTGAAGATGTCCTGTTGCAATTGGGGGCTAAAAAAGTCTGCAAAAGAGGCGTGGGAGATCATCAAGACGATGAATGAAGGAGCAGACAGAATAAAACAAGTAAGAATACAGACTTTACTTAGAGAATTTGAAGGATTTAAGATGAAGGAAAGTGAGTCAATTGATGATTTCACAAACAAATTAAATGCAAACGTTAGCAAATTAAGAAGCCTTGGACATGTGATG
This sequence comes from Fallopia convolvulus, assembly GCA_964016875.1. Classification (NCBI taxonomy): domain Eukaryota; kingdom Viridiplantae; phylum Streptophyta; class Magnoliopsida; order Caryophyllales; family Polygonaceae; genus Fallopia; species Fallopia convolvulus. The sequence continues at coordinate 41,993,502 of OZ024736.1, forward strand.
GAAGAGGAATTTGTAGTCAAGAAGTTATTACGATCTACTTCCTCACAGTTCATCCAGATTGCCTCGACAATAGAAGAATTTTGTGATTTGAAAGTCAAGACAATGGAAGAGATCATGGGATCCTTGAAAGCACACGAGGAAAGGCTATCTGAATTTGTAGAAAAAGGCGTTGATACTGCACTTCTGACCCGGGCAGAATGGAAGGCCAAGGAGAAGAAGAATTCCAAAGAAAAATTCTCTAAGAGTGGAAAGAATCAAACTCAGAGCAAAGGAAAAGGGAAGGCTCATGATGAGGGAGATTCAAAGTCTAAGAAGAAGTATGATAAGTCCAAGATTAAATGCTTTGCATGTGGAACTATGGGGCATTTCAAATCCGAGTGTGATGCTAAGGATAAGGAAGAAAAGGTGAATCTGTCCATGAACAAAGATGATGAAGAACCTACGTTGCTGATGATCAGACATGAAGAAGTTGCATATAAAAGTCTGTTGGCGCCAGAAATTTCTCAAGAAAAAAATTCATCAGGTTTTACCAAATGGTACTTGGACTCGGGTGCTAGCAACCATATGACAGGAGATTTGAATATGTTCACTTCAATTGACAAAAGCTTTGAAGGGAAAATCAAGTTTGGAGACAACTCGTCTGTAAACATTGCTGGCAAAGGTACTGTGCTATTTTCTGGTGTAAATAATGAACATGTTCCTTTGACAGATGTTTATTATATACCGAAATTGCATGCAAATATCATTAGCATAGGCCAATTAGACAAGAATGGAAGTAGGTCTGTGATAGAACATGGAAAGATGAGCATCTACTCTAAGGAAGGACGTTTAATAGCAAGAGTTAAGAGGCAAGAGAACAAACTGTATGTTCTGTATTTGAAAATAACCAAGCAAGAGTGTCTCCTAACAAAGTTAAGCAACTCAAACTGGTTGTGGCATGCCCGTTATGGTCACTTGAATTTCAATGCATTGACAAAACTTGCTAAGAAGGGAATGGTAAGAGGTTTACCAAATATTAATCAAGTGAATCAGCTTTGTGATGGGTGCCTTGTGGGGAAGCAACACAGAACATCGTTCCCACACGCATCATCCTACAGAAGTCAGAAACCTTTGGAGCTAATTCATGCTGATCTCTGTGGACCGATCTCGCCCTCAACAATTGGAGGTAACAAGTATTTCTTACTGTTGGTAGATGATTTTTCAAGGTTTATGTGGATCAAGCTTCTGAAATCTAAGGATGAAGCCTTAGATAGCTTTATAAAATTTAAAGTTAGTATTGAGCTTGAAAAGGATTTGAAAATCAAGGTGTTAAGGACCGACAGAGGAGGAGAGTTTACCTCTAATAAATTCAAAGAATATTGTGAGAAGGTAGGGATCAAAAGACACCTGACAGCTCCATACTCCCCTCAATAGAATGGGGTAGTAGAGAGGAGAAATCAGCCAGTAATTGAGACAGCAAGAAGTATGCTTAAGAGCAAGAATGTACCTTCCACGTTTTGGGGAGAAGCTGTAAATACGGCTGTGTATGTGTTAAACAGATCACCCTCGAGAAGCCTGGAAGATTCAACACCATATGAGATGTGGTATGCAAGGAAACCAGTAGTGAGCCATCTGAGAATATTTGGGAGTGTGGCCTATGTAAAAAATGTCACACCACATCTTCCAAAGCTTGAAGACAGAAGTTCAAAGATGATATTTCTGGGGTATGAAGAGGGATCGAAGGCGTATAAATTGTTTTGATCCAAGGAAGAACAAAATCTCTGTGAGCAGAGACGTGAAAATCATGGAAGAAGAGAGTTGGGAATGGAGTGAAGAAACTGCAGTCAGTACACAAAGCGTACCTTGTACCTTCAGTATCTCCATGCCAGATGCACAAGACTCTCAAGTAGAGATTTCACAACCGATTAATGTAGATGAATCAGTGACTCACGATACAGATGGAAACCAGGCTGAAATTTCTAGTGATACTGATGTTCAGTCATCTCCACTGTCAAGCAACACTGATCACACAATTAATGATTTTTCAGATACGCCAGTCAGATACAGAAGTCTCCAAGAAATCTATGATGAAACGCAAGAGATAGAGGAGGAAGTTGGTTTGTGTTTCATGACTCAAGAAGAACCAAACAGTTTCTCTGAAGCCAGTGAAAGTAAGGAATGGAAGTTGGCTATGGATCAAGAAATTGATTCGATTGAAAGAAATAATACATGGAAATTGGTTGATCTCCCCAAGAACCATAAGGCAATTGGTCTTAGATGGATTTTTAAGGTAAAAAAGGATCCTGATGGGAAGATCAACAAGTATAAGGCCCGACTCGTGGCCAAAGGGTATGTACAGCGTTTTGGTGTGGATTATGAGGAAGTTTTTGCACCAGTAGCCCGCCTGGAAACAATAAGGTTGTTGATAGCGTTTGCAGCTGCAAAGGGTTATGAGATTCATCATATGGACGTCAAGTCTGCGTTCTTGAATGGAGAATTGATGGAAGAAGTTTATGTTCAACAGCCTGAGGGATATCAAGTCAAGAATCATCCAAATAAGGTACTTCGACTTTTCAAAGCCTTGTATGGCCTGAAACAGGCCCCAAGAGCATGGAATTACAAGTTGCATAAATGTTTGAAAGGTATGAAGTTCAACAGGTGTGAGAATGAGCATGCCCTATACACAAGAACTCAGAATGATGAAGTTATGATTCTTGGTGTATATGTGGACGACTTGATTATCACAGGATCAAGTAAAGATGTCATTGACTCTTTCAAGCAGCTGGATATGAAAAAGATGTTTGATATGAGTGATCTTGGTCGCTTAAGTTATTACTTGGGACTCGAGGTGAAACAGGATGAAAGGGAAATATTCATCTGTCAAGAAGGGATGGCAAAGAAAATAGTTGATAAGCTCGGTCTGTCGACATGTAATCCCAGCCTCATACCAATGGAGCCCAGGATAAAATTGAGCAAGTATGATACCGAAGAAGATCTTGTTGATGAAACAGTTTACAGGAGTCTGATTGGGAGCCTTAGGTATCTCTTAAATTCCAGACCCGATTTATGTTTCAGCGTGGGAGTCCTCAGCAGATTAATGGAAAGGCCGAAGGTGTCACATATGGAGGCTCTCAAGAAAGTGGTCAGATATGTGAAGGGCACGGCAAAACAAGGCTGTGTGTATAAGAAAAATCCTGCATATAATTCACTGATTGGTTTCACTGACAACGATTTGGCAGGAGATTTAGATGACCGAAAGAGCACCAGTGGGGCCATATTTTTCCTTGGGAAGAACCCTATTACATGGACTTCGAGGAAGCAGAAGACGGTTGCTTTATCATCTTGTGAGACTGAGTACATAGCTGCAACATCAGGGGCTTGTCAGGCTATTTGGTTGCAAAACGTGCTTGAAACCTTAGAAGGAAGAAAGTGCCCTCTGCCCATTATGTATGTGGACAATAAATCGGCCATAGCGCTTGCTAAGAACCCTGTATTCCATGACAGGAGCAAGCACATCGACACCAGGATGCATTTCATAAGGAGTTGCGTTGAAAAGAACTTGATGAAGTTGGAGTATGTCAGGACCAACGACCAACTGGCTGACTTGATGACCAAGCCATTAGCAAGACAGAGGTTTGGAGATTTAAAAGTCAGAGTTGGAATGAAGTAATCAATCCAAGATTAAGGGGGTGTATGATGCAGTATAATCTTGGATTTAATTAATTATGTTATAAGCAGGGGTAATAGAAGTTACTTATTACTATATGTATTGCACGTGTGTGTAAAGACAGGTTCTTAACTGTCTCCTTAGTTTTCTTTTAAACTGACTTCCATAGCAGTTTGTTGACAGTTGTAGTTATGTTATATAAATAGTGTCGTGTACAGAACAATGATTTGTACTCTCTGTTGCACAAAGAAAAAGTCAATACAAAGTAACGTGTTGGCAAAAGATCTCAACTGTCTTGAATCTTGATCGGTTTGTTTGTCTGATTTGTAAGAAAAACCAGTCTTTGATACTTCAAAGCTCATCCCCATACTGTATACACCAGCTTTCACTCTCATGTACGTACTACGAGCCCCTACTGGACCAATCGAACCAATTAATTTCCAATCCTTCCCAATTACTTACATTACCCTAGCTATATGCCTATATATACCACTTAAATTCTTAATCCCCAAAATCATCACTAGTGCACTACTCTTCAATTGAAAAAAATGGACTCAAATCCCCATCTGGCAACCATGGTGACAGAAGCTGCTGAAGCCCTCCACGTAGTGTTCTTCCCACTAATGGCGCACGGCCACATGATCCCCCTCTTCGACGTAGCCCGCCTCTTCTCCGCCCGCGGCGTCAAAGCCACGCTAATCACCACCCCAGCCAACGCCGCTGCTCTCCCCAAATCCCCAGAAATCAATATCGAAATCATCCCCTTCCCCTCGGAGCAAGTGGGCCTACCCGCGGGCTCCGAGAATATGGAGCACATCACCGGAACCGACCTCCTCGACAAGTTCTTCGACGCCGTGAGGCTACTAGAGGCTCCCCTGGAGCGGGTGATGGGGAGGCTGCGTCCGAAGCCGAGCTGTATTGTGTCGGACATGTTCCTGCCGTGGACGGTGGAGGTGGCGGAGAAGTACGGGATCCCGAGGGTGTCGTTCAACGGGAGGGGCTACTTTGGGCTGTCGGTGTCGGACGCCTTGAGGAGGCACCGGCCATTTCTCGGGGTGGAGTCGGAGGACGAGGAGTTCGTGGTGCCGGGTGTGCCCGGGGAGGTGAGGTTGACGAGGAGGAAGATTCCACCGCGGTGGAAGGAGGTGGATCAGGAGGAGAGTGCCTTGATGAGGCGGGTCAAGGCGGCGTTTGAGGCGGAGAAGAGGAGTTATGGGGTCATCATGAACAGCTTTGAGGAGCTGGAGCCGGACTATGCTGCTCATTACCGGAATGTAATGGGGAGGAGGGCTTGGAGTATTGGCCCTGTTTCTTTGTGCTCCAGGTCGGTCTATTATTTGTCTTTTTCAAACCGTACGTCCAATTTAATCCCTTCTATTAATTGCACATGCATGTGCATATGTGTAAGCTAGACTTTTACTTCTCCAACTACCGTGTATAGTTTTTTTTTGATAGATTATACTCTCCTTCCTTGAAGACAAATTTTATTAAGGTCTTGTTTTACTCTTGGATAAAAAGGGTTTTTGGGTCAAAAGTAATTTTTAGTATTTTAAAAAACATAAAAAAAATAGAGAGAGTTAAACGAATTTTAAACGTATTAAAAATAATTTTTAAATAGAAAGAACTTTTGTGGAAAAAGTGAAACAAGACCTAAAATGAACATAAATAGATTAAATAGTAATTAAGTCAGAAATAATTTGATCCCTTATATTATTAGAATAGAAAAATTAAAACACTTTAGGCCGATAACACAAAATATATAAAGATTTAAATTAAAAGAAAAAAAACAAATAAGGCAAGAAATTCAAAACTTCTCTTTTTTTTGTCATTGCCACTCCAGTTCAGCGAAGATTTTTGTTCTATCAAACGCCTACATGTGGAGTTCGAGTATCGCAAGGGCCTCTTTATTTTTTGGGTGGGATCTGCTCTCCCAACAAGTTCAGAAATTCAAAACTTCTCTAAAAATGTAACCTAAGCCTTATTTTACTTTCTACCAAAAACTGATTTTAATATTCTTAAAATTCAATTCTTCTCTACTCTTTACGTTTTCAAGATACAAATAAAAAATTTTAATAAAAAACCCACTTTCTATTTATAAGTAAAACGTACTCATAGCTAGAGGTGGGCACGGTTGGTTAACCGGAGTTTCGGTTAACCGGATATTCGGTTAGTAAGTTTCAATAACCATAACCGTACCGTTTGTTATCGGTTAACCGTAAAATTCGGTACAGTTTATCGGTTAACCGACTTATTTTAAATTTTATTTTAAATGAAAAAACATATATACAGGATGAAAAAACATGTTTATACAAATGAAAAACGTATATACAGTGAAATAAATCAAAGAGTGATTTTGCCTAGCCTTTATTTGAGTAGATTAAAGTATCATTTTTAACCGTAAAAATCATAAAGAACATATATACAGGCGGTCAGGCATCGAATTTTGAATATAAAAATTATCATTTTTTTCATTTGTACAAAATTCGGTACGGTTTATAAGAAAGTGTACAAATTATGGATCCGAATAGAGATTTGTTCACGATTAATGGAAGGCTTGCATTACATGTTTTTTTCACGCCCTTCAATCCTACTTTGATTTATTTCACTGAAATTCGGATGATTTTTTTGCGGGGAGGGTAAACACACAGACAAGTTTACAGTTTATAAGCAAGTGTACATCTATCCAAATGCAGATTTATTCTCAAAATGGTTCAAAATTCACCAATCATAACCATTGTCTAGAAAAGAATACTTAATGTATAATTCCCTTTTCTAAAAAAATAATATATATTACAAATATTATCGGTTCATAGATTAACCGTTCGTGAAAATATTAATAACCGTATCCGAACCGTTAAAGGTATCGGTTGGTTAACCGGAACCGCTTAAAAGAAAATTTTGATTCGATTAACCGTAAAAAGTGATCGATTTATCGATTTTTCGATTCGGCTATGTTTTTTTTTGGCCAGCCCTACTCATAGCTAGCTTATATATACTTACATGACAAAATTAATTTGTATGTTGAGTAAACACTTGCGCATTTAAAAGCGATGTTGATATATTGGACACGTGAATCATTCATTGGATCAGACAATAATCAGTCACATCGCGCATATTAATACAAATTTAACTCTCATCTTGAATTTTTTGAGCATTTCTTTTTTCTCTCTCACAATATATATTCATTACCTACCAAAACCTGGCCACACAGGAACTTAGAGGACAAGGCAGCAAGGGGAAAGAAAGCTGCCATAGACGAGTACGAGTGCCTGAAATGGCTCGACTCCAAGCCTCCGAACTCTGTCGTCTACATCTGTTTCGGCTCCATCACCAACATGCCCACCCACCAACTCCGCGAGATCGCTCTGGCGCTGGAGTCCTCAGACCAGCATTTCATCTGGGTAGTCAAAAGACCCGCCCACAAAAAGCTGATCATCAATGTTGGCCCCGATCAGCCCGCCGAATTGGAGGAAGAAGAGTGGCTACCAATTGGGTTCGAGGCCCGGACCCGACACAGGGGGCTTGTGATAAGAGGGTGGGCCCCGCAGGTCCTGATCCTGGACCACCCGGCCACGGGCGGCTTTCTTACGCACTGCGGTTGGAACTCGACGCTCGAGGGGATATCGGCCGGGGTCAACATGGTGACGTGGCCGGTCTTTGCGGAGCAGTTCATAAATGAGAAGTTGATTACGGAGGTGTTGAGGGTCGGGGTGTCCGTCGGGGCGAAGCAGTATTTTGACCTGGTGGTAAAGGCGGCGAGCGTTGGGAGGGAGGCGGTGGAGGGGGCGGTGAGGAGGGCCATGGTGGGGGAGGAGGCAGAGGAGATGAGGTGGAGGGCGGCAGAGCTTAGGGAGATGGCTCGGAAGGCCGTCAAAGAAGGCGGTTCTTCTAATGAGGGGTTCAGTGCTCTGTTGACTGAACTGAGTTCTTTTCTTACTTCTCAATGAGCATTAGCTATTCCTAATAATTATCATTTAGTAAATGATAATTCATCAATAAATTATACTCAAAGGCCTCAGTGTTCTGTTTATATTATAAGGTTTTTTTGCCATGTACGAATTTATAGGCATGGATATCTCATGTCCCGTATGCATCTTAATTGTTTGTTGCAAGTGCATGTTTCAAGATTTTAGTTTCTGTCAAAATTTTAGGGGGTGAGAAAGTAAATAAAAATAAAAATTGGCCAATAAAGATTCTCATATATCTTATTTACACTCATAGTTCTAAAATTCTGCACATTACATTTTATAACAAACATTGGCATTGTTGACACTATTTACCGTATTTGTCCTAAACCCAAGGAAATGCGAAAATCATTTCAACGTACCAAAACCCAAACCTTTTGAACTCATACACGTTGATACATATTGTTGGGACTGTGTTAGGAACTCCGGTTCTAAACATCCGAATAACGATATTTGTCTCCAGCTTTGATAATGACAAACATCTATGGGAACTAACGTGTTACATTCAAGTATTTTAAGAAAACACCAGATCTATCGAAAAATCTCCAAGAACGCAAAAAGAATACAGGAATATGTGATAGCAAGTTCCTACCAAAGGAACTCTGGAGAGAACAGTTCCCATCGCATGGCAACTCACATGTGCAAATAAGACCACTCAGCGAAATCGTGTAACACCCCCTTCCTACCCTAGAGGTATTACCGCCAGTAACCCCGATTAAAACTAAACCGAAACTACCCAAGGCTTTAAACTGACTGAACAAACTAAAAATCCAAAAGTTGGATTCATTTAAATCATAACCAGAAAAATAATAAAATGTTGCAAAAAAAACTTAATCTTTATTACTTCAACCTTACAAAGTTTAAGAAGACATTACAGCAGAATAAATTACAAATGGTCTTAAAACAGTATTAGCTTTTATGACAAGATGATAAAACAATCTTCTATCTGAACGAAACCTTTAGTATGTAAACTCTTCGCTTCTTCTTTCCCAACATAACTTTATAGTGGCCCATCCATAAACTTCACTCAAATACAACTTGTGGAAACTTTTCTTCAACTTCTTGATCCACTTCTCAAATCAACTTCCAAGAAATACCTGATGTGTCGTATACAACGGTGGACACCAACCGACCATGCAATTGAATAAAGTGGTCGGGTTAGTCTAATGAAAGACTAAGCAAGTGGAGAAATTGACTGGTTCTTATGGTAGTGACTAAACATATTGGCATCGTAATCCGAATGATAACCGGTCGATGATCCAACAGTTAGCAGTCCCATAGAAGATAAGAATGAGGCATGCATATTCAAGAGATATGACACCACAACTTGCGGTTCCATTCTGAAACATGAACAATTGTTGGGAACTTATATTAATCACACAACATTTTTTAAAAGCCTCCATCGACTAATCAGATTGACTTAATCAAGGTTTGATTAAAAATCATCCATAACCAGGAGTAAGAATGGTAATCGAATAGACCAACCATTCAGGTATATTAATGTGCTTAACACACTTATCTTATATTACTTTCAAAACTTTTCACAAACAAGTTGACATCTTTTAATCGGCTCGCACTACTGCCGATGGAACACAATACTACCGAGGTCAGAGGGCCTGTTTCATCCTTGAACAACGAATAGCACGGTCCCAATGATGGAGAGATTATAGGGCCTGTTTCGTCCACAATCTTCTACCAACGCTTAGTAATAAATGCACTTAGCTAGAGTGCATAGTCACCCCTCAAGCGTAGAGCGGGCCATGGTCATGACCTGAGTATTAGGGGATCAATATTGATACTGCCTAATATGAGTTTTAAAGAGATGCTTCCGAGACTAAGCTCACATCCCTGAACTAGATTAATCTATATCAATGTCTCAGCTTGAGACAACTAATCAAACAAGGTCACACACAACGGACCTAAATCCAGTTCTAGCGTGGAACTGAATAAATAACAATATGGTCATTAATTCTAATAAAACAATAACCTATCATATTTTATTAATCATACAAGTTGCTCCCAACACAAATATTAAATGGGATTCAATTCCTCATTTAATCACAATAATGCAAGAGAGAACCATCCACTTGCCTTAGAAGACGTGCTCAACGCTCTTAGTGATTCCAATAGTAATCTTTATCACCCTTCTGTCAAATATAACAAAAGGATTTCTCAACAACGAGCTCACGGAAACACTTCTTAGTTGTATACTCAACTCCTACAACTTCCTAATCGATAAACGATTTGATTTCCGTATATCGATTTACAATAAATCCTTAGTTATCATGCTTTAAGGAACCATCTTGGCGAAATTATAACTAATTATCCGCTTCACTTTTGAAACAACTTTCTAAACAAAAAATGTTCATCAGTAACAGTTCCTTAAGGTGACCAAAACTCGAATTAAACTAATTAACAACGAATCCCGAGTAATTATCCGAAGTCCTTTACCTGCCAATCGGTGTTAAAACTTGTATTCGCTATAATTGAAGATCCTGACGTCCGTTTCCCGAGCGGTTTGAACCTCTGAGACCGTATTAACGTCAAGATCTTAAAAACCATAAATTTAATTAGGAAAGCGGAACCAAAAGGTCCTTACGGTGGCTCCGCAACCAACCCGCTAATTAATTTCGATTGTAAATACCTTCACTTGAGCCCATGGCTCGTTTGGCTCGATCCCGAGCTCGAGGGTGGTTGAGTGTTGCACGGCGGCAGCCCTCGCAGTGGGTGGTGGTCGGACAAACTGGTGGTCGCCGGCGGCGTCGCACGACGAGGCAAAGGAGATAGCCGACGGTAAGGACTCGAATTCTTTCTTCCCGAGTCCGGCTCCGTCCTGGTTTCTCTCCCTGGTTCGGTTCCCTTTTTCAGCAGCAAGCACAGCAGGGAAGAAGATGAGAGATGGCAGAGAAGGCGGAGGAGAAGAGGAAGGCCGCCAGTGGTGCAGGCACTCGAATTCTATCTCCCCGAGTCCATTGTTCCGTCCTAATCCTCTCTCGCACTCCTCCTCCGTTTTTATCCAGTTGCACATACATATCCAAAGAAATTGGTCTTCCTTCCCCATTAAGTAAGTGAGGGTAAAAAGAATTTCCCGTTTCGGAATAGGACTCGCATTAAAGCGGTAAAATTATGTACCTCGGTTGGAAAAACTTCTTAAACGAAGAACATCTCGTAAATTATGTAGACCAATAAAACCAATTTTCCAAGATTTTATCTTGCTACCTTCAACTTTCAAGGCTTCCGTTTCGTATTTTAAAGCCTTTACAGTACATAATTAAAAGGACGGCTTATCCAATAAATATTCTTTTTCCATTGAAAAATCCTAGAATTCACATCGATCCATAAAATCATTTCTTTGTGATTTTAAGATATCACAAAGAATTTTCTAGGATTTAATTTCCCACAAAATATTGGATTAAGCGTCAAAACGGACAAAGAGGTTAAAAGGATATCCGAGAAAAATTCAAAAATATCCTTAAAAACCACAGCTATTACAAATCGCAGGATCCTGTCTTGGACAGAATGTAGGCTCAGCCTGAGAAACAGACTGAAGCGAGTGATCCAACGACCCGATTGATTCTCAAAGTTGACTCAATTCAAATTAAGTCACATGTGAAGGACAAAGACTTGGCGTTCAAGATAAATGGTATTTCGGACAATATGAAAGTCAAGATTGTAGCCCAAGTAAGGATGAGTATAAAGCCAAATGAATAGTGTTTGGAATAAGTACTTCTCCCAGAACTCACAAAGAAAGAAAGAGAGAGAAACAAGAGAAGAGAAGTCCCCGGTGGCGAGTGTTCGATCTCGACGACGGAGAATCCAAGATCCTTGGAGTTAGGGAACTGCGATATTGAGCTTAAGGTGTAAGGTTCAATCTGTCTTATGTTTAATTGAGTTGGTTCGCTTAGGAACAAGGTTGAGAAGGCTTAGTAGTGTTACTAGAGTTAGGAAGAACTGCTAGGAACAGAGAAATGTAAGTCTTGCCTATGTACCTAGGGAACAATCAATAAAATAAGTCGATCGTTCAAAATCCTCCAAGTAGAGGTAGAGGTTTACCCAAACAACTAGTTGGTTGTTGTGGGATTCCTCTATAAAAGAACTGTGTCGTTAGCATTCTGCTTTACTTGCTTTACTTTACTTCCGCGGCCTTGTGAACAGCCTAATAGCTAGTTCCCAAGCTCTTAGTAACGCACATTGATCCATCACACATAACATGGCCACATGGGGCGATTGGGGACCTTATGAACAATTCACACCTATATTAATAGCTTCCGTTTTTTCATACCATATTTGACGATTTCACATAGGGCTATCAAAACTTGACCCCACCCGAGAAACCTGACCGACCTGTCCAACTCCGAATCTGATTCGACACCTACAAAGATTAAAAAATTTATACCTAAGACTTGTTTGACTCGAATTCGAAAAAAGCTCGAACCCGAGATTAATACGAAACCGATTATACCCGAATAGACTAGCCCGATGCAACCTAATATTTGATGCTACTCGACCCGAAATCATCCAAAAACCTAAAGTTACTCAACCCAAAACCATCTGAAAACCCGAGGTTACCGGACCTAAAATCATCCGAAAATCCGAAGTTATCCGACCCGAAATCTTACATTATGTTTTAAAATATTAATAGTAGTGAATAATTATTATAATTGTGTTTTTTAATTTAGATGTCACATTAAATATTTAGGCCATAGAGTAATTAAACTACAAAAATAACCATTCAAAATACGGTCTCAATCGAAATGTGGCTCACCAAAATCCGATTAACCTGAAATCCAACGAGATTACAACTAACGAACTACGTCCAAGATCTTTTATTACAATGTAAGAATAGCTGTCTATTTGAGATTCGGGGTCTTTGATGGATATTTGCTGCTTGTCTGCGACCTTCTTACAGGTGCGAGAGAGTTATTCTTAAGCGATTTGAAAGCTTTTTAGTCCTTTTCTTGATTGTAGCGAGGTCTTTACGATGGTTTCAACACGTCGATCTTCAACAAGCAAGATAGTTCTTGAGTTAGAGATGCTTTTCGACCCTTACAAACTTCGAGCTTTTATAGACATTTGAGAAGCAAGGTTTCCACCAATATCCGATGTGAGACGTTCGAGCTGCAGCTATCTGATTGGTCGAGAGAGAGGTGGATGCATGACCATTGGTCAAGGAAATTAAAAGGTGGTCTTTGATTGGTTGGGCGAGGTGGTTGTGTCAGCTTTTGAGTATGCGTGGGTTCTTTCCCTTTGCTTTAAAGACATATCGTTTGACCGACATCCTTATCCAAGGGGAGATGTGCAACGTTTTACCTCGCTCTAGTGGAGAGTGCGCGATATTTGGCCTTCAACTCTCCTCTGACTTTGGATTGCCTTGCTTGTATACCTCGCTTTTTCGGATGGGTGTGGAAAGAACCCGGGGGAATGACCTCGAATGTTGTTCCCATTGCTTTTACCTCACTTCCTAGTTCTCACTCTTAGTGTTCACACATTGCTATTTTGTGTATCATCATATGGTTTTCAAAAAAAAAAAATCTTTTTTGTAAAAATTGTGAGAATTAAGTTTATATATGTAAAATTTTATCATATTTCATAATTTTTTTATAAATAATTTTTTTATACAAAGCGCTAAAAATTGTATAGAAAGAAGTCTTTTATTATTTTATGCTTATGACCTTTAACCTTTTACTATTTTTCTTTCTAGATTCACTAGGGACTGAGGGAGGTTTTCCACAAATCAAATATGTAACACGTAGAAGGGGCTATTTCCGGGGAGTGCTCTGAGATTTTGATATCACCTAATTAAATTCCTATACGAAAAATTATGTAAAAAACCTACATACGTACAGGAATGTTGGATTTTGCTAATTTCATTTAATTTATACAGAATTTTAAAAATCCTAGAAAATGAATTAGGCAGAGAATATTTTACTCATGTCCAGCCATTTGCTGATAATTAACAAGAAACAGATGCAATAAAAGTGACGTATGCGATGACTGTTTGATCGAACCCTCAAGATTCATCCCTAACACAAACCCGGAAACGTCTGAAACCATCTTTCCCTCTCGGCACCATACTACCATGTGTGCGTGTGGTGTCCATCACTCTCATGCACAAACTCCAACTGTCCATGACCATATAATGCCTAATATCAGTTGAACCAATTGATTTCCCTTCCTTCCCAATCACTTACATCAAATTCTCTATAAATATCACTTAAATTTCATAATCCCCAAAATCATCTCTACAAGCCCAAAATTCCCATCTGAAAACCATGGTGACAAAAGCTGAAGCAATCCACGTAGTATTCTTCCCATTATTGGCGCACGGCCACATGATCCCTCTATTCGACGTGGCCCGCCTCTTTGCCGCCCGCGGCGTCAAGGCCACCCTAATCACCACCCCAGCCAACGCCGCCGTCTTCTCCAAATCCCGCGAAATCGACCTCGAAATCATCCCTTTCCCCGGGGAGCAAGTGGGCCTACCCGCGGGCATGGAGAATTTTGAGCATATAAAAGGGGACGACATGCTCGTCAAGTTCCTAGAAGCAATCTGGCTGCTCGAGACGCCGGCGGAGCGGGTGCTGGAGCGGCTGACGCCGAGGCCCAGGTGCCTGGTGTCCGACCTTTACCTGCCGTGGACGGCTGACTTGGCGGAGAGGTTCGGGATCCCGAGGCTTGCGTTCCACGGGAGCAGCTACTTCGGGATGTCGGTGTCGGACGCCTTGATGAAGCACCGGCCGTTTGTAGGGGTGGAGTCGGAGGACGAGGAGTTTGTTGTGCCAGAGGTGCCCGGGGAGGTGAGGCTCACCAGGCGGAAGTTGTCGCCGGCATTGAAGGATGCGGAAGCCGAAAATCAGGCCGGCGTCATCAAGCTGATGCAGGGGGCGTTTGAAGCGCAGAAGAAGAGCTATGGGGTGATAATGAACAGCTTTGAGGAGCTCGAGCCGGATTACGCTCGCCATTACCGGAATGTTATGGAGCTGAGGGCTTGGAGTATTGGCCCTGTTTCCTTGTGCAACAGGTCAGTTACTGTTCCATTGATTAAATAATTGCTAATGTTTCTTTTCTAATTGGTCAAATGCTTCAATATTTACGGAAATAATCCCAAAATTAACATGGACTATAAGCAATTCCTAGAACTTGTCATTTGCTTATTATATTTTGATACAATTCTAAGACCAGCACTTGTCAAGTTCACTCGCAGTTCTTTCAATTTTGTTCCATTCTGCAATGAGAATTCTCTTCAAATTGACATTTTCTTCACCATTCACTATATCGATTTGCTAATTTCACACTGCTGCAACGCGCAACAGGAAAATGGAGGACAAGGCGTCGAGGGGAAAGAAAGCAGCCATAGACGAGCACGAGTGCCTAAAATGGCTCGATTCAAAGTCCCCAAACTCCGTCATCTACATCTGCTTCGGCTCCATCACAACCATGTCCACCCGCCAACTCCGCGAGATCGCCCTGGCACTCGAGTCCTCTGACCAGCATTTCATCTGGGTCGTCAGAAGACCCGAGGACACAAAGTCGATCAACGGCCCCAATCACACCAAGGAGGATGAAGAATGGCTACCGAGCGGGTTCGAGGACCGGACCCAGGACAGGGGACTTGTGATTAGGGGGTGGGCCCCGCAGGTCATGATCCTTGACCACGTGGCCACGGGCGGCTTTCTGACGCACTGCGGGTGGAACTCGACCCTGGAGGGCATATCTGCCGGAGTTAACATGGTGACGTGGCCGATTTTCGCGGAGCAGTTTATAAACGAGAAGCTGATAACGGATGTGTTGAGGACCGGGGTGTCGGTCGGGGCCAAGCAGTATTTTGACAGGGTGGTGGAGGTGGTGAGCGTGGGGAGGGACGCGGTGGTGGAGGCGGTTAGGAGGGCGATGGAGGGGGAGGAGATGAGGAGGAGGGCGGCCGAGCTCAAGGAGATGGCTTGGAAGGCGGTTGAAGAAGGCGGGTCTTCTTATGAGGGGCTCAGTCATTTGTTGAAGGAACTGAGGTTGATTGATGCTAGTGACGAGTATTGACCATTGAATGTTTAATCAAATTACTGTAATAAATAAATTTAAGATCAAGCGGGAGATACAATTGTTAAACTGTTGAATGACATTGAAGACTTCGATATCAAATATTTAAAATTTTGATGGGACCATAGAGCTAGTGCTATTTGGAGGAGAGTCTTGTAGATTAGAGATGAGTTGGTAATGTCCCTGAATGGAAATGCAAACCCAGTATGTCTGATGTCTAGAGGAGAGAATGTGGAGTGAGTGAGGGTAAGTGGGTCTGATGCAAACTAAACACTCCCCTAATCAATATATATTCTAAAAAACACTAGGTGGATCATAGGTAAAGAGGGACCGTCTAGCGCCTAGACGAACAAAACGATTGTCTAGGCGGTCTTAGACGGACGTCTAGACGAGCTGGATGGCTAGGCGGGACCTCGACATGATTTTTAGAACATTAACCATAATTGCTTCATAGGGTAGTTGATCTTGAACAAAGGAGTCAATACAATGGACAAACTAATATAGATGAACATTGTACAAGATGAGAGTTGTGTCCTTTGTCACAACAATTGTCAAGAATCCTTGGAGTAGGTCTGGTGTAGATGTGACTTCTCATTGAAGGTACGGTGCTCAAAAAGGTCTTACAATATGCAAAGATTGGAGAATGGATTAGTAGCTCAAGACATTTTAAAGATATTTTAAAGATGAGAGCTACTTGATGTTTAATTTATGGAATATTGTCCACTGTGTTGTCATGTATTATGTTTGGGTTACAAGGAACATGAAAGTCTTCAAGAATAGGGACAACTTTGTAGGCGATTGCTCGAGAATGTGTATTTTGCATATTACAAATTGTGTAATGGTGAAATGGAAGAAAATGAATTGAGAAACAAAGAGATGGATGGCAAGGGTTGGATTTTAGTTGAGTTGTAAATGTCTAGACTTGGATTAGGTGAGTTGTAAATTTCTAAGTAATCTTAGGATTTTTGTAACTTTTTGCACATATGATTATATGAATGAACATTCAAAAATAAATAGTTGGCTTAGCATCTTCCTCCTCCTTTCTTTCTACGAGCTACATCAAATTATTGTAAATTTAAAAATTGGAGTAACAGTTATTTAAAAGAATCGTTGAAAAATAAAGAAACATAGTTGTAGAAAAGAACAAGCCCAAACGCGAAGGAAAAAATGAAATTTAATTTTAGGGTTTTGGATTTCCCTAGCATATGGCTTCGCCAACGAAACCTCCGACACCTGAGTTAGAGTCTCTTGCAACGGCCACATGTATGACTGTATGAGCATACACAATTCGACTTCTGAAGTTGCAGTGTGAATGATTACGCTCCACGGTCTTGGAAAGATCTTGTAACCAGCGAGGCTGGAGAGAATTAGTGCATGGTCATGGATGAGTGTTTCTTGGATGATAAGATATGTATGTCCTTTCCAAAGGGTGAAGAGGAAGATCCCAATTTAACATATCCATGGAAGTGCTCAACGCCTTGGCTCGAACTTGGCAGTTGTCTCTGATCGTTAACCCCCTTGAGAGCATATGTTGCCTCACGTCATCATGGAAAGAAAACTAAAAGAGATTTGGAAACCAAGCGGAAAGATTTTCATAACCGATTTACCGAATGGGTACTATGTTGTCAAATTTGAGACAGAAGGTAACAATAAAGCTTTATTAGGTGGACCTTGGATGATTTTTGGGCAGTAATTCATTATCCAACAATGGCTCCCAGAATTTAATTCTTACACTAATGTTATCACTATGAAGCGGAGTTGGATCCGAATTACAAGTCTTCCAACGATTTTGTATGTGGAGAAATTAAGTTCTTCTTAAAATCGCAACGAGTAATGGGAAACTATCAAGGTGGATCAAAAGACGAGGGTTTACACTTAATTTCCATTAAGTGTGGATTTTATTGACATGTTGTGAGTAAATGTCCTTTGAATGATGTTTCTATTTAAGGGAGTGAGATTGAGAAGAACATAAAGGGGACTGACCTAGCTCAATGCCTAGCTAATAAAGTCCAGCCCAACCAACGATGTCCCTTGGCATGGTGAATGGATGGGTCGGGTTATGTAGATGATAAATTAAATCTTATCCATATTTGACTTGTAACCTGATTTACCTATAACGTACTTGAACAGCCATCCACCCGTTTTTTCGAGTTTTCACCCTTTTATTTGAGTCAGATTATTTGGGTGGGTTGATTATCTGCGAATAATGTCCAATCCTACTAAAACCGACAATTAATCGATTAAATCGGCGGTTAGCCATTAAAATCTTAAATCGTGGGTTCGGATTTGGCCAAATATTAACCTTATTATGAACAAATTGGCAGTTTAGATCCAGTCCGGTTTGACGGTTCATGCCATGTGTAGATATGTTTATGTACATCTGTTGATGGATAAGAAACCACGGAGGCCATAAAAGTGACGTATGCGATGACTAGTTCTACTATGATGATGGGACTCTCAATATTTATCCTCTTAACACAAAACCAGGAAACGTCAGACACCATCTTTCTATATGCATGGGTAATCTATATGTGTGGTGTCTATCACTCTCTTGCACAAAACCCAACTGGCAGGCCATGAGAACATGCATGCAAACTCTAATATCAGTTGAACCAATCAATTTCCCTTCCTTCCAAATTACACTTCCCTATTTATTCCACCAAAACCCGCATTCTTAACCCACAAATCATATATTAGAACCAAAATCCTCTACTCCCAAAAACCCAAACACATATCTGACCGAAAATTAAACAATGGTGGCCGAACCCGAAGCCGACGCCCTCCACGTAGTATTCTTCCCTCTATTAGCGCCCGGCCACATGATCCCTCTCTTCGACGTGGCCCGCCTCTTCGCCGCCCGCGGCGTCAAAGCCACCCTAATCACCACCACAGGCAACGCCGCTGTCCTCTCCAAATCCCTAGATGTCAACCTCGAAATCATCCCTTTCCCCAACGAACAAGTGGGCCTACCCTTGGGCGTGGAGAATTTCGAGCACCTAAAGGGACACGACATGCTCGGGAAGCTCCTGGAAGGGATCCGGCTGCTGGAGACGCCGGTGGAGCGAGCTCTGGAGCGGCTGACACCGAGGCCGACGTGCCTGGTGTCGGACTTCTTCCTGCCGTGGACGGCTGACGTGGCGGAGAGGGTGGGAATACCGAGGCTGACGTTCCACGGGAGCAGCTACTTCGGGATGTCGGTGTCGGAGGCCATGGGGAAGCACCGGCCGTTCGCCGGGGTGGGGTCGGAGGACGAGGAGTTCGTGGTGCCGGATGTTCCCGGCGGGAAGGTCAGGCTCACCAGGAGGAAGATATCGCCGCACGTCAAGGATGCGGATGACAAGATCGGCGTCAACGGGTTGATGAAGACGGCGTTCGAGGCGGAGAAGAAGAGTTTTGGGGTCATAATGAACAGCTTTGAGGAGCTCGAGCCGGATTATGCTCACCATTACCGAAATTTTATGGGGAGGAGAGCTTGGAGCGTTGGCCCTGTTTCCTTGTGTCACAGGTCAGCTACTGTTAGAGATTTGCATATTCATTACTAATTTTTTATTCTTTTCTTTTTAAAAAAATTTGTTCAACTTCGACCAAAAAAAAATTTGCTCAAGATTGGTAAAAAGTATAAATCATTGTCCTCGGTCGTAATTGATACTGCATTAATAACGAATAGCTATACAATTAATTAGCATTAATTGTTCAAGATTCATGAAATTATTCATTTTCTCGTGAGTCAGTATTAGCTTAACCTTTGTCTTTCCTTTTTTTTGGTAAAATAATCTTTGTCTTTCCTTAATCACCACGATTTATTTATGCCTTTTAAGTTTTAAGGGACTATTGCCGTATATGCCAAAATTGATGTTATCAAGGACTCGGCATTGTAAATCTGATCAAGTCAACATCTACGACCATTCCGTCTAACTTATTTTGAATATTTTCTATTCAAAGAAGTAGGACAAATAAAATCGTCCCAACAAATTAATTTGTATGATTGATTTACCAATTTAATTAACTAATTACTAATGTATATAAGTATATTTAATAAAATAATTTTATGTATTAAATTCGACCAATAAAGGGTTTCTTGCTTCATTCTTTTTGTTATGAAATAAACTTGTTCATAGGATAGAGTCTGTTATTTAAGTTATTTAATTTTATTCTACATTCTTTATGTAAGTCTGTTGCAAGTCAGAGTCTTAGGAGATTATTTAAGCTTTGATCGAGTCCTTAGGAAGTGCACAGCAAGCACTAAGATAGTGGAGTAGTTGCTGAATTCTAGCTAGGAAGTTATTGCATTGTAATCAGTTTTTCTTTGTGTTTTATATAAATCAGAAAATAGGTGATGGAGCCTTAGAGCGACACACCACACCAAACAAATTGTCTAGTTCTTCCTCTGGTTCTTGCTGAAATTGTGTGATCAAATCGATCTAAAGCACAACATTTGGTATCAGAGCTTGGTGTGATCACACACACTAAAGCCATGTCTCATCTCGATGTAGAGAGTGCGAGACAAAGGGAGTTGAGGGAACAGAGAGAAAGAGAACAGAGAGAGATATCGGAGAGAAAGGGAACAAACTCTCTCACCAGGAATTTCTGAAACACAGAATCAAGAGGGTGGGATACGAGTGCAGGACAAAGAAGGTTCTGTTACTTTGAAGTATCCCATGCTCACGAGGAGTAACTACTCAGCCTGGGCCATAAAGATGGAGGTCTTTATGACTGCACAGGGAGTCTGGGATGCAGTGGAGTCAGAAGAGCCAGTTGACAACAAAAGAGACAAGATGGCTTTGGCGGCTATCTATCAAGGCATAAGTGAAGATGTCTTGCTTCAACTTGGGGCCAAGAAGACAGCAAAGCAAGCTTGGAACATGTTGAAGAGCATGAACCTTGGTGCAGACAAGGTGAAGGAGGTGAGAACTCAGTCACTTTGGCGTGAGTTTGAAGCCTTAAAGATGAGTGATTCAGAGAACATTGATGAATTCTCTGGAAAACTCACAATCATTGTCAACAAGTTAAGGGGCTTAGGAAACACTGTTGAGGAGATTCAAGTGGTGAAAAAGTTGTTGAGATCCACCTCACCAAAATTCCTTCAATTGGCTTCAACAATAGAAGAATTTGGGGATTTGAAGAACAAGACGACTAATGAGATCATAGGATCTCTCAAAGCTCACGAAGAAAGGCTACATGGGTGTGGAAACAAGTCAGATGAGACAGTCCTTCTCACACGTGCTGAATGGAAGGCCAGAGAAGAAGTAAAATTCTCAAAGAAGCCTTCTAGGGACCAGACCAGTGCAAGAGGTGGCAGGGGTCGAGGACGTGGGAGAGGAAGAGGAAAAGGAGGTGGTGATTCGAGTCGAGGCAATGATGGAGAATCACAACAACAGAAAAACAAATTTGATAAAACAAAAATCAAATGCTACAGTTGTGGCCAGATGGGCCATTTTGCATCTGAATGCCCCAACAAGGAAGAAAAATCACACTTAAGTGAAAAACAAGAAGATGGAGAACCATCCTTGTTGATACTAGAAACTTGTGAGCTTGTCAGCTCGCAAGTGATTGATCCTGTTGTTGCCATGTTTCATGAAGAGAAGACTGTGGGTCAACAGAGATCAAATGTGTGGTATCTTGACACCGGAGCTAGCAATCATATGACTGGAGACATGACTTGCTTTAAGGAGCTTGATAAATCCATCACAGGAAGAGTCAGATTTGGTGATGGCTCTGTTGTAGATATTCTCGGGCAAGGGTCAGTGTTGTTCGAGTGCAAGAATGGTGAACATCTGATCTTGTCGAGGGTTTACTACATTCCAAGGCTTAAAAGCAACATATTGAGCCTTGGACAACTAGATGAGGGAGGAAGCACTACTGTCATTGAGAATGGATGGCTAAAACTCTATGACAAGACAAAGAAGTTGATTGTCAAAGTAAGAAGACAGTCAAATAAGTTGTATGTGGCTGAATTTCATCTAGCAAAACAAGTGTGTCTCATGTCCAAGATTAGTGATAAGGCGTGGCTGTGGCATGCACGGTTTGGGCACTTGAACTTTCACTCATTGAGGAAGCTAGCAAGCCAAGAAATGGTTGAAGGGGTGCCTATGATAAACCAAGTGAATCAGGTGTGTGATGGGTGCTTGATTGGCAAACAGCACAGGGCATCATTTCCTCAGCAAGTGCAGTTTAGAGCAAAGAAAAGGCTGGAACTCGTGCATGGAGACTTGTGTGGTCCAATCTCACCTACAACACCAGGGGAAACAGGTACTTCTTGCTTCTTGTTGATGACTTCTCTCGGTTTATGTGGATCTGGATGCTGAAAAACAAAGATGAAGCTTTTAGTGTTTTTAAAAGATTTAAAGCTGGTGTTGAAGTTGAAACTGAAACAAAACTGAAAGGGTTCAGAACTGATAGAGGAGGTGAGTTCATGTCCATAGCTTTCAAAGATTTTTGTGAAGCTGAGGGTGTGAAAAGATTCTTCACAGCTCCATACTCTCCACAACAGAATGGAGTTGTGGAGAAGAGGAACCAAACAGTAGTAGAGATGGCCAGGAGTATGATGAAGAGTAAATCTGTTCCATCTAAATACTGGGGTGAGGCAGTGAAGACAGCAGTCTATGTTCTGAACAGGGCACCAACTAGGAGTGTGGAAGGCATGACACCTTACCAAGCATGGCATGACAGGGTTCCAAAAGTGCACCATTTGCGAGTCTTTGGAAGCTTGGCACATGTCAAAGAAGTGTTACCACATCTTCCAAAGCTTGCGGATAGAAGTACCAAAGCAGTGTTGATTGGCTATGAAGAAGGTTCCAAGGCATACATGTTGCTTAATCCAAGAAAAAACAAAGTGTTAGTGAGCTGAGATGTCATATTTGAAGAAGAGAAGAGCTGGTGTTGGGAAGAGAAAGAAGTGCAAGTGGAAGGTGAAGAAAATACCTTCACTGTGCACTATGAAAACCAGACAAGAAGAGAACCAGTTGAGGATTCAGACTCTGTTGTTGTGCAGTCTGCAGGAAATTCAATTTGGGAATCTTCACAGTCAGATACCTCATCACCAAGCTCAAGTCATGACTCAAGCTCGTCCAGTTCAAGCTCTGGGAGCCCAAGAAACTTCAGATCACTTCAGGAAATCTATGATGCTACTAGGGAAGTAAGTGAAGAAGCTGGTCTTTGTTTCCTGTCAGTAGAAGAGCCAGCTAATTACGATGAAGCATCAAAAGTTAAACACTGGAAGCTAGCTATGATCCAGGAAATGGAATCAATCAAGAAAAATGGAACATGGGAGCTAACCACACTACCAAAGGGCCACAAAGCAATTGGTTTAAAGTGGGTGTTTAAGCTCAAGAAGAATCCTGAGGGAGAGATTATCAAATACAAAGCAAGACTCGTTGCAAAGGGTTATGTGCAGCAGTTTGGTGTGGACTATAATGAAGGTTTTGCACCAGTGGCAAGGCTAGAAACCATTAGAACTCTACTGGCTTATGCAACTTATAGAAATTGGGAGGTGCATCACATGGATGTGAAGACAACCTTCTTAAATGGAGATCTTGAAGAGGTTGTGTATGTAGCTCAGCCTGAAGGGTTCGTTGATAAGCAAAATCCACACAAGGTTCTTAGGCTTCACAAGGCCTTGTATGGACTCAAACAGGCGCCTAGGGCCTGGAACTCCATGCTTGACAAGAGCTTATAGTCACTTGGATTCAACAGATGTCCACAAGAGTATGCTGTGTGTAAGAGAAGGAAAGG
The DNA here is from genome assembly GCA_964016875.1 of Fallopia convolvulus. Lineage (NCBI taxonomy): Eukaryota > Viridiplantae > Streptophyta > Magnoliopsida > Caryophyllales > Polygonaceae > Fallopia > Fallopia convolvulus. The sequence goes on from OZ024736.1 coordinate 42,016,878, forward strand.
AGATGATGTCATGATAGTTGGAGTTTATGTAGATGACCTCATCCTGACAGGCTCAAACCAGAAGATCATTAGAGACTTCAAAGTTGAGATGAAAATGAAGTTTGAGATGAGTGATTTAGGTCTGCTCAGCTACTATTTGGGTATGGAAGTGAAACAGAATGAAGATTCAGTATCATTGTGTCAGTCTGGATATGCAAAACAGATTCTTGAGAAAATGGGAATGAAAGAGTGCAATCCTTGTCAGATTCCTATGGAGCCAAGGTGTAAGATGAGTAAAATTGGAAATGGAGAGCCATTTGCTGATGAAACTCTGTATAGAAGTGTGATTGGTAGTTTGAGATATCTAGTTCATACTCGACCTGATATTACATACTCAGTTGGAGTGATGAGCAGATATATGGAAGCTCCCACCAATGCACACATGACAGGAGTAAAACAGATCTTGAGGTATATTCAGGGCACACTGAATTATGGAATTGTGTACAAAAAGGGGCAACAAAGTGAAGAGCTCACAGGATACAGCGACAATGATCTTGCAGGTGATATAGACGACAGAAAAAGCACGACTGGTGTCATGTATTTTCTAGGTTCAAATCCTATAACTTGGGTGTCTCAAAAGCAAAAGGTTGTAGCTCTTTCATCCTGTGAGGCTGAATATATAGTTGCAACATCAGGTGCTTGTCAAGGGGTGTGGCTAGGAAGGGTCCTGACCAGTCTAAAGGAAGAACAAGTGAAGGCTGTACTGAAGATTGATAATAAGTCAACTATTGCTCTGGCAAGAAATCCAGTCCACCATGATCGAAGTAAACACATTGACACCCGGTTCCATTTCATCAGAGACTGTGTGCAGCAAGGTGACATTACAGTGGAGTATGTCAAGACTGAAGAACAATTGGCAGACATTCTCACGAAGCCCCTTGGACGCCAGAAATTTATGGAGCTTCGAGAGAAGATAGGCATGAAGAACATCATGCAAAGATAAACAAGTTTAGGGGGTGAATGTTATGAAATAAACTTGTTCATAGGATAGAGTCTGTTATTTAAGTTATTTAATTTTATTCTACATTCTTTATGTAAGTCTGTTGCAAGTCAGAGTCTTAAGGAGATTATTTAGGCTTTGATCGAGTCCTTAGGAAGTGCACAACAAGCACTAAGATAGTGGAGTAGTTGCTGAATTCTAGCTAGGAAGTTGTTGCATTGTAATTAGTTTTTCTTTGTGTTTTATATAAATCAGAAAATAGGTGATGGAGCCTTAGAGCGACACACCACACCAAACAAATTGTCTAGTTCTTCCTCTGGTTCTTGCTGAAATTGTGTGATCAAATCGATCTAAAGCACAACACTTTTTTCAACAAAATTGAAAAGATGCTCCATCTGGGAACCTGGATATGAGATTCCATTGGCACCTTATCGCAATTCTTCAATTTCATTCCATTCTTCCATGAATTCTCGTGATTTAAATATACCGTTGACAGACACTATACAAAATTGGTAAACAAATTGAAAATTGAAAATTTCTAATCAACTAATTATACACTTGTATAACAGGAAAATGGAGGACAAGGCGTCGAGAGGAAAGAAGGCGGCCATAGACAAGCACGAGTGCCTGAAATGGCTCGATTCAAAGTCCCCAAACTCCGTCATCTACATCTGCTTCGGCTCCATCGTCAACATATCCACCGTCCAACTCAGCGAGATCGCCCTGGCACTCGAGTCCTCTGACCAGCATTTCATCTGGGTCATCAAAAGACCCGAGGACATAGATTCGGGCCCCAATCACACCAAGGAGGATGAAGAATGGCTACCGAGCGGGTTCGAGGCCCGGACCCGAGACAGGGGACTCGTGATTAAAGGGTGGGGCCCGCAAGTCATGATCCTTGACCACGTGGCCACCGGCGGTTTTCTGACGCACTGTGGGTGGAACTCGACCCTGGAGGGGATTTCGGCCGGGGTCAACATGGTGACGTGGCCGGTGTTCGCGGAGCAGTTTATAAACGAGAAGCTGATAACGGATGTGTTGAGGACCGGGGTATCGGTCGGGGCCAAGCAGTATTTTGATAGGGTGGTGGAGGTGGTGAGCGTGGAGAGGGAGGCGGTGGAGGAGGCGGTTAGGAGGGCGATGGTGGGGGAGGCGGCGGAGGAGATGAGGAGGAGGGCGGTGGAGCTCAAGGAGATTGCTTGGAAGGCGGTTGAAGAAGGCGGGTCTTCTTATGAGGGGCTCGGTCACCTGCTGAAGGAACTGAGGTCGATTGATGCTACCGAGTAGTGGTAATTTTTTTTTTTGGTCGAAGTAGTAATAAGTTACCGAGTAGTAAGAGTTAATCAATCAATTAAAAGGCTTATTGGATGGAGGTTGTGGTCTTCTCAATTGATTAATTTGTATACAGGAATTTACATGAGCTTATCCATCACAATGACCAAATAATTAAGTTGGAGTGACCTTCTCTCCTTCTCAAAAATAGTTTGTTTTTTTTTTACAAAAAGGAATTGAAACATTCACTTTAAAGAGAGATGGATTGTTCTAAAGTATTTTTGCGAATGAGGTCTATGAGTATTGGGTCGGAGGCAATTGAGAGGGAGGAGATCGACACGTCAAAGTAAACATATGAAATGTAGCTCTATGAGTATTGGGTTGGAGGCAATTGAGAGGGAGGACATCGACACGTCAAAGTAAACATATGAAATGTAGCTCATTGAGTTAGCTTTCCGATGATACCAAATTAACCTCAAATAGATAATTGTAGCTCCTGAACGAAGCATCTCAATATGGAGGTGTAAAATCACAACTTCAATGTTCGATTTCTTGTTAGGTGAGAAAATTCGATCATTCCTTTTGTTTTTTATTGACCCGGGCTTTCCTCTATGATCTTGACTGCTTGTTTCTTTGATGCTTTTGGAAGTGATCCATGTGACAAGCCTCAATTCTTGGTCGTATCAGGAAGCTTTAAGAAACTCAAACTTTTAGGGTTGTGTGGATTGACTAGATCGGAACAAGTCTAGATCGAAAGAGTGGCAGATCTTGGCACTAGAAAGGCTCGAGAGGAGCCTAGAAGAGGGAGTTTGTAGGGTTTAGGAAGTTGACGAAGTATCTCGATCCAATAAGGTTGATTCAATTCAATTTAGACGTGAACGTAAGAGATACATGACAAGAGTATAAATAAGCAAGCAAAGGGAACCATCTAACCTAATGGGAAAGACTTGACATGCAATCTCAAGTCCACACCCGAGGCCCAACTACTACTACTAGAAGCATACTAATTATAAAAAAACTAAACAAGGAAATATCAATAAATAATAATAATGATGATGATGATAAGGATCGATGATCCGACCAAGGGGGCGCCATGGTGGTGGGTGTCTCGGGCTTGTCGGAACCTGACTCGAGTCAAGACTGGATCACATCATTCTCCTCTCCTTAGATTCGACGCGTACTCGTGTCGGGCGTGGTAGGATCAATGAGACTCGACACTCAATGAACAGTGCAAAGATGACTATGGTTCAGGTGCGGTTCATAGAACTTTAATGATGAACAAAGATGGCTCGGATCCAATAGTGGGCACGACATCAGGTACCGGTGCAAAAACAAGCACAATAGCAGGGTCGTTGAGAATCAATGCGGTAGGCAGGGTGCAACAGTAAGCACGATGGTGGGAGCTATAAGAGTGGTAGCAGGCGCGACAAGCGCGGTGACGGCCTCAACAATTAATGAGTGTGACACGCGCGGTGATGGCTTTGACAACGGGCGAGGGAGACGCGAGCCTGGGCACGACTGGTGGCGTGATAGGCAGCGGTGCTGGCACGACATTGATCATGGTAAAGGCGATTGTGGGAGCAAAAGGATGCACGAGTGTAGGCCAGATCGGGATCAATGTCGCACAGGTGTGAGGATCCCAACGCTCGACCAACATCATAGTAGGCAGAGGAGCGACATCGCGATGGTGAGTCGTAGGCGCGGTGACGAGTGGGTGATGGGTGACTCGCCGTAATACGAAGCTGTAGGTGGTGACAAGTGAGTAGGAGGGATCAAGTTCGAATGGCCACGAGGTACGTGTCGGATGGCCATGATTTCTAATGTGCGATCTGAGAATTCATACGCGTAGACATGCGGACCAAAATATCGAGCCATGAGAAACGTCTAGATATGCCCATGTCTCAACGAAAGGACATCACATTGCTCATACTTGTCGTAGTCACGCTGACTGAAGTAGTATGCCATGTGATGGGTCAAGCAAAGAATGCATCAGGGTCGTCATACCCGGAAAAGCACCTTCGTCGAAGCCATGTATGATACATGACAAGACGAGAGTCAAAGCAAATCAAGTGTAAAGACACAACAAATCTATGCACGTACATGAATCAAATTGTTCACATAAGAGTTCAGTTAAGTTTGGTATGTCGTGACTCGTGAGGGCAACTTAAGCTAGCACAATATGTATTAATAGAAGCAACAATCAAGTAATCAAACTAATATATATTTTTTCACAACTTAACTGGAACTAAATTCAATATATACGTAGACAAAGACAACGAAAGGGAAGTAAGATGAAGGAGATCGATATGTTTGAAATTACCTTTTTTCAGTCACAATCGAAACTGATTTTTTTAAACGATTTTTCTAATGTGTGTCTATGGGCACACAATTAGAATTCTAATCTTGTTAAATTTGGATATTGTTTGTTAATTTTGATTGTTTTAAAAGGGTTCTTTAATTTCAATTTAGGGAATAGTTTTGAAAATGTGTACGTATTTGCTAATGGGAATTAAGTAACAAATCAACAAATATAATTAACGAATTAGGTAATCCTACCAAAAAAAATTAACGAATTAGGTAATAAGTACTCCTTCCATTTCAAAATAGTTGTTTTTAAAGCCATTTTTTCTTGTTTCAAAATACTTGTTCATCTAACTTTTTTTTTCATTTATATACTCTTATCTATACCCCACATTACACCTATCCTAAAATTTATTTTTTTTAGTTGAATCTCCCAAAGTGTACTTATAAGAATAGTTTGGGTAAAAAAAATTCCTTAATAAGTGTACAATTTTATCTAAGATCAACTATTTTGAAACGGAGGGAGTATTATTTGCTAATACAAAGTATATATGCGGACAGTTGTCGCAATATCAAATTGGATCCCATATTCCCACTCATGAGAGTGATATCATCAGTTACGTTGAACCAATTAATTTCCCTTCCTTCCCAAATCCGAACCACGTACAAAAATTCCCTATAAATACCACTTAAATTCTGTTCCCCTAAACCCAATTATCTCCACTCTTTAACTAATTAATTAATTAAAAACCATTAACCATGGTGTTCATCCCTCTATTAACGCCCGGCCACATGATTCCTCTAATCGACGTGGCCCGCCTCTTCGCCGCCCGCGGCGTCAAGGCCACCCTAATCACCACCCCAGCCAACGCCGCCTTCCTCTCCAAATCCAGCGAAATCGGCCTCAAAATCATCCCTTTTCCCACGGAGCAAACGGGCCTTCCCGCGGGCTTGGAGAATTTCGAACACCTAACGACGGACGACGACATGCTCTACAAGTTCCTAGAAGCACTCCGCCTGCTGGAGGCGCCGGCGGAGCGGGTGCTGGAGCGGCTGGCTCCGAGACCGGGGTGCATTGTGTCGGACCTTATGCTTCCGTGGACGGCGGACGTGGCGGAGAGGCTGGGGATCCCGAGGCTGACGTTCCACGGGAGCAGCTACATGGGGATGTCGGTGTCGGACACCGTGATGAAGCACCGGCCGTATGTGGGGGTGAAGTCGGATGACGAGGAGTTCGTGGTGCCGGAGGTGCCCGGGGAGGTGAGGCTCACCAGGAGGAAGTTGTCGCCTGTGTTGAAGGATGCAGACGGCCTTAATCAAGGCGGCTTCAACACGATCTTGCAGGGGGCGGTTGAGGCGCAGAAGAAGAGTTTGGGGTTGATAATGAACAGCATTGAGGGGCTGGAGCCGGACTACGCTCGCCATTACCGGAAGGTTAATATGTTGAGGGCTTGGAGTATTGGCCCTGTTTCGTTGCGCAACAGGAACAGGTCAGTGCTGTTCCATTATTATTATTTCAAATTAATTACTCTAAATTTTTTTTGTAGAAGGGCACTACTAAAGAAAATTGAATATGATCTTATCTAAATGGATACAATATATACACCATATAATAACAGAATCAATAATATTCAATAAGTACTCTCCGGCTCCTTAAGGAAGCGTTTTATTAATACGAGAAAAATTGAGCTAAGTAGTTAGCAAACGGAGATAGTCCGACCCCTAAGTCCCTAACATCATCATGCAAAGAGTTAATAATCCCCTCTGGCGGGGCATACAATACAACCGAGGGGCGCTATGTGATCCGCAACAACGTTAGCCTCTCGGTACATATGTCAGGATTAGTCAAGCACGAAATATATATGCAGTTTTTTTTAATACTCCATTTGTCCAAACTTGACAGAACCCAAAAACCCGATCCGACTAGATCCAAAATTTTGGGGTTGAAACTTGTAAATTTAAACTCGCTAATCCTAAATAAATTAAATCCGATTGACTTAAAATCTACTGAGTTGAAACCCAAAATCCGGTGAGTTGACCGATATTTAAAAAATTTATAATTTTTTTTGAGAAAGAAAAGTGTAGTATTATTATATTAGTCCGGATCTTCTACAACCCACTATATAACTTACGGTGCTCCACTTAATTATTTAAGCCATCAAATTATAATAAAACAAATTCTAAAAAAATATTTATATTCTATAAACTTATTCTCATATATTTATAGAGTTTTGTGATACAAATTTCTAACAATTATTTTAAAAGCTAAAAAAGTGATTATTCAATAATTTTTAATGCAAAATAATAATAATGTCTTTTTTGCAAAATAATTATATATAAATATATGTGAATAAGTCTTTAGAATATAAATATATTTTTTATTATTTTTTTAATTATTTAATGACTTAAATAATTAAGTGGAGCACCATAGGTTGTATAGTGAGTTGTAGAAGATCCGGATTGTTATTATATACTCCCTCTGTTTCATAAAACATGTCTTTTTAACTCAATGTACATATATTAAGGAATGAGTTTTTTACCCAAATTACCCCTACATTTAGAAAAATGTGTATTCTTAACCTCCTCCTAGAAAATTCAAAATTGTTAAGAGTAATTATTACCCCTATAAAGTACGGAAAAATTTGGAAAAAAAAGGTGGAAAAAATAATAAAGAACATGTTTTGTGAAAAATAAAAAATAGGCTAAAAGGACATGTTTCAAGAAACGGATGTAGTATTTAGTTCCATAAATGGAATGGATAACTAATTACATGCTCGAGCCATGACTCGAAACTTAAACGAGCTACATATCAATTAAACTACAACAATTCCAAGTCTATTAAATGACTACAACAAACATTACAATAAAAAGTTACAATACATCGAAAAAGACCATGACCATAAGAGGTTCTAATAACAACATCTCGGGAAGTTGATACAGTACAATTAAAACAAACTTATGATTTTTGTCATACAGTATAACGCTTCCGGCCAGATGGTCGTTCATAAATACAGAGAAATTCAATTAGTGTTGAGCATTCGTGCAAGTCTGCCTTAGCAAATACCTCACAATTGACGTGGATACCATAACAACTACCTTTGTTTCAAATAGACAAGCCATTTAAACTAATTGATAACCCTCCTATGGTACATTGAATAAGTTGAATCGCCGCCATTGGAATAGACAGTAGTAAAATAGGAAGGGTCAATTTCAAGAAAATTGATAAAGTTGCGAATTGATCAAGCCCTTTTCGATCAAGATAAGGATCAACAAACGAGAGACGAGGGTGATACAACAAGAGCAAATCAACCTACATATATACAAAAGAAAAAACGACTAAGGGATCCCATATGAAAACAACATTTCAAAAGAACATACGAATTAACATCTCGAGAGAGAACAACAATTTCAACCCGCAGATGCAAACTAGAATTGAGGCTTGGTAAATCAGATCCATGAAAATCAACAAACTTACCCAGATGCGATCCAAGAGAGTCAAATTCCAAATCTGATTTGTGAAGGCCATTGAAATCCCTAATCAAGATTCAAGACCAAGTGATTGTCGAATAACCATAATTTCCTATCAAGAAGCCTTTGTCGATCGTTCCTGTGGAAAACTGAAAATCGAGAGCGTCTCGAAGATGGATCAACGAGCAGGTGTTTAATAGGTCTCGAAGTGCATTTGTAGGGGTTCAATCGAATAGGGCCAAAGTATAGGGAGTTAAGTGACTAATGGACACAAGTTCAAGGGGTCGTTTATGTATTTTGCTGATTTCATTCATCTATTGTAATATCAACAACTCATCCTACCGAACACCGGTCTTGTTTCCATGGAGTTCATTAGGTGCTTGTTTCACCTCTCCCCTAAAAACTATTTTCTATTAATACTCTTAAAATCCGTACAATCCGTATATCTCTCTACTTTTTTATATTTTTCAAGACACAAAAAATAACTTTTTATCCAAAAACAATTTTCTACCAAAAGTAAAACAGGCCTTAGAAATTCTATTGGTAAAGCACTAAAACTCTATAACAAATAAATGAGCCATAGGTAAAAAAGTAAAAAGAAAAAGAAGAGTCTAATCTCAATAGTTGATTTTTATTTTTCTAATGTGTGGGCACACATTTAGAATTCTAATTTTAGTAAATCTGGATATTATTTGTTAATTTTGATTTTTTTAAAAGGGTTCATTAATTCCAATTTATGAAATAGTTTTGAAATTATTTCCCAAATTAACACTTTTATTGTGTGCCCATGGACACATATTAGCCGAACCGTTTATAATTAAGATTATTTAAACACTATTTATAGAAATTTTTTGCCAACTCCACTAGAAATAGATCCATCCAACATACCCTAGATTATTTGTAAAATAATAACATCAACATCAATTACCACCAGAGTCTACATGAGCTCTGCCGAATGGACCAATAGTAAAATTCCAAAATACTTATCGGTTGCAAAAAGCACACACAAATGTAAAATGGTTTATGAGATTTTTATGTTACGTACACATCTTCTCTGCTTCTATATATATCTAGCTAGTTCACTTGCAATTCTTTCCATGCAATCTCTTAAAATTAACATTTTCTTCAGGAATCGCTACATTGATTTATAATGTTTGTACATTGTAATCAACTAATTACACCATGATTTGTAATGCGCAACAGGAAAATAGAGGATAAGGCGTTGAGAGGAAAGAAAGCAGCCATAGACAAGCATGAGTGCTTGAAATGGCTTGATTCAAAGTCCCCCAACTCTGTCATTTACATATGCTTCGGCTCCGTCACCAACATGTCCGTCGTCCAACTCCGTGAGATTGCCCTAGCACTCGTATGGAGAATATGAGTCTGCTGGCTCATTTATCTTATTAAAGCCGGTTTACAGCCGGTTTGTTCCGGTACCGGTTTACTTTCTTTAATTCCGGTTTAGCTAGCTGTCTAGGGTTGTATGTCTCTTAAAGACAGCCGTCCCTTGCTTTGTTTTCTTAAGACTTTTCTCTGAACTGAATACAACAAGGAAAAGCTCTTCATTTGTCTGACAACAACAACTTCTCCATTGTTTCACTTTTACTTAACTGATTTGTTCAGCAATTAGAGTTTCTTAACATGGTATCAGAGCTGTGAGGCTTTCCTGAGATTGAAGCTGGTTTTTTGGGTTCGTTCTTGCAAAGCCTTGGCCAACAACTATGGAAGGCGATAGAGATTCTGGATCTGGGAGCACTGACGCTGATTTGAGGTATTTCGGGACTGATGATGGAGGATACAGAGGTCGAGACCGAGCACCGCGCAGACACCGCACTGATTACCGGCGAGGCAGACGTCTGGAAATGCGCGAGGAGGTAACAATTCTGATCCCCTCTTTTTATCCAACTCGGATGCACCAGGAATGATGCTTGTGGCTGTACCTTTCGATGGAACCAATTTTCGAGGTTGGAGTCGTTCCATCAAGTTTGCCCTAGGTTCGAAAATGAAGTTGGTCTTCATTAATGGAGAGTACCCGAGGCCGTCGAAGGATTCTGAAGACTTCGAACAATGGGAACGGTGCGACTTCATGGTCATGAGTTGGATTCTCAACTCGATGGTGAGGGAGTTGTCACAGAACTTCCTATACACGAACTCAGCCTTTGATTTATGGAACGAGCTGAAGGAGCAATATGCAGAGTCCAATGCCCCTCTTATTTACCAACTTCAAAAGGAAGTCCATAGTATCAAGCAAGAAAACACTTCGGTAGGTATATACTATGGTAGACTGAAGAAGGCTTGGGACGAGTTATCTGCTGTGGAGGGAATTCCTATATGCACATGTGGTGTCATTGCCCAGTGTGGATGTGCTCTCATGAAACGGATTGTTGATAGAGACTCCGTAAGAAAACTTATGCAATTTCTGATGGGTCTCTCGGATGTCTACGATACAGCAAGGGGACAGATCTTGTCCCAAGATCCTTTGCCTAATGTTAGGCATGCCTTACACACGATTCAGGCCATTGAAACCCAGAAAAACATCACCGGGAATTCATCACCATCCCATGATATCTTGGCTGTCAACAGAAATTCGGGAGGCTACAAAAACTACACGAAGCAAGGAGCTGTGGTTGGGAATTCTGCTGGGAATTCAGCTCAAGGAAAATCAGGTTATTCTTATGACAGAGACTATAAGAAAGCTAAGTTTGATCGAAAATGTGACTTTTGCCAAGAGCCAGGACATGTGAAAGAAACTTGTTTTAAGTTGGTGGGATATCCCGAATGGTGGAAGGGGACCAAGTCTCAAGGAGGCGGGAAAGTAATGGCTAATGTTCAAGAAGTAGACCATTTTAATACTCCACTTGATGGAGGAGGAGATGAGGGAACTTCTTCAAGGATTGATCCTGCGTTTGCAGCTGATGTGGCTCAAGAGATGATCAAACAGATGAAAGGAAAAGGGCAAGTTGATGATGGTGGAAGTGGACTCATAAACACCATCACCAATTTTGCAGGTCATGTTGTTGACTCTTCAATAGAATCTCATGATTGCACTTGGATCGTTGACACTGGTGCCACTGATCATGTAACATTTAGAAAGGACCTTTTATTTAATGCTACAAGATTACATAAACCAATTATAATATGTTTACCTAATGGTGCAACTCAGATAGTAGAGGAAACAGGGTCAGTTCAGCTGACCACAGATCTGAAACTTGATAGTGTTCTGTTTTTGCCAAGTTTTTAGCACAACCTGATCTCTGTATCTAATTTGATTAATGATTCTCATCATGTGTTTGTCTTTGATGCACATGGATGTGCGTTGCAGGACCGTACAACTGAAAAGATTGTTGCTTATGGAGAAAGGTCAAGGGGCTTGTACAGGATCAGGACAAGGAATTTGAAGAAAGAAGAATATTTCAGAAATCCGTCTTTTGTTGAGAATCTTAGTAGTATTACTAGCAAAAACACTCAAGCTAGAGCCTTGAACTCTGTTTGTAATAAGGAAGGTTTTGTTGATCTTTTGCATGCCAGACTTGGACATGTCTCCTTATCTAGGATGAAACACATGCAATGTTTTAAGGATGCAAATTTTGATGGTTTTGAATGTGACATTTGTGTTTTGGCTAAGCATCATAGAATGCCCTTTCCTAGAAGCAATTCACCAACTTCTAAGATTTTTGAATTGATCCACCTTGATGTATGGGGTCCTTACAGGACTCAAACTTACAATGGTGCTAAATATTTCCTAACAGTTGTAGATGATTTCTCCAGAGCTACATGGACCTTTCTTATGAACAATAAGGAACAAGTCTTTGTATTAGTCAGGGACTTTCTTAATTATGTTGAAACTCAGTTTGATATGAAGGTCAAAGTCGTCAGATCAGATAACGGTTCAGAATTTGTGCAACAGAGAATGGTTGATTTATTCAGATTGAAAGGGATTATTCAGCAAAGGTCAGCACCTGGAAATCCAGAGCAGAATGGCAGGGTTGAGAGAAAGCATAGGAGTTTGCTTGAAATTGTCAGGGCAATCAGAATCCATGCAGGACTACCTCAATATTTTTGGGGTGATTGCATATTGGGAGCAACTCATTTATTAAACATGATTCCTTCTTCTGTCATTGCATGGGATTGCCCATATTATAGGTTGTATGGAAAACAACCTCATTTTGACTCCCTGAGAGTTATTGGCTGTTTGTGTTTTGCACTGGTGCATAAGCACCAAAGACTGAAGTTAGATTCAACTGCCAAGAGGTGTGTCTTCTTGGGATATCCGGCAGGGCAGAAAGCTTACAAATTGTTTGATTTAGAGACCAAAAGGGTCTTTATTTCCAGGGATGTTGTCTTTAAAGAAGGGGTCTTTCCCTTTAAATCTGCACACAACACACCAGGCACTGATGTCCCACGCAGTCAGTTGCCATTGGTGTCTATTGGTTCTAATGAGGACCTCTTTACCATGCCAAGTTCATGGTTGCGTGGGAATGACATTTCTACCTCCACTTCCCCTTTTTCAAACCCACCTCCATTACAACCAGAAAACCCATCTCCTGTTCTACCATCTCTCCCCGTCTCTCAACCTGACAATAATACTCTCTTGCCTACTTCTTCTGAGCAAGAACTTACCCCTCCAGAAATGAGACACAACACTCCGCCTGCTCTCCCTCCTAATCCTCCCCTGAGAAGGTCGGAAAGGATCTCCAGAATGCCATCTAGGCTGAATGACTATGTATGTGATCAGATGGCCAGAATTGATGACAGCCTTACTCCAAACAATGATTGCTTCTCCAAGGCTTTCCATGTCATATCATTGAATGATCTTCATGGCTGCTCAAATGAATATGTGCAATCTCTCTTCAATGTTTTCTCAGAAGTTGAGCCAGTATCTTATGACCAAGCCAACGCACTTCCACACTGGAGAGAGGCTATGCAGCAAGAGCTTAAGGCTCTCGAAGAAAATGATACTTGGGAGATGACAGAGCTTCCGCCAGAAAAGAAAGCCATTGGATCAAAATGGGTCTACAAAATCAAGTTCAAACCGAATGGGGAAGTGGAAAGGTTCAAGGCTCGCCTAGTTGCCAAGGGGTACAATCAAATCAAGAACAAAGATTACAAGCACACTTTTTCACCAGTTGCAAAGTTTACAACTGTCAGAATACTCTTTGCATTGGCAGTCGCGAAGGAATGGAATTTACATCAACTAGATATCAATAATGCATTCCTTCATGGGTACCTAGATGATGAAGTATATATGCTGCCACCTCCAGGATACACAAAGGCCAAAACCCAACAAGTTTGTAGACTCAAACGTTCTCTTTATGGTCTCAAACAGGCAAGCAGGCAATGGAATATAGAGCTCACCAAGCATCTGCTCAAACGGGGTTTCACACAATCTAAGCATGATTATTCCCTATTTGTTAAACTCAGTGGTGGTCAGATCACAGTTGCCCTAGTTTATGTTGATGACATGATTCTAACTGGGAACAATGAAGCAGAAATCTTGGCCACCAAGTCATCCTTGAATGATGCCTTCACTATTAAGGATCTAGGACTAGCTAGATATTTTCTGGGAATTGAAGTAACCAGGACTGCAGCAGGGATTCAACTCAATCAAAGAAAGTATGTCCTTGACCTTCTAACTGATACAAATATGTTGGATTGCAAGTCAGCTGCCTTTCCAATGCAAAGAAGCCTACACCTGAGGCTAGATATTGGTGAATTGGTCCATGATCCAGAAACTTACAGAAGGTTGATAGGCAGGTTGCTCTATCTGACATTATCCAGACCAGATATATCATATGTTGTGCAACAGTTGACACAATTCATGTCCATCCCTAGACAACCACACTTGCAAGCAACATTCTACCTTCTTAGATATCTGAAGGGCACCATACATTGCTCTCTCTTCTATCCCAGCAACACCGAGCTTACTGTACATGCCTATAATGATGCAGATTGGGGGTCCTGTGCTTTTACATGCAGATCAATTACTGGTTATTGCGTGTTCATTGGGAAATCACTGATTTCATGGAAGACAAAGAAGCAGTCGACTGTTTCCAAGTCGTCAGCAGAAAGTGAATATCGAAGCATGTCAATGACTGCCAGTGAGCTAGTTTGGGTTGAAGGTTTACTCAGTGATTTCGGAATCAAAGTGCCACTTCCCATTCCTATGTACTGTGACAACATGTCTGCTCAACATTTGGCAGCAAACCCTGTTTTCCATAAGAGAACTAAACATTTACGCATAGACTGTCACTTCGTCAGGGACATGGTTCAGGAGGGTTTCATTTCTACAACTCATGTCAGGTCACAACTCCAATTGCCAGACATCTTCACTAAGTCGTTAGGTGCACAACAACATCTGTTTCTAGCTCGCAAGCTTGGACTATCTCTCCCTAGTCCAGCTTGAAGGGGGTGTATGGAGAATATGAGTCTGTTGGCTCATTTATCTTATTAAAGTCGGTTTACAGCCGGTTTGTTCCGGTACCGGTTTACTTTCTTTAATTCCGGTTTAGCTAGCTGTCTAGGGTTGTATGTCTCTTAAAGACAGTCGTCCCTTGCTTTGTTTTCTTAAGACTTTTCTCTGAACTGAATACAACAAGGAAAAGCTCTTCATTTGTCTGTCAACAACAACTTCTCCATTGTTTCACTTTTACTTAACTGATTTGTTCAGCAATTAGAGTTTCTTAACAACTCGAGTCCTCTGACCAGCATTTCATTTGGGTTGTCAAAAGACCCAATCACACCAAGGAAGATGAAGAATGGCTGCCGAGCGGGTTCGAGGCTCGGACCCGGGACAGGGGACTCGTGATTAAAGGGTGGGCCCCTCAGGTCATGATCCTTGACCACGTGGCCACGGGCGGTTTTCTGACGCACTACGGGTGGAACTTGACCCTCGAAGGGATTTCGGCCGGGGTCAACATGGTGACGTGGCCGATTTTCGCGGAGCAATTTATAAACGAGAAGCTGATAACGGAGGTTTTGAGGATCGGGGTGTCGGTCGGGGAAAATCAGTTTTTTGATAGGGTGGTGGAGGTGGTGAGCGTGGGGAGGGAGGCGGTGGAGGAGGCGGTTAGGAGGGCGATGGTGGGGGAAGAGGCGGAGGAGATGAGGGGGAGGGTGGCGGAGCTCAAGGAGATGGCTTGGAAGGCGGTTGAAGTAGGTGGGCCTTCGTATGAGGAGCTCACTCATTTGTTGAAGGAACTGCGGTCCATTGATGCTACCTAGTGAATGTTAATCAATTGCTTCCTCAGTTTCCTAACACATGTCTATATAACTTCTTCCTCAGTTGGTTGGCCATTTTGATGGTCATAGGAGAAGAGAACAAAAAAATATTTTTTTGGTAGAAGAGAAAACAAAAAAATATTGAAAGTGGGGAGGAGGTAAAAAAAAAGTTGATGGTGTGCGTTGTCATACCTATGATCAAAATGAGAGTTGGTCATTGAATGTCATAGTGATATTTGTTACGTGAGAAAGAAGAGAGAAAAAGAGAAAATAAAATTAATATATTTTTTAATATGATGAGTAAAAAATGGTCAATCAATTTGCTCTCCATTTATAGAGTACTCTAATACTTATTCTTAATAATATTCAAAGAGTTCGACCAAAAAAAATATTCAAGGAATGATTATAACTACACACTTTTCTAGATATAGGGTTATTTTGTATAAGAAAAATCATTCCTTAATACTCGGATCAAAAAGACATATTTTAGAAAAAGGATAGATTAATAAATAAATCAAAGTAAAATAGAGGGATTCAGGTTTATTGTAGGCTATTCATTTCTTAATAGGTTTATGTCATATGGAGTATATGTTTTCAGACAAAAAGTGATTGATTTCATCTTTCAATCCTTTTGAACCGAATATCACAATCAAGAGACTCGGAACTTTGGATTGTGCTTTTGACTTTGATCGAAGGCTAAGAAAAAAATTCTTTTAAACGAAACAAAGATCGATGAATGTGAATGATTTTATTGGATGATTTACGATGTAAATTAAGTCTTGTATTAAATTATCTTTGAAAAATAGATAATTTCCTTAAACCTTCATGAAATTATAAAAAAACAATGTAAGTGTTCTATTGGATTCATCATTGGATACCATATAGCCAATTTGGTATCATTTGGGCATTGGTCGAACTGGGGAAGAAACTATCATCTACGTCCATGAAGCCCTTGCCCCAAGGAGGGAAATTCATGATACCTTAAACCATCTACATCTATATAAGCCCTTGCCCCAAGCGAAACCCCAAGGAGGGAGATTCATGATACCTTAAACCATCTACATCCATATAAGCCCTTGCCCCAAGCGGAACCGTCTGTCCAGGCAACATCAACATGTTGCCTGGACAGACGGTTTCGCTTGATCTCGTTTGTCATCGCTTTGGTTTCCCTTTTCTTTGTGCTTTCTTCTGTGTTTTTGTTTTCGCTTTGATGTTTCGTCGTTTTCTTTTATTCTGTCTTTGTGTTTTTCTTGCTTGGTTTTGTTTTCGCTCTTTGCTTGCTACAACTGTCGTGGGTTTTCGATCTCGTCGGGTCTCTCGGTCGCACCTCCGCAACTCTAAGCCAGGGCGATGCGACCCTGCCCTAGCTCGAACCCAGCTCCAACGGACCCGAGACGGCCTAGACCTTGGAGACCCCCTTGGATTAGTACTTAGTCTCATATTATGTTATTATTTATATTTCCGTCATTTCCCTTTTTAGGTGTGTGTTCCATTCTTATAGGATGGGATAGCCTTGTTATTTCTCTTTCTAGATAGTTTCTATTTTTAGTATATTGCTATTAGTAGTATTTTAGGCTTGGATGTTGGGTCTAGCATATTGCTAACCCTAGTCCACTCCCAACTAGCTTCTAGGGTTTTGTGTGGCCTTCCCTATATAAAGGAGCCACGTCCCCTTTATAATAATTACGTCAAATTGAGCCAAGTTAAAGTACGTAGAGTCGAGTTTCCTCCTTATTTGGCCCGACGTCACCCCGATTCCGTTCTTTCCTTGTTACTACCTTGCCCCACCCTCGTTCCGACGAGCATTACAGGCCCGCGAGTTCACTTTGTGGTCTCGTATTTATCCCGGTTACGATTGTCGGAGAAGATTCGGACGTTTCAAGGTCTCATCACAGGGGTGCCCCCATCTTGACCCCCAGATACTCCCTCGTGGGGTACTGAACTGGGTCAATGTTGTTGTTGTGTGGATTTCAGAGAGTGTGAATAGATGAAGAAGAAGAGATGTAATTTCCATTGAATGAATTAAATTCAGTTACAACTAACCACTGTGCTTATATAGCACTTTGGTGGTGATTGTTTCAACTGAAAAGCTTCAAGGACACGTGTCTAGCACGATCACTTATTACAATGATATTACATACTATCACCCCCCCTCAAAATTGGCATGGTTGAAATCAAGTATGCCAAATTTGCGTTGAAATTCTTGAAGCTTGTAACCAGGAAGCTGCTTGGTTAGAACATATGCAGGTTGCTGGTGTGTAGGAATATGGCTAACAGAAATCAAGCCTTCTAGAAGTTTTTCACGCACAAAATGACAATCAATGTCAATGTGCTTTGTACGTTCGTGAAAGACTGGGTTTTTAGCAATGTAGATTGCAGATTGATTATCACATTTTAATGGAATGGGAGTGATATTTGGGACACCAAGTTCAGCCAATAGTCTGCTTAACCAGGAAAGCTCTGTTGTTGCATTCCTCATGGAGCGATATTCAGTCTCTGAAGAAGATAAGGACACCGTGTGTTGCTTCTTTGATTTCCAAGAAATCAAAGTATCCCCCAAAAATACAACATACCCACTCACAGATCGACGAGTATTAGGGCATGATGCCCAGTCAGCATCACAATATGCTTGTAGAGTCATTGAGGGAGAAGAACTAAACAACAGAGATTGATGCAGGGTACCTTTGAGATATTGTAAAGTATGTAACGCAGCTTTCATATGAACATCTCGAGGTTGTTGAAGAAACTGACTCAGGAATTGCACCGGATATGCTAAGTCAGGTCTGCTATGAACTAAGAAGTTGAGTTTACCAACTAGACGCCTGTAATCAGTTGGATTTGGCAACAAAGTTCCAGAATCAAGCAAGAACTTGGTGTTAACTTGTAAAGGACTAGCAACAGAAGGCAGATTGAGACAATCATACTCTGTCAAGAGATCAGAAATGTACTTCTGTTGACTCATGAGAAGACCACTATTATTCTTGATGAATTGTAAACCCAAGAAATAATGTAGATCTCCCGGATCCTTTATTTTGAAGACATGATTGAGAAATGACTTCAAGGATGTTATCTCAGATTCATTTGCACCAGTAAGTAGTATGTCATCAACATATATGGCGACAAAAACACAATCAGAGGTTGAAGTCTTCTTGTAAAACAAGGAATGATCATTAGGAGATTGAACATACCCTTTTGAGCGAAGAGCTTGAGACAATTTAGCATACCACTGTCTTGAAGCCTGCTTTAAACCATATAGAGATTTTCTGAGTCTACAAACCATGTCTTTCCCTTGCACCTGCAATCCT
This sequence comes from Fallopia convolvulus, assembly GCA_964016875.1. Taxonomy (NCBI): domain Eukaryota; kingdom Viridiplantae; phylum Streptophyta; class Magnoliopsida; order Caryophyllales; family Polygonaceae; genus Fallopia; species Fallopia convolvulus. The sequence continues at coordinate 42,035,421 of OZ024736.1, forward strand.
AAAGGGATTCTCATGTAGACCTCTTCATGGAGATCACCATGAAGAAAAGCATTATTCACATCAAGTTGGTGAATTTTCCAATCCCGTTTAACAGCTACACATAAAAGACTCCTCACAGTTGTCATCTTCACGACAGGAGAAAATGTCTCAGTGTAGTCAATCCCTGGTTTTTGTGTAAACCCCCGAACAACCAGACGAGCTTTATACCTTTCAATGGAACCATCAGATTTATGTTTGATTTTATACACCCATTTGCAACTGATTGGTTGTTTGCCTTTGGGTAGAGGAACAATATCCCAAGTGTGGTTCATATCTAAAGCAGAAAATTCAGCAAGCATTGCATCTTGCCACTCCTTGGATAAAGCTGCTTGTTTATAAGAAGTGGGTTCAATGAAAAGAGGAAAAGGTGGTGGAGTGATGTGAGTGGGAAAAGAAACAGTTGATGTCAAGGTATGAAAACAAAAAGAAGGAGAATCATGTGTATGAGCATGGCATACATAATTTTTGAGGTCGGATGGTGCAGAAGAAAGTCGTTGAGATCGACGTAGGACAGGTGGGGAATGTGGTGGTGGAGGTGGTAAAATAGAATGAGATGTAGATGGAGAATTCTGGGATGAAGTTTGGAGAAATGGAAAATCATCAACTATAAGAGGAGAGGAAGGACAGGTTGGTTTTGGTGTAGTAGAATCAGTATAAGGTAATATATGTTCATGAAACACAACATCTCTAGAGAAAATGACCTTGTGAGAATCAAGGAGAAGTACTTTATAAGCCTTTTTGCCCAAAGGATAACCAAGAAACAAAGCTGAGTGTGCTCTAGCTTGCAATTTGTCACGACCTTGCTTGAGTGTGGAAACAAAGCAAAGGGAACCAAATACTCTCAAATGAGAATAATCTGGTTTTTTCTGATACAATATCTCATAAGAACTTTTCTGTTGAAGAACTGTGCTGGGCAATCTGTTGATCAAATGAACAGTTGTGAGAGCAGCATCACCCCAGAACTTTGTAGGCAGTTTTGAATGAAATAACAAAGCTCGTGTCACTTCTAGAATGTGCTTATGCTTGCGTTCTGCCACCCCATTTTGCTGAGGAGTAGCAGTGCAACTAGTTTGAAGAATAACACCAATAGAATCAAGATATGCATGAGCTGTTTTGCCTGAACCTAGCTCAAGGGTATTATCAGTTCTAATGGTATGGACTTTGGAAGAAAAATGCCTTTCAACATAAGCTAGGAAAGCTTTGAGAATGCTGAAAGCACTGCCTTTGGTGCTTAAAAGATGAATCCATGTTGTTCTGGAATAATCATCCACAATTGTAAGGAAGTACTTATAACCATTATAAGTAGGCTGAGAATAAGGACCCCAAACATCGATATGAATGAGTTGAAAAGGCTTAACAGTTTTTATTTCACTAGAAGGAAAAGGAAGTCTGTGCATACGAGCTTTGGCACAGGTAAGACAAGGTTTATCATGAATGCTACTATCCAGTTGTACAGAACACAACTGCTTAAGCTTGGAAAAATGAAGATGACCAAATCTGGCATGTAAAATGTCATAAGAGACAGCATTATTAGCTAGAATATTTGTACTATCAACAATAGTAGAACTAGAAACAGAAGGAAAGGACTCTGTGCGAAGCTGATCTGGTTGTTGTAAGATGTAGAGGCCATTAGAGACTTTACCAATCATCAAACTCTTCTTTGAGATTGAATCCTGTAACACACACTTATTGTGTGAGAAAACAACTTGACTGCGTAGATCAGCAACTAATTTGGATATAGAGATTAAATTGCAGGTGAATGACGGCACAAAAAGAACATCTTGTAGCATCATATTTCCAAATAAGCAAACTGAACCAGACTTTGTGACATTCACAACATGGCCATTAGGAAGAGTAACTGTGATTACTCGAGCAATTGGAACTAGATTTTGTAATAAAGCCAGATTTCCAGTCATATGGTTACTAGCACCAGAATCTAATATCCAAGAAACAGAAGGAGAATGAGAAGTTTCAAGAACTTTACCAACGAAGGCGGCAAATTCATTTTCCTCAAATACTCCTCTGGTTGCAGGCTTTTCAGAGATCAAGGCTATCAACTTCTGATATTGTTCTTGAGAAAGAACTGGTGAAGAGTTGGAGGAAGTGCAATCTGCCTGTCCAGCAAAATTCTTAGAAGAAGTAGAGGACGTATCATTAGATTTCTTGTTGCGAGACTTGTAGTTGTCTGGAAATCCGATGATGAAGTAGCAACGATCAATGTTGTGATTCGTCTTTTTGCAGTTTGTGCAAAAACGCTTCTCAGTCTTTGTAGAAGAAGCTCCGAAATTAGAAGATGCACCTGAATTAGAAGATGATCCAGTGGTTGAAGATGAATGTTTCTTCTCCGGTTTGACAGAAACGTGCATAGAAGATGACTCAGACAGGATTTGAGAAGTGCTCTATAATGATCTCTGTTTTTCTTCGTGAATCAAGATTCCATAAGCAATATCAAGAGAAGGTAATGGAGTCATCATCAGTATGCTACTACGCACAGTCATGTACGCTTCATTTAGTCCCATTAGGAAGTGTAACAACTTTTGATTGTCTTCATACTCCATGAGCGCTCGAGCAGCACCACAGGAACAAGAAGGAGCATGACGAATACTAGCCAATTCGTCCATGATGATCTTCATCTTTGTGAAATAAGAAGAAATTGAATCTGATCCTTGAGACAAAGAAATCAAATCTTTCTTCAAAGAAAACATGTGTGCACCATTGAATTTGCCAAAACGACTTTCAAGCTCATTCCAAAGATCTTTGGCGAGATCTGTATAGTTCACAGAACTCTGAATTTCTGGAGACAAACAATTGATTATCCAGCCGACAATCATATCGTTGCATCGCTCCCATAGAAAGAAATCAGCATGACCTGCAGCTGGCATAGGAGTAGATCCAGTAACGAGACTCCATTTGTTCTTCGCTGATAATGCGCGCTTCATGGATCGCCTCCAATCTCCAAAATTCACACCATCAAAAGTCCTAGAAACCAGAATTAGTCCAGGATGATCAGACGGATGCAGATACAATGGATTTGAAGGATCCATGGCAGGAGAAACAACTGGATCTGGCATGAAGAATGCGGAAGAAATCAGGTTCGAAGAACCCTAGCTGATACCATGTGGATTTCAGAGAGTGTGAATAGATGAAGAAGAAGAGATGTAATTTCCATTGAATGAATTAAATTCTGTTACAACTAACCACTGTGCTTATATAGCACTTTGGTGGTGATTGTTTCAACTGAAAAGCTTCAAGGACACGTGTCTAGCACGATCACTTGTTACAATGATATTACATACTATCATGTTGTTGTTGTTGATCCATATAAGTTGTCTTAAATATCGTAATTTAACTTTTGAGCTTTCTCTCCTTTCCACCTAAGAACAAGATTTTCTCACCCACATCCATGATACTAGTACACCCAAACCGAGGTGCTTCACTTGTTCGAGTCACATGATGCTCTTAAGGCGAAGGTTGCTGAAGCCATGGAGGTTTTGGGGAACGTTGCTCAACAGCAGTCAGCTAGTAGCCCTGCCTGCTTCTCAACTTGCTGGATTGTCTCTCAATTACAACCTACATTGAAGATGCTAGGCAGGCAGATCTTCTGCCAGAAATAAGTTTACAAGGATATAAAGAGTTTGCTCCATGAAGATGGTTCTTGTTTGTGTCTTAATGAGAGGTAATTTTGTGGAAGTTTTGTGAATATTGATCTCGTGATATTGTACATTGAATAATTCCTCTCGTTCGGTTTTTTAATTAGTTTTTCTCTACGTTTAAATTCCAGCAATCGTGAACCTTAATATTTTACTACTAACTTAGCCAATCTAAATTCACAAATCAATCTCGTAAACAACCTCCCCCATGCCTTGCCAGATAAATTAAGAAACTTACCCAATGTTTCGATTATCTTCTTTAAACTACTAAAATACGAGCACGTAGGTGAAGAAGATAATTTGAAATAAAATAAGTTAAAGATCTAACAAAACATAAAAACTCCGTATATTCAAAAGATAACTAGGCAGTTAATAAAGTAGAAGGAAAAATTAAGATAACTACACAATCTAGTATCTACTACAAACGTAATCAGACAAGCCCTATTATACATGGTATCCTCAAATTCAGGGTAATTACATTCCATTTCATTAACCGAATCCAAATTCAATATGAACTTGAAAAATTGTTATCTGGCTACTACAACCTTTTACTCGCCCACAACCTGCTGCAAACCACATTGATCCGATGATGATAATTTCGTCTTAACCAATTATATCTAAAACCCAGCAAATCATTGCGGGTTAACCCGTCTCTGTCTCAACCCAACATCACTTCCCTGATCAATCCCAGCCACCAATTCCTGTTGCAAACCCGACGTTTGTGATTGCCTCTTGTCTTCACCAAAGTTGTGAAGCTGACGCCCAATCAAATAGCGGTCATCCCTTATAGAGTTGTGAAGGTTTGTGAACCAGGCATGGAACCTCTTTGCACAGAAGCATAGCAAGCTTAGAGAGAGGTAGCCTAGCCATGCAAACCGGTATACAGCTGAGTTCACTAATAATGGATAGCCTAGCACTGGGAACACGCCTTTAGCTAATACGTATGGAACACAAAGTGCTGTTAACAGCTTCATCATTATTGGCAAGACAATCTCCCGTAGGACCCACAAACCCTGAAGTCTAGAGAAACCGTCATCTCTAACTCTCTCAAACTTTCTCCTCCAAGTTCCGTCCACTAAGGGCATCATTGGGTCCAACATAACCTGGTCACAATGGAAATCAAACTTTTAATCCTGGAAATAGAATAACAAACATCTAAACCTTTTTTTTTATATTACTGAACTTACAAGTCTTGTCCATATCTTAAGAAAGACGAGTCCTAATGCCCAGTCTTGATAGAGGAGGAAAACAGGGCTCTCATCAATTGGCACACGCATTGGCACAATCACCAAAAGCTCAAACAACAGTCCAATCAGCACTGGGATGATAAATATCTGGCATAATAAAAACATCAACCCAGTTAAGAGGGCTCTTTCACTTCCAAAAAGTCAAGTGTCAAAACTAAGATGAATCTATCAGTTCCACACTAAATTATGGAAACAAGTGTGAGAGAGCTTGAATTAGATAGCTTACCCATATGGACAGCAAAGCAAAACTCTTAAGAGCAATGCCAAACCACTTCCTAATCTGAGCAAACAAAACAGCAGCCCTTCTTGATTTAATGTGCTCAATAGTGTACCTTACTCCAGCAACAGCAGTCCAAATTACATAGCTTCCAATGGTGAAAGCATACAAATCTGTAGGACAAAAAAAACAATCTAAAATATTAAATCTAAATTGAAGAATAAGTTAGAAGCAATAATATTCAAGCAAAATTACCATTGCACTTTATCCCATGACTTATAGGGAGAAGAGGAATGACACTGAAGATCGCTCTTCCAAGTGAAACAGGAACAACTATTACAGCAGAGTTAAGGACAAGTAGTGTCATCCAAGCCATGTACAATAGCAGCACAATTCGCACAGCAAAGTTGTACCTTCTGCAATATCATTCAAAAATCAAGTTAGTAAAATATCTGAACAAAGTTGTACCTATTTCAGTACTTGCCATTGTCCAGTTGACTCTTGATTTTGTGTTTGCACACTTTCATGAAAATATACTTGATAAAAGAATCCAGCGGAAACAATTGTTTTTTATTTATTTTTAAAAAAGGAAAAGGTTATTTCAAAGTAGCCATTATTAGGAATTGAGTTAGATCAACAGACCCAAAAGAGACAGCACAAGGACACAAACATCTAGCAAGAACACAGGAAATGCACATGACTATATATGCCTTCACACTAGGTTTCACCAACACCTTTTATTAGCATGGACGAACTTCAGTAAAACTTACTCATAATCAGATTGCTCATCTCCGTCATACTCTTCAGCAGCATCAGCATCTTGAGAAGTATGAGGCCTGCCATTCGGTTCATTAGCAGCATCAAGTGCAATACGCGCCTGATCTGGTTGAAGACCTGCAGCAAGACCAGCAGCAAGCTGTGGAGCGTGGAGCCTCCCCTGCCTTCCAGCATCACCATTTACACCCTCCTGGTTATTGATATCATCAGGCCTGGGGAGTAAGAACTCCGTTAAATCAAGAACCCAACCAACAGCTGTGAACCAGTAGTGCAAAAGAGATTTAATTGTTGTCTTCAATTTGAAATGCTCAACAGCAAAAGGGATGCAAATTTGAAAAAGAAGCATGTCTGCAGGTATCTCTGTGAATGGATCAGACACCCTGCAAAGACAGCACCATAAAATAAGTTAAATGTTACACGAGCAACTACATCAAGCTGCAGACTTGCAGTTGTGAAACAAGTTACACCCAAAACAAGGTGCTGACTTACGTAATGTCCAGAGGAAATATAGAAGGTGTCATTCGCATGGCAAGTTTGACGGGTAGAAAAACAAGGAGCACTATCAAGCTTCCGTAAACAGCGACAGACAGCAAAACTCTACGAGCATGCTTATGCACAGGATCATCAATCAAATCCCGGAATGGGTTATAATTCGGGTCAGCTGGATCTCGAAGAAAGTACAAGACACCATTGCGCAAAACCTGTACAAGCAAATAAGCAATGTTAAACGTGGAGAGGGACAACACCACAAACAAAGGCTTTCTTTTAAAGGACATACACTATTCCCTCAAAGAAGACAAGATCATATTACAAAAACATACCCCTCGAAGTAGACTAACAAAGATGCTTATTTGAAGCATATACACTATCCCCACAACCCAATGAAGCAAAGCACTGGCTAATGGAGATGCTGAAAAGAACTCGACTCTTTGAGCCATTGACTTCCCAAACATCTTGATAGTACAAACATCTAGCCACCAGCCACACATCAAGGGGAAAACTCCAAGTTCAATGACCAGAAGAAAAGCAACCTTAATCATGGTCATCAAATGCCTCATAGCTGCCAAGAATTGCCTTAAAAGAGACGGAATTGCCTCAGCTACTGAAGCAAGACCTAGGAACCTCCCCATTGTCAAGGGCTCACCCCTTGTATACCGTATCAATGCAACAATTCCAAGATAAAGGAAGATCAGGGAGAAAATGAACATGTATCCAACGGCAAGAGTTGTAACATCAGAAAGCCTTGATGTTCCCAAAGTCGCCCCTTTCAAAATATTTGAAGGCAAAGAAGAGCTAATATTGTTTGAAGATTCATTTATAAGACTTGCATTTGCTTTCAACAGCTCAGCTGTCTGGCTAACAAGACCTTTTTCTGGGCTTTCAGATGATAAATCTGAAACAGAAGTCAGTGCATTCTTTAATGTGATATTAGCTAATGAAAGAGCAGACTCTGTAAGTGGCATGACTGAGGACAAGACAGGACCAGCTGCGGATGTAAATATCCATGATATGTAATGCAGTATTATCCGACCAAGTGAAAATGGTACAAAAACAACCACGCCAAGAAATATCATGTTGCTCGCTAGAACCTGCAAAAAGATACTATGATCAGCTCTAAACAACAAATTGCTAATTTAATACTTATTAAGCAAATATAACAGTATAGAAAGATTCACTAGCACAAGATAGCAATGTGGATGAGCAATGGAGCCCTGACTCCGATCAGAAGCTACTCCCAAGTCCCAACTGACTTGAGTAAAAAGAGATGATAATAAAAGCAGCATGAAATGATAGTGTGCCCACACCCAAATAACAAATGCCTATAAGCATAATGATGCATGAGATGAAGAATTAAATTATGTTATACAAACTTAGCTACTATGTAGAATGTTGTCCGATAAAATTGACCGATAATGGTGCAGCAATGGTGTCAGGAAAAAAGCAAAAGGTTACCATGATCAAATGACTTAAACATATATATTTATTCCAATTAGGAACTTTATGTTACTGTATCTTCAATTAGTTCGAATATTCTCTCATCATATTCTTTAATACAGTATTTCTTCTTGTTACCTTTTCTTTGTAATGATGGATCAATTTCTAAAGCGTTTCTTGTAAATTCTACCTCATACACAAGAAACTTACTATAACAAACACTTGCATTGATATCTCGGATCCCTATTAGTTGCAAATGCATAAAATCTGAATTTAAAACATATAATGTAAGACCGATACAAAATTTCTAGAGCATTTTAAGATTAGAGTAACAGGTAAAAAATACTTACAGTGAATGCATTCTCAACCAAATGAAAAACAGGGCCTTGCATACCAACAAGTTCATCAAAGGGAACATCCTCAGCACCATCAGCATCATCTAGCCCATCAAACATCTGTTCAACTTGAGCTTCAAGACGAGCAGCCTGCCTCTCCCATTGTGCAGCAACTTGTTCTGCGTTTCTTCTAATCAATTGACCAGCTCCAGCAATCCCTTGTGCACCTACTTCCTCACCATTCCCTTCAATAGCCAAGTTTCTGTTAGGAGCTCTTCTTGCTGCCTGAGCTACTTCATCCTCTCTGTCAGCATCCTGCTGTCCCCCAAGTTCTCTCAAGTGTCTAAAATAGTCTCTTAAAGATGTGGCTCCAAGAAAAATAAATACAATTGTAGCAGATAGAAGAAACCCATGCAAGCAATCAGTAAGGATAACAGCTGTTGACATATGGCTCAGGAATAAACGACTAGCTTCAGCCAAACTACGAACAAAAGCCATACGCCAAACCCAGAATGTAATGAAGGGAATGATAAGCAGCCAAACAGAGAGCACAAAACTAAGACGCAGAAAGAATTTAAGGACTTGAAATGCTTTTGCTGCTATCCCATATATAAACTCCTGAAAAGGGAGCCGTGCTGGAGCATTTTCGGCATATACAGGTGAGAATGAAAATGGGTGCTTACAAACCTGCAAGAAAGGAATGGTCAAAGCTATTGTGAGAGAACTACAAAAGCCAAACTCTGGCAAAATAATCACATTTGCATAAGCTAATCCAGAATGCACAATATGTTCAGGAGTAAGTAGTGAACACAAACAGAGTATATTCATGCCATCAAAAGGGGCATAAAGATCTCAGCAGACCAGCTTCCAGAAATATATCACTAATAAGATAAGAAAGAATCATTCCATATGTGACAACACTAGAAACAGAATTATCAAGTTCAGGTAACCTGCAGAAAAACTCAGGTACAACAACTTGGCCGCTAAATCCATAATGAAGACAAGCTAAGAGCCTATTATGATCCTGGCTTTTATTTTTCCATTCGCAACCATTATTTGATAAAACATGATATTGATCTTTTTGTGGTAGTACTATAGAGCACTCTGTCCACGTCACAACAAAGCATAATCGTGATCTTAATATTAGAGCAAATTTACCACCCATTTTTTTTATGAAGCTACGAATGCTGCCATTTCTCCAATGTTCAAGTGATTCTATAGAAGTGCAAATTATACATATTTCGCCAGTGTCAAGAGGCTTATTCATATTGGGGAAGAATTAATCAACTGAAAGGAGTAGAAGGAGAAATACCCGCCCTAATTGAGCCAATACAAACGCTTATCGTGAATTAACATTAACAATTTCCTTCCCCAAGACGAGGCAAACTAAACACACGACAAAGCTCCAAAGTTGAAACATCGAACTTGCATCTTAAAATTAACACAAAAGAAGAGCGATTAATCAGACAAAACCAAACCTCGCACTGACGAGCATTGCTATGATTTAGCCACTGAAGGAGGCAATCTTGATGAACATACTTGATGCTCCCGCTGCACGCGCAAGGGTACCGCAGCGGATTGTCGGCATCACCGGGATTCCGACAGATCCGGCACACATCTTCCTCGTCTTCATCGTCATCATCTTGCTTCTTCACCGAAGCCTCGTTGCTCGTGCTCTCCTCATCCACCTCTTCAACTCTTCCCACGATCGGTACATCGATCGAATCCTTCTCCTTCCACGCAGAAGAAGAAGACGACGACATGGACGGAGCAGCTGATTCCTGCGAGGTTTCAATCCGCGCGTCGGCGTTGGCGGCGGCGATCGAGGACGCGGATTCTTGATTGTAGAAACCTGGGACAGCAGGAGATATCTCCATGAAACAGATGGAAGATGCAGAGAGAAAATTAGGGTTCCGGCAAAAGAAATCAGAAATCTTCCCTGGGAGAACGGGAAGATTTGATGTGGGAGACGGAGATGTGATAATCAGTGGAGGAGATTTAGAGCTTTTTCAGAATTCCAGCTTCGCCCCGGGCGTGGCACAAAATTACAGAGTTTGGATCTGAATAATGTGTTAAGTTGGCACATAAAACGTCATTTTAAACAACTACGCATACGCCGATACTCTGATACACACCAAAAAAAAAGGTGTGATACAAAGCAAGTCGGTTATACGGAGTATTTTTTTTTATAAGCAAACAAAGACCATCTATCAGAGAGAGTTGGCTTAGGTGGTAAGCCGTCTTACTCCACTTTCACAATGTAATGGGTTCAACTTCAGCGGATGTAAAAAAATCTATTTGAAAGACTCACCCACCAAAGTCAAGTGCGCGATCCGGGTCGAACTGGACGTAACCAAGAAGAAGCTCTAGTGAACCAATGGACAACCAAAAAAAAATTAGAGGTCATCATGTCGAATGAAAGTATGCAAATCTGAGTCAACTGCAAGCGTGATAGAGAACCCGTCAGAAAGAACCAGCGATGAATTCCACCACAGAATTGCACTCACAGAAGACGTGTTCCCGACCGCAATAATTCAATCTCCCACAGGCAGCGCCAGTCACCAAGAACGACCTTGACCAACTGCAAATTATCGCCTTCAATCTGGATCTGCGAATGGCCTCGAGAAGTCTCTGACGCATGGCAATGGTCTCGAAGATCAAAACAGACTGTCACCCAATTAGAATATACAGAGTACTTTTTACTTTTGTCATAAGTCGATTATACCTTTTTTTGAAATTTTTTTATTACATCCTCATTTGTTGTTTTTTCCTTTCAATATTTTAAGAAAAAATTACTATTCTTAATATCTTTAAAGTTTTGGCTTTTTCGATTGACGCCCATTTTCGGTTCAAAATAGTTAAATTCAAGCTCGTCATTGTGTTCTTCACCTTTAAATTCGTAAGATTTGATTATTAAAACACCAAAATGCATAACCGAACCATCCAAATTTCAATTTGTAAACAATCTTATAAACAACCCCTTGAAATATAGAATTGCCTTAAATTTTAAATGATGTGGTTTGGTTATGAATTTGAGTGTTTTAATAGTTGAATCCTATTAATTTAAGGATGAGGAACGCAATTGTGAGCACGAATTTAAATTTGAACCGAAAAGGAGTGTCAACAACAAAAGCCAAAATCTCAGGGGTACCAATATGAATAAGTTTGTTCTTAGGACATAAACAGAAAAAGGCAAAATTTAAGGGGTACTAAGAGAAAATTTCCCTTTTTATACCAAAAAAAAGAGGAAATTTCCTTTTTTGATGAAAAAAGTCGGTTATACTTTTACGCCTCCTGAAGTCGGAACATTGGAGCCAATCGAGCTCCGTGCTTATATAAGAAAAAAATTCAAATGAAAGAGTAATAAAACAGAAAAAATTACATGTGGTAAATTTAGATAAATTGAAATTATTTATGATATTCCCTTTTCAGGGAGAAGGGCTCTTCCTTCTCATAGAAATTGTTTAGAGGACTTATCATAAAGGCACTACTGAGAAGGAAACGCTGAGAAAGTATAATTTTTTCGCTAAGAAAGTATGATTTTTTTTTTGTCGAGAAGGCGTATATTTGGGAGAAATTGTATGTCTATTTGTCTTTGACTTTAGGTTTGGAATGTTTTGGTGATACATAAATGATAACTTTTTGTGTGATGTATACGATTTTGATATCTATTCGGAATAGGAAGCAATTGGGCAAAATGTCCGGGAGACATTCTCAGAGACTTGAAAAGAATTCTTATAATAATTGATAGACAAATCAGAAATTCGGGAAAATTTGTCAAGGGAAGTTTTAATATAATTAATATTAGAATGTGAAGCCTCAACAAAAAATAATAGTATCATTTGCAAAACTTAACAAATGTAAACATGTTCCATTCTTAACAATCTTGATTTCCTACAAACTTTAAATTGAGAGAAGATTGATATTGTAGTGTTCTAGTAATAAATTCTATAACTATAACAAAAATAAAAGGGGAAATAGGATTTCCATGTCTAATACCACATTGAGGGAAAAAAACATTCCATGTTCATTATTAACTAGAACAGACGCAAAAGAGGTAGTAATACAAGTCATTACAAGACAAACCCAATTTGCATGGAAACCAAATTTAATAAGCATTAATTTAACAAAATCCTGATTTAGTTTATCATAGGTCTTTTCCCTATCTAATTTTTATAGCCATTCAACCCAAATTTCCCTTTTTCTTTTTATGGAAATATGAAAAATTTTATGCGCTATAAGGATATTATCCTAAATAAGGCGAACTTGAACAAAAACACTTTGAAGGGGATGGATTATAGAAGGAAGAACATATGATAAGCGATTAACTGATGACTTAGTGATAACTTTATAAGGAGTATTACAAAGATTAATAGGACAGTAATGATGAATTGTGAGCGGATTTTCAATTTTTGGAATAAGAGCTATAAACGAAAAATTAATTGAGTGTAACACAAATCCTAAATGGAAAAAATCATTAATTGCCAAGACTAGTGAATCAATGTCCGGAAGACTACTTCGAGGTGATTTTCCGGTGGACCAAAAATGTTGGGAAAAATCCAACGGAAAATCACCTCGAAGTAGTCTTCCGGATATTGATGAATGGATACTTCGTCTATCTAGGAATAATATCAAAGAGTTAATCCTAGACTTAGGCGATCCTGATTGCCATTTGTCACCGCAAGTGCATTCTAGTATATATTCTTGTGAAAAGTTGACCAATTTGTAGCTTCAAAATTTCTTATTGGATCCACCACCTTCGACCTTCAAGGGATTCTTGTTCTAGATGCGCCTTTCTTTTAAGAATGTTGTCTTGTCTCCTAATTCAATCGAAAGTCTTGTTGTCAATTCTCCTCTTATTGAGAGAATCGAATTAGTTGAATTTGAAATTCCAAATCTGAGAATTAGTGCTCCGAATCTCAAGTCTATATATTTGCATGGTGATTGCATGAAAATATGCATGTATGCTCCTCTTCTGTTTGAAATGTTACTATTGATCCACGATAATTTCAGAATTCAACCTCAACAACAAAAAAAACTCATTATGTATTTATACCAACTTCCTTGGTGGTTTTACTAAATACTACTCTTGAGAAGTTGTGTGTTGATTTCGACTTCGTAAAGGTAATGATCAATTTAATGCTTTCCTCGTTTTTGTGTTATCTTTGTATTTGAATAACTTTTTGAGTCTTAACTGTTTAAATATGGCTCTTTTTTTTCTTGTGTTATCTTTGTATTTGAATAACTTTTCAAGTATCTAAGCATGGCCATTGAATCTTGTCATCGTACCTTGGTATTTCATCATCTAAAAGATATTGAAATAAATTATGTGAATTTTGAAGCTATAAAAGAGATATCAGTTGTTGCTCGTCTCATCATTGGCGCCCCTAATCTACACAAGTTTAAAATCTCAGTAAGTGAAGGACACACTTCAGCTTAAAACAAATTATCCAAGTTTATGATGTCTGCTCTTCTGATCTTTTACTTCTTGTGCAAACTGATTTATAAGTTAGAGGAAAATACGATTCAGAATCTCCGGAGGTACATTTCGGTCATTTTGGATGTACACCCGATTTCACGTTCGCGAAGCTGAGAGGAGTTGTCTTGAAAGATATTAGCGGTTTTCCGTCCGAAGTGGAATTCATGGTATTTTTACTTCAAAGTTCACCGGTGCTTGAGACAATGGAGGTTCATCATTTAGATACAACTGGCTGTGAGGAGCAACAACGTAACTCATGATTGAAGAATTAGTAGAGTGCGGTTGGGCTTCTCCAAATGCCGATCTTTTGACTCCCATTATTCCTTAATTTCTGTGCTTATCAGTGACTACCTTGGAAACTTGTTTTGAAACTAATTTGGATAAAATACCATATCAAATATGTCCGTTGGGTTTGTCAATCTTTTTCTATTTTACTTGTCTTCTATATGTATCTTTTGTTTGGTCGAATGTCATCTATACGTATCTTTCTAAACAAGGATTTGAACTGTTTAACCTTGTAACTTCTTGTTTTGTTGGGCGAGCTTTCTTGTGGATTATCTAACATTCTCTAGTAAGCGGATTCTGGCATGGGTATTAGATTTAGAATCACTTGATGCAATATTTCCGAGTTTTAACGCTTTTCATTGTGAGTTTTGTTTGAATAGGGCTCTTGTTGCATTCGTAAGACTCTTTAAGACATGTTAGAATAGGTTGGTTGCCATTTGATTCAAATCTCAAACTGACAAATGCAAATCATACTGATTACTTTTGTTAACTCTAAGTTGAGAAGCAGACACGAATTTAGGAGTGGGTTAGAATATGTTACAGTCCACCCTAAAAAATAACTTGACATCTTAACTAGTATAGCTCAGATGGTAAGAGCAACGCATTTTGGCTTATAGTCTCGTGCTCGAATAGTTGCTTGTGCAACTCAATTGTTTTTTGTTCTGCCCAACTTACCCCACCTTCTTATTTTTTTACTAGTTTAAAATCAACCAATTCCCTTTTCCCTTTCTTAACAAATCTTCTCGTACAGATTTTTTTTTAAAAATCAATCCCATCTTTTCTTGATAAAATCTCCTTTTCCTTATATTTCTTTTAGCAAAAAAAGTCTTTTAGTATATTAATAGTTAAATTTTGATTAGTAGAATTTTTTGTAGTTATAATAATAAAAATTACATTTTCTCTAATTAATTTTACATATCAAAATTTATTTAACATATAAAACACTTAAAGAAATTTATTGTAAAATTAGGCCAAAATTGAGATAGTTCTATATATTGATTTATTTATAGAGTAAATTCAGCCTACCCAGGAATTAAATCCTGATTCCGTCGAGAAGTATTACATGAAACGTCTTCCAAAAGACCCATCTACCCTAATACATTATAAAGCAGAAATCAAGTTTGTGTAAAAATTTGCGCCACGTGGTATACCTTGAATAAAATAATGGAAAAACTTTTTTCAACTTAAAAAACTAAATAATAATTCTAGAAAGTCCCCTTCGTATTATACTCTAATAATAATTCTAGAAATCACGATTTATCTTAACCACTTTATAAAACACAAAATGAATAGATACCATATTATATGAGTAGAGATTGTTTCATATAGTATCACATACTAAAAAAAATAAAATTTAATTAATATACACATATTTTTTAAAATATTATTTAAATAATAAACATTACTAAATAAAAAATGAATTTATAAAGATTGAAGGCTTTTTAGGGTAAGATTTTAGATCCTATAAAATATATAATGTATATATAAATAATGATTTTATTCTTTAAAAAATCCTAAATATAAAAAATGGCTATTTTAAATTTTATAAAATAAGTAATGTATCAAAATAAGTTTTTATCTACATAATTTCCCATCTATGTTTATTGATATTGATTGATAAGCAATATTATATATGTTATCTTAAGATTATGCTAAAATATTTTTATCGGATTGTTGAAAAAAAAATTAACGATATAAATTTCTATCTATATTTACGCTAATTTATTATAAAATAAAAACAAAATCTATAACTATATATTAAAGTTGTCCCTTTTCGAGCCACCAGAATGATTCTGGCCCCACCTCATATTTAAAAAGTTAATTTTTATTTCTATTATTAACTATTAAAATTTATCTCTAACATCAAACAAATATCTATATAGTATAACAATATCTTTTGAAAGCTTCTTTATACAAACAGTTCAAATTAAAGATAAAATATTTTAAAATAAATATAAATCTTTTATCGTATATCTTTTGACGAATTTATTTATAGATATATAATAAAAAAATAATGATAAATATTTATAATGTTTAAAATCAATAAAAAAAGATAATCTATCTATAACTATATATTAAAGTTGTCCCTTTTCGAGCCACCGGAACGATTCTAGCCCCACCTCATATTTACAAAATTAATTTTTATTTCTAATATTTTAACTTTTTCCCATTAAATTTTTCTTTAACTATTTAAATCTATCTTTAAAATCAATCAAATATCTATTTAGTATAACAATATCTTTTGAAAACTTCCTTATATAAATATTTAAAATTAAAGATAACAAATTTAAAATATTTTTAAATAAGTATAAATATCTTTTATCTTTTAGCATAATGTCTTTGAACGAATTTATTTAAAGATACATTTTTTCTTTTATAATAAAAAAATTAATGATAAATACTTATGATGTTTAAAGTAAATATAAATATTTTATCATATATCTTTTGACGAATTTATTTATATATATATAGTGATTTTATTATATAAAAAAATAATGATAAATATTTATAATTTTTAAAATTAATAAACATGGATAATAAAATATTTAATAAACATATTGAAATATTTGATAAACTCTAAATTTAGGTACATGAAAACTAATAAAATATGAAGTATATAATATTTGATTAAAAAATTATATACATTCTACGAGCAATAAATTACTTATATTAAAGATTATATTATATATATTTATTTATTAATATCCTATTTATAATATTTATAAAATATAGAATCGTAGTCGTACATGGTACGACGGATAAAACTAGTTTCTCTTCATTCAGTGGCCAATAGCAGGCCTAAAGCAGTAAAGCCCATCGTTAACTGTTTTTCTAACTAGGCCCATATTCGGTTGTTTTTCTTTCGGTTCATCACGAACCGGATTAAGAACCGCTTCAATTCAAAACACAAATCAACAAAGCATTAAAACCGTAGGAACTCCCAACTCCAAACGGAGCAAACACTAGCTTTTCTCCATCGGCACCAGTCGCCTCCGCGTCACCGATATCAATCCGCGGCCTCCGCGTCGCGGATATTAACCTGCGGCTTTCGCTTTCGCTTCGTCGATATCAACCTGCGGCGTCCGCAATTCCTTCCTCGAAAGGTAAGTTGCTCAAACCCTAATTCTAAATTTCAGAACTGACTTTGACAACCTTACATTACGTAACTACTGGACGGGATTGAACAATAAGTTAGTAATGCTATGTGTTCGACTGTTTTCCTATCTAGTTGCAAATCTTTAATCTGTAATTATGTTTGTAGATACATTGACAGTGAAATGAGTATAGTCTGTAATTCTGTAATTTGTGTAGCACAAATAATTGAGGTTAGTTATCGACTTATCGTAGTTTGTGTTAATGGATTTCTTTCATCAAAATGTCTACTAGGGTTCTCTTTCCATCAGGATAGAAAACCAATCTACTTCCGAAAAAGAAAGAATGGATCGTCAGACCAATCCTGATTTGCTAAGTGATCTTCCGTTGAGTATTATCCATATCATTCTAGGGCGTATTCCGATTAGAGATGCTGTGAGAACAAGTGTCCTTTCAAGGCAATGGAGGCACACATGGGCTAGTCTTTCTCACCTGGTTTTTGAAAAATTTTGTGCAAATCGAAATGAGGAACCAATAAACAAATTCGAAGAGCGCGTGAAAAGTACAATCACCCATGTTCTTTTCCATCATCAGGGACCCATCCATAAGTTCAAAATGTCCATCTTTTCTGGAATTTTTTTCCCGGAAGTTGATGAATGGATTCTTCATCTGTCTAGAAATGATATCAAAGAGTTAATCCTAGAGATGGGGGGTCCTGATTGTCATTGCTCGCAGCATTTGCATTCTAGTATATATTCTTGTGAAAAGTTAACCAATTTGGAGCTTTACAATTGCGACTTGGATCCACCACCTTCGTCTTTCAAGGGATTCTTGTTCTTGAGGCGCATTTCTCTTCACGACGTTTACCTGTCTTCTAATGGAATCGAAAGTCTAGTTGCCAATTCTCCTTTTCTTGAGGACTTCACACTACGCGATATTGGGTATTCAGATGTGACAATGCTAAGAATTAATGCTCCAAATCTCAAGTATTTGGATATATCTGGTGAATATTTTGAGATATGCCTGAACACTCCTCTTCTGGCTGAAGTGTCAGTATCAAACGTCTATTGTTTCACAGATAGACAATTGCAACAAAAGAGTTCAATTTGTAATTATACCAACTTCTTTGGCGGCTTAACTAATCTCGAGAAGCTGTGTGGAGAAATCAACTTTATGAAGGTAACGGTCAAATAAATCTCTTCCTCCTTGAGTTATCATGTCCCTGACTAACTTTTCGTGAGCATTAACTACTTAAATGTCGGGTCAGAATGTTAGATCTGTTCTTATATGTTCTTCATGTTTGTTTGTCAGTATCTCAGCATTGGTATGGAACCCCGTCGTTGTTCCTTGATATTTCATCACCTAAAGGATATTGAAGTAAATGACGTGGATTTTGAATATATAAATCAGATATCTGTTGTGACTCTTCTCATCGTTGGCTCCCCTAATCTACACAAGCTTAAAATCTCAGTAAGTGATGAAAACTGTTTTTAAAAAAAAATTACTTCTAATCTCAGCAAGCAAGCACTTCTAATCTTCACTTGTTGTGCAGACTGATTTAGACCATAGAGATGTTGCACCGGATTCAGAGCCTCCGTTTGTACGTTTCAGTGATTTTGGACGTGCGCCTGATTTCACATTTAAGAAGCTGAGACTCGTCATCATGGAAGACGTTGGTGGTTTTCCTTCCGAAGTGGAATTCATGGTATTTTTGCTTCAAACTTCGCCTGTGCTTGAGACGATGACGGTTGATCATGTAGATACACTTGGTACTGAGGAGAAACACCTCTTGATGGATGAATTACTAGAGTGTGATTGGGCTTCTCCAAATGCCGAGATTTTGATTTGATTCCCATTATTCCTTAATTTCCGTCTTTTGAAACTTATCTGGAAAAAATGCCATATCAATATTGTCAGGGCATGTTAACCTTGTTCTGTATTGAGTGACTCTCAACTATATGTATGGTTGTAAACTATGAAAATGATGAACTTGTGAAAATTATGCACCTTCATTGTTTGTCACAATTACGTTAGAAGTAATTTCCTTGGGTCAAAAAGTACATTGGAAAATGTCAACCGAGCTTATGCATGATGTTAGTCACATGGATTCTTCAACCGAGTTGACTATCGAATCTCAAGTACATGTATTTACATGGTGACTGCACAGAAATATGCGTGTATGCTCCTCTTCTGTCTGAAATGTTAAGTATTATTGACAACCCTAGACTATTTCCCTGTTCAACATCAGCAACAAAAAAACTCGTGTGTCATTATACCAACCTCATTGGAAGTTGTACTAATCTTGAGAAGCTGAGAGGAGATTCCTACTTTGTAAAGGTAATAATCAATATAATGTCTTCCTCAGTTGTGTTATCTTTGTCTTTGAATAACTTTCAGAGTCAATTGCTTAAATATGGCTTTTTGTTGTTGTGTGTGTTAGTATATGAGCATGGGTGTTGATTCCTGTCATCATTCCTTGGTGTTTCATCACCTAGAAGATATTGAATTACTTTACGTGAATTTCCAAGATATAAAAGAGATATCGGTTGTTGCTCGTCTCATCACGAGTGCTCCCAATCTACACAAGCTTAAAATCTCAGTAAGTGAAGGACACACTTCAGCTTAAAACAAAGTATTCAAGGTTTTGATGCAAGCTTTTCTGATCTTTTACTTCTTGTGGAGACTGATTTAGAAGTTAGAGAAAAATATGATTCAGAATCTCCAAAGGTGCGTTTCAGTGATTTTGGGTGTGCACCCGATTTCACATTCGAGAAGCTGAGAGTTGTCATCATGGAAGATATTAGCGATTTTCCCTCCGAAGTGGAATTCATGGTTTTTTTGCTTCAAAGTTCTCCGGTGCTTGAGACGATGAAGGTTCGCCATTTACATACACTTGGTACTGAGGAGACACACCTCATGGTTGAGGAATTACTAGGGTGCGGTTGGGCTTCTCCAAATGCCGAGCTTTGGACTTCCGTTCTATAATTCCTGTCTTGATCAGTGACTACCTTGGAAGCTTGTTTTTGGAACTTGTCTAGTTAAAAATCCTGTTTTGCTGGTAATCTATATGTATATTTTGTAAACTATGATTTGAATTGTTTAATGTTCTCACTCTTCTGTTGGGCAAGTTTTCTGCTTAATTATCTAACATTCTTTATAAGCGGATTCCATGACTCGATTATCTAGCATTCTCTAGTAAGCGGATTCCGACATGGGTATTAGACATTTAAATCTAGCAGGATGAGACGCTTGATTTCTCAAACGTTTATTTAGGGATTCGAGTTCTTAGAGCATATAATTAAGCTCATATATAATACGGAGTATAATTCAACTTTTGTATTGACATTCAACTTATTTAATTCAAGTAAGATTAATGAATCATTCATACTTAACAAGTTTTCCCCATTAACATTTAAAACATGACTAGCTAGCTCTCTTCTAGGTGTGCCACCTTAACGTGATAATTAGTCAGCAACAACAATCGGTTTTGTCTGAGCAGCAATATTCTTCATTTCGAACAAAGCATCTTTAAAGCACTTGGCAAGGAACTCCGCATCTGGGATTATGTCTTTGGCTACCGAAATCTGCAGGTTTGCTCTTCCTTTGTAGCTCACCAGATGTAATATCATTGCCTATATATGCAAGCAACTCCAAAACTCATAATCAACATTTTGATACAGTTTTTACCGTTTTGAAATATAGATTAATAGATATAACATATCATATTTTATAGTTCATACCTGGCAGAGGCTCGAAATAGATATCTTTATAAATGTGACAGGATTTGCCGCAATGGAAATCTCTTCTTGTGGACCAACTATGTTAGAGATCACAAGGGTTGTAGCACTCAACACCCTTTTGTAGAACCAGCTTCCCATCTTCACATGCATGACATTTTAGTAAAAACAAAATAACATATTACAATATATAAAAACTAAATAAATTTTGTCAATTAGAAGTGTAGAACACATTATCAATATGAAATGCTGTATAATAATAATAAAAAAAATGAATTTACCTTGGAGCCCATAGAGGAAAAGGCGAAGCCCAATAAAGCGTGCAAAGCTTGGGCCTCGAAGGACTGTTTTTTGCGGTCCATGATGGATTTCATCCTTGTCACGTGCTGGAGAGGGTGGACGGAGGGGTGTTGATGACGACAATCAATGGGCACAAGAAACAACCCGAATTTGTTTCCCCAAGATGACCCGGATCCGGTCTTCATTAAATTCGGCATATCCAGCTGAATGCATTATTTCGAAAAGCTTATAATTTCATTTTCCCAAAAAAGGTCTGTATTTGAGACCTGAAAAGGTCAATTTTTGGAAACTGAATTGAATTGAATGGGAAAGCAGCGCTGACCTGCAAGCCGGTGTTTTTTCTGAGATTTGCCATAACGAGGCTGGTGACTTGAATGCCCTTTAACATGGCTGCCATGAATTCGATCTCATAAGATGTACGCATACATTCCAAATATGTTCATCGATCTATTTCCTTCCTAATATCAAGTGGACTTGATGGGAATAGATGAGAGAATTACCTTTGGGTGAATGTACATCGAGATATTTGGAAAGTCCACTTTGAATCACTCCCAATAGAACGTCGTTCATCGTCTGCAATATTTTTAAAATTGATCATATAATAATACGCTGTATAAGATAGATTGCACTCTATTCAATATCCTTAATTGGTCGACCTTCAACCAAAAAAAAAATATCCTTGGTCTTTCTGTGACTGTCTAAATGGCAGAGATAAGTACAGTAGTAGCATTTATGAATTTAGAAAATTATTTCGAAGTATGATGAATATTTTTTTGATAAATTTTGTAACTCCGATCTTCAAATATACTGTATAAATTAGAAAAATATAAAAATATTGATGTACGAATTATGGGTCGTATTTGTAAGGATGTATATCTTGACAATAAGTAAAATAACCTAACTATCTTATATATTATAGGCCTTTTGATCTAAAATAACTAGTACTCCAAATACAATTGACAATAAGGTAACCTATTGAGCAGTGTTATCTAAGATAATTTAAACACATGAATTTTGAGCAGTGTTATGTGAATTTTAGATTTTTTAGCCAATTAATTAAGAAGAGCTATAAGAAGTGATCTTATTAATGCAACCCAAATACAATTGACAATAAGGTAACCTATTGTATGGGCCTTCGATATAAATACTTTCTCCCTGTCATTTTAGAACTCTTTAAAGTCTTAGACTCTTATAATTAAGGGCAAAAACTCTCTTTTGTATTGTCCTTCAAAAGCAAAAACTTTTTAAGAAAGTAAAATATTAGTCTAAAATATATCCCTATTAACTCTCTTTTGTATTGTCCTTCCAAAGCAAAAACTTTTTTTTGTATTGACAAACAGCAACTAGATCAATTATCCCTTTATAATTAAGGGCAAAGGTTGGGAAGAAAATAGTAATGAAAAAAGGTTAACAAATAGGTTTAAATAAAACAAAATATTATTTTCTGTATGAAAATTAATTAGTACATTACTACATATAAAAATGCACTATAAATCACTAAAAAAAACTTACAGCATTGGGGATTGCCTTAAGATTATCGTTTACTTGGTTGTGTTACATTATACTAATTTTATTTTTGTTAGGGAGAGTCAGCAAAAAAAACTTACAACATTGGAGATTGCCCTTTTGACCTCTTTCATATCATCAACCTTAAACTTGGCGGTCGCCACCGCCCTGGGCCAGAGCTCCACCCCACGACCGCCGCTCACCACCGTCTTCTCGTCCCTGACCACCCCAAGAATCCTCGCCATCAGCCCCGCCTCATACGCTGCCGTATACCACACACTCTTGACCACCCCCCACACCCCTCCCTTTCTCCACCTCCTCCCACTCCTCTCTTTTCCACCACCTTCCACCGCCGCCGCCTTCTGGCCCCCGAAGCACGCCGCCAGAAGTGACATCACCGAAATTCCGTCACCGAGCGCGTGGTGCACGCGCAGCACCACACAATTGATACCCCTCAGCACGTGGACTTCCCACAAGGGCTTGTCCGTGCTCATCGGCGGCGCCCCCGCTAGCTCCGCCAGGTAAGAGTTCGCAATAGCCTCGGGGTCGGCGGCGGCGGCGTCGTGGCGGCGGTCGTCGACGACGATGACGTGGTCGTCGATGTTGAGGGCGGTTTTCCGCCAGCGTTTCAGGGCGGGATGGCAGCGGTGGGGTACGAGGAGGCTGGTGAAGCGCGGGTGGTGGGGGATGGCGGAGGAGGAGAGCGCCGCCTTGAGTGCCGCTACGTCGATGGGATGGAGGAGGCCTAGGGCGCAGTTGATGACTTGGTCGGTGTCTGGTCGGGAGAAGACGCGGCTGAAGGGAGACCTCAAAACGCCATCGTTTTGGGATGTGGCCGAGCTCGAGGTGTTCATGGTTACGTATTTTGCATGTACGTAGCTCCGTTTGTAGTGGAAGGCTCGGAGCCTCGGAGTATTTAAAATGCAATTCTTCCGGCTACACAACTTCAACATTAATTTTCTTCAAAAAAAAAAAACTTCAACATTAATTGATTATTTTTTAGGGCGGACGTGTAGATGTCTACTTCGGATTAAAGTGCTGGATTTGTTACACTTCTTATGCGAACTTATATAGTTAGCCGAATAATTATATTATATCCTTAATTCTTGACAAGTCATATTAGAGCTATAAATATTCTCCGTATTAATTAAGTTATTAAAATTACTGTATCATTTTTTTTAATATAATCCGGTGAATTGTCTCAGTCAAATTTAATCGTTTCGGAGTTTGAACATCTGAATTTAGCTTTATGTTACACGATGGTTACACATGTTTATCGATTTTAATACATGTGTTTTTTTGTAACGGATTAATATACATGTGTTTTCTCACGATGAACACTTGATTGTCAAAGTGTATTTCAAATTCGGTCTTCAATCATGTGAATGCCTATGCATGCTATGGATACTTGATTGTCAAATTGTATTTGACGTGGAAAATATAATGCAAGTGGGTAAAATTAATTGTCATAAATATTTTGCTATTATTCATCATATAAAGATATTTTTATTTATAATATTTTTCTATTTTCAAGTATTTTATTATAAAATCAAATATAACTGTTATTTATTATGATGGAGAATTCTAGTCGAAGGATATAATTTTCACTTAGATTGGGAGTAAGAAATCGCTTATTGGGCTTGGAGCATTATCGATCCGCCCTTAGAGATAGAGTTATTGACCTTTTTCTCTCCATATCCTACATAATAAAGACTCATGTTTTTCACCATGTATGATGCGCACCTTATATTCGTTGAGCTCGCATGCAAGTCTTGTCCTTTATATATCTTGACGTTCAATCGACAATTGCTCTTCTGACTTAGGCATCAGAGGTGGATTAGGGGGTCCTCGCCCACTGTGTCCATTGCTTTGCAGGTTCTAGGTTGAAGAGGAGCTTGGAACGGAAGGTGAAGAAGGGAGTTCCGACCAGCACATTGAAGACGAATCTTCGTGCACTAACAATTGGCGTCGTCTGTGGGAACGAGGATTTAAATTCACGAGCAATCGTTCCTAGAAGAAAAAAAGTGATATTTCGTAGTCCTAAGGCAATCGCACAAAGCAAAATCGATCGTGATGCCCTCATCGAGCGAATTTGTGGCCGCGGAAAGAGACTCCGCGACCACAGACCGCCGGAGTGCGACTTCGGATTTTTTCGACCGAAGTTTGCCTCCGGAAATTTGTGCCTCTGGATTTTTCTAACGGAGAGCGTCTCCAAAAATCAACAAAAAAGAGTCGCTTTCGGATTTGCGTGAACCCTAGGTGAAACCTTGATCGAATCAGCGTACCTAGTGTCGATCGCAATGCGTACTATGAAATCGACAACACTGGGGCAAGGAGCGACTTTGCCAACCCCTTGTCGAATTTAGTCCCACACTCCCACCTAAGGTTGGTAGTAAACAACCGATTGGCGGACTAGCCCTGGTATCCCAAAGACGAAAGCTTGATCGTGAATCCCATATCATCGATCAACCACCATCAAAACAAAGAAAGTCTAGTGAAGGAGAGCCGATAACTTTCTAGAGTGGACCTAGGACCCACACAAGCGACGACTATCGATATTCGCTTGATCGGACGCGTGAGGCGACCAAAATCAACCGTCAGGAAGACCGCAAGCGAGGCTCGAAAAGCCGCGACCGCGGCCCACACAACCGCGACCGCGGAAACCAAACATGCCCGATCTCCCAAACTGTACGTAACACTGTAACAGAACAACAATTTTATGCTGTAAACTCCCCAAAAGGGCAAAAAAAGTTTAATTAATCTGGAGGCCTACACCTTAATTAGGATTTAGGCAGTCCCAAGTCCCAAGTCCCAACCTATCTGAATCTGATGCATATAGACATATAGTGTAGTTATGAACTTGTTGGTATTTATTTACTCCGTATCTAATTAGAGTACTATGCCACAATTACGTTGGGATGTACATGGGAGCTTGAGGGGACGGCTTAATAGGCTTAAATTTAATGGGCCTTCTCCTGTTTTCCACCCTCTTTTTTACTCTTACTTATAGTATTTTTAAATCTTACTTCTATTATTTTTATTTTGTTCTTTTGAAAATAAAAAAGATATTATAAAATAAATTATTTAAGATAAAATGTTTCAATTTAAGCAAATTTGATCTAATGCAATTTTAGAATATGGCTAAAAATATATTTCAATTTATAATATTTTACCTATAAAAATAAAGTTTATAATTACCATTTCAAAAATCTAAAGTCATTATATCATTTATACGGATTTTAATTTTGAACACATAACATAATGTTGGCCGACTACTAAGGCGCAGAAGCAGAAGCTGATGGTAGCAGAGATGAGGATGTTGAGGTGGATGTGCGGGCATACGAGACTGGATAGGATTAGGAATGAAGTGATAAGGAGCAGGGTGGGAGTGGCCAGTATAGGTGACAAGCTCAGAGAATCGAGGCTTAAACGGTTCGGGTACATACAAAGGAGACCACTAGATGCCCCGGTTCGGAGAATCGAAGGGTTGGTTGATGACGACTTCCACAGGGAAAGGGGCAGACCAAAGAAGAGCTGGAAGGAAGTCATAAAACACGACCTCAACGTCCTTACAGTCTCAGAAGATATGGCCTTGTGTAGGGACCAGTGGCGCGAGTAGATTACAATGACAGAGCGTTAGTAGTGGCGACCTAGAGGGAGTGCCCTACTCTTTCCATCTTTCCGTTCTAGTTTTTCTGTTATAGTTTTCAGTTTTCTGGGTTTGCTAGAGCACTTTCACGCTCTTGTTTTTCTACTCCACTAGTTTTTCCTCCTGATGCCCCCTTTTCCTTTACATTGGGCTTATTTTAGATACCCTCCCGACCTCGAGTCGAGATAAGGGTGTATATCTCGACCCCCAGATCCCGTCTCATACCGAGTTTTACCTGGGTAGATGTTGTTGTTGTTGTTGTTGGTGTAACGTATACATGCAAGTGAAGACCAATTTCAAAACGTGAAAGGAAAATTGTCAAATTGATGACACTAGTAGTGATTTTCACAAATTTGGCCCTTTCCATTTATAAGGCCTTCGGCTTTCACTCGATGATGGGCCAATAATTAAGAAGGAAGATGGCCCACTACAAATTGATGAGGACGGCTTCTGATGGGCTAATAATTCATGTGGGAACCCATGATCAAGGGCGACGAGGCAAAAAATATGAATAAAGCTCTATAAATTGAAGCTTATTTGGAAAATACTTACAAAACCAAATAACATATGAGTCAAATTTATTGCATAATTTTTTAAAAAAAAATGATACATATTTTCAATTACAAAAAGAAGACAAATATCTCTTAACAATGGACAAAACTCATGGATCACAAAGAAGTAAAAGAATAATTTAAATTCGATCTCCGATGAAATATTGGAGATGGAAAAATGATCAAATTTTAGAAAGACCAAATGGATGGGATATAATAAGCTAATGATAAAATGCAAAAACACCAACCTAATAAATGAGGATCAGGTGGTCGCCGACTACATAACACACGACAATACCTCAAACATACAAAAACTTGATCAAGTACAACAAAAGGATGACATAGACCAAATAATCAATCCCCCCTATCAACGTAATCCAAGATTGTTTGTATTGATGTCATAATAACGATGAGTGGTTTTCTACCAACCCAAAAATCTAAATGACAACGGAAAATAAAAGACTACCTAAAATGGATCTCAAATGGACTTGGAAATTAAGAATCTCACCAAAAGTCAATAACTTCATATAAAAAATTGCAAACAATGAATTACCAACAAAAGCCTAGCTCGTCGAACACCGAATTCCACATGATGTAATTTGGTACCGCTCATGGAATCGTTATTTGCTAGTCATCACTTAATTCACAATTATGGTCATTGGTCAATGATCGAGCAACATATATATGAGGAAACGATGGTAGAATATAGAAACTTCCTTGACAGCAACATAGGTCCAAAAAATGAAATGACCGATCGAGCATCATTTGGAAAACTCCATTAATTAATTAATCCATTATTACATACAATACATAGAGCTCATTTGAAGGACTTAAAGAAGACTGTAGATCTTCTGGCATCAAAAGAATCTAGTTCTCATATTTGGGAATAATTTTAGTTACGTTGTTAGAGAATACTGATCAACATCGCTTAAGAGGCTGTGTTTATATCTAAAGTTAGACTGGATAATGATGGATCCACCTTTCAAACAACTCGTAGCATTCTCTCCGATTGTATTCTTGTGGAGAATGACCTGCTCCCTGTAATATTTTTTCAACAACACTTAAACTTAAGGAAACAACTTCTTACTTATGAGCTTAACGTGGGCATAAATAAAATAGGAAATGTGGAATTCCATACAATTTGTGAATAAGAACTTACCTTTACAGTTGCGTACGTCAAGCCATATCCTTGATGAGTACCGTATTTTATGGTGTATCTGCAACAATCAAATTACAGGAAACAATCAAAGAAAACCAGCCAATTAGCTTGAATAAAAATCACCTGGCTCAAATACACCATCTTAATTAAGCTTATTCCAGTAATTGTTTGGTTAAGTGTCATCTAATAATGATCACCTGGCCCCTAATTAGTATTTTGGGGTTCATATTTAGTGATCATTGGATAAACATGTATAATCTCATAAATGTAATTACCCTGCAATTTCACCATCAACAAGCCAGGGGCGCCATTTGTTTTGAACGGTGAGATTAAGTTGCTTTATCCATCCCTCTGTAGCTGTGTGTGGAGTTCTCATGTCATGGTCTCCACTGCACCAATTTTATTCACATTTTAACTGTTACAAATAACTAACCAAATGATCAAATAAACATACCCCTTAAGACGGATTCACGAACATACCTTAAGACGAGGACTTGTATCGGTCTCCTTGTCAGATTCTTATGATAATCAAATGATCTATTCACGTTGAAGTCGTAAGAGTCATATACTAGACTTCTGTTGCACCTATACCACTCTTCTACTGTGCCCTATACACCATATATAACACATCATGCTTCCACATTTAGTCCATACAAATTGAGACCTTTAGAGGGTCATTTTGACTAAGACAACCTTATAAGAAGATATTCATTCGTACATTTTGTACACGTAGAGCGTCACGCACACTTGGATAATTTGCCCATATTCCAGACAGTACATACTTGAAGTTCTGAGGAGCAACATGAAAATTATCTTAGGAAGATACATGACTTGGGAAGGAATTTATAAAGAAGAAGGATCACAAACCGGGCAGGCATATTTGTCGTCATCAAGTGGAGGCCATGAAAAGAGAGTTGAGCTAATTTCCGACATCTCTATCAAGGACCGAGCTTGGGTTTCATCTTTGGCTTCCCTAAGAGACAGAGCAGCATCACATTTTGGAAGCAAAATGTTGTCTGCATTTAACCTGTCAATGCACTGATAAAAAAAACATACTACTATGTATGATTAATTCAGTTTTCCACATCTTTAAGCTTTTCTAGCACTAGTTACCAAAACATGAACTTTATGTGATTTTTTGTTACGTACTTGAGATATGTCGTTGAGATCTTCGACACATCCGGATTCAGATGGCTGGACATCAGCATAGCTTCCATTGCAACTCTCTTTGGCTGACTACAAACATTAAGAACTCTTGACTTGTTAATTCATCATCAGATTCATCATAATAAACATCAGCATCACATTATTAAACAAGATTTCAGTTGGAAGTATAAGGACCTGGTAGAGTTCATCTGGTATAAGTCCCATTCGATGAACATAGGGTATTCTCGCGTTTATTTCTTCAACCCGGTCTTCATGAGGTGAACTAACCACATACCCCTGAACCGGCAAAAAGAACTTAATGCAGGCATATAAGTGAAATTTAGAACAATGGTTTCCTATTGGAAATTGAACATCTGTATAATAGAAGTAGTGCAGTCTGAGATGTATCAACGAGGGATGTTTAAATTAGGTTGCTAATTGCAATGCAAAGTGAGTAAGGATAAATATATGTTGAACTTCAAAACATTAATAGAATATCATCTGACAATTATTTCAAAGTATGTTTTTTTAATTGTGATGGAACTTAACCAAGATATGCAGATAAACTTAAGGAAATGCAAGGTGTGCATCCATAACTCTGCATTACTTGCAAAGTGCAATCATGATAAATGTATTATCATCAGAGATACAGTAGGCAAGTTCTTTATATCTGTTTGGTAGTATGTGTTAATTATGAAGCTAGGTAGATAATTGAATGTTCAGACAATTAGTTTGGTAAATTTAATACACATGTTGGCCCTTAACTTTTTTATCCAGTACCTTGATATTCATGTGTGGCTTGAGCCCTTCTTCATTACCTGCAAAATTCAGTAATCAAACAAAAAAAATTAGAAAAAGAAATTCAGCCCAAGTTTAATTATCAGAAATTAGTATCTTTTATGGAGATAATATAAATAATGGATAAAAGCTGAATAATTAATTACCAGTAAATATATGTTCAACGATGATGGGAACGAGCAGGCCAGAGTATGAATCGCCACCCACGATGAGAGGGTTCCATACATATTCAGTGTGATTGCTCAACCACTGCCCACACATGACACATCCATTATTTCTCCAATAAAATTTCATTTTAAAAAACAGATTATGATCACTAATTACTAATTAAACTCATCGGCAAATATTCAATTTCTGCGTAAGTAAGTGCGCAACTAAGTACCTTTCTCAGGAATTCATAGGTCTGTGTTGCCGATATGGTGTCTGATACATTATATGCAGATGATGAGTTACTATAAGAGAATCCTGTTCCAATTGGTGCATCTAAAAACAGTATATTTGCACTCTGCAAAATCATTATATAGTAAGTGTCTGAACAAATTAATTTGAAAAAAAATTGATCAGTAAATAAGTTAAGGAGCCCAAAATATATACATGCCTTTGTCCAAGAATATGAGATAGACAAAACTGATGGCAATCCCCCATAATAATCCGTGAGATTAAAGGCTAATGGGCCTGCATATATACCATAAATTAAAGTAATTAAGGTACATTATTGGTTTGAAGTCTAATTCCATTAGAATTGAGTCCATGAAAACGGTTACAACTAAATAATTAAGAGGACATTAAAAGAATTGAAATAGTACCAATTTGGTAGAAGAGGCCGTTGAGAGCAGAACAGGCAGGGCCACCATTGATGTAAAGAATGAGAGGATCAGCTCTCGGCCTTCCTTGTGACTCCACAAAGTAATAAAACAGCTCCGAATCATCCACACTCACATATCTACACACACATTAAAACAAGAAAAACACAAAATTTATGATTTTTGTTTATTTGGATGTAATTAACTAGAAATATTGGAATGGGGTTAGACTAGAGATATGATGGACTTGCCCGGTCTGGAGTTTGAAGGGGAGGCGAGTGGGGAAGCCGGGGAGATGGGAGACGGTGTGGGAGGTGGAGGCCGCCTCGCTGATGCAGGCGAGTACATGGACCACGAAAATGGCGGTGAGGAAGAAGAGGACTAGGAAGAATGGAAGGTGTAATACTACAAGGCTTATGCAGTTTCTCAAGTTGAATGACATTTTTCTTCTTCTTCACTACAACGTACATGTAGCTAGAAAGAATGTGAGAGAGAGACTTTGATTGGTAGGGAGGCTAGGAATATAAATCAATTCATGCTTCATGCTTCATGCTTCATTTGGAGCTCCTTCCGATGATTGTCAAGTATGTGAGAAGGTTGGACACGTGGTGATGGATGGATAGTAGTAGTAATGAAGTTGTGGCGACATGGTTGGTGGTTCCATGGTGGGGTAATGGTTGGCACAAGAGGTACTACTGGGATATGTAATGCCTCTGCCATATAACGCGGATCTCTTGCTTTGGTTTTGATACAGCATCTTTTAAAGTCATTTTCTATTATTCTCATTTATTATTCTCATTTATTATAGGCTTAAAACATATACAATCCCCTGTACTTGTACGAATTTGTCACTTAAACACCTCACCTTTGGTTTGGACCTATTGAACACTTAAACTTAATAATTTGGACCTATTAAACACTTCTTCGTTGATGTGGCGAAGTGCGATGGTGCCGATTACGAGGTTGAGGACGACGAAGAGAAGGGCGGGAGTGAACCAGCTGTTGACGGAGGTCCAAATTGTTATGTGGCATAAATTATGCATTTGTTGCAAAATACCAAATACGCTTATGTGGCACATATGTGGACAAAAAATAGGCTTATGTGGAACACATGTGGACAAAAAATTGGACATGTCAGCGCGAGTGTGTTACACTCAACGAGATTGTCAGCGACCAGGTGTCTAATAAGTCCAAATTGTTAAGTTTAAATGCTCAATAGGTCCAAACCAAAGGTAAGGTGTCTAAGTGATAAATTCGCACAAGTACAGAAGATTGTATATGTTTTAAGCCATTTATTATATGGAGTAGTATTAATGCTAGCTTGTGCGTGAAGGGGTTCTTCTACTTCCTAGCCTTAATTCATCAGTCCTGTCATTTGGCTCTTACTTCCATCATCATACATCCATACACAGATACACTCAAACACCTTGAACCCATCCATAATTTTTTTTTTGTACACTGGGAAATGTCAGCCGGCAGATTATCGATCGTATGATGAGTTTTTTTGTTCTTTGGATAATCTTGGAGATTTAATGCTGCTGATAAATTAAACGTGGACATACATGTCATGGAATTAAACTCGGGAACTTTGCATAATCTATCGATCTGTTAAATAGAGTGTTTGTGACACCATGAGATTTGAGCTCGTAATAAATGAAATAAATTCTTATCCTAAAATATGAAACAAATGTAATTTTCTTAGTCCGTAGTGTATTTTTCATATAATTACATTGCAAAATACAAAAACTGCAATCCGAAAAATGCACTACAAAAAGAACAAAAATACAATGCAAAGTATGAAAAGTGCAAATCCGAAAAAGAGCAATCCGAAATAGTAAAAATGCATTCGTTTTAGAATAAAAGTTCGTTTCATTTAAACCAAACTCCATAATATACTGGTTCGGATATAAGTTGTCAATTGAATTGGGCAAGTCATAAGATAGAACCCAATAGACTAAATTTAATTCATAATTAAATTTATACAAAAATATTCTTCAATTATTGCATGGAGCAAGTTAAATAATTGCATGAAAATGACATTATAGAAATAAGAATCTCATATTGAAAGTTGAGAGTAAATCGAGTTTACAATAATCTCGATCAATTGATTTCGGACCTTAATATTCATCTTATGTGCGTGTATATCTTGTGTAATCTTGCATGTGTAGAATTTTTTCATGAAATTCTACTAACAAAAAAGTAATTTTTCATGAAAGTTCTGACTCCTCTAAAAATGGGGGTAGGTGGGATTGAGGTTAGATGGGCACGTGGGGTAAGGGTCTGAAATTTAGATGAGTAAATGGGGAAAAGGGCAACACAAAAAAAAAATGTACTGTTGACATTTTGATATGATTGTGGCCGAGAAAGCAAAATTATAACAAAGTAAAAACGTGATAGTTGACCCTTGGAAATGGACCAAGGATTTGCTACCTTGCTCCAATACCATATTTTCGTAGGCCGTTAACGTGGAGATGCACACAATCTTTTGTGGATATATGTGTAAGTTTAATAGATTTCATTCTAAAATTAATTAATAATAAAAGTAAGTTAAAAACTTATATAATAGTCTTTTTTAATTTTTATTTTCAAATGTGAAAATACATTTATAAAATAAATTAAATCGGTGTTTGTTTTGTTCTGTGGCGGACTTCATCGCTGGATCTTTCAAACGTGTCTTCTATATCCCACTTGCAGCTGATCAGGGTTTTCTCACCCTCATCCGTCAGAATGCTCTAGCACGACCACTAGTTTAATAGTGGACACCTTAATTGTTTTCCTTATCAAAAAAGAGAGAGAAAAATCACGTTTCCTTACTTATTTTTGTTAGTTTTAAGAATGTGTACTAACTTATTTGTGCTACTCAACTAAGATAGGATTTGGTCTAACCAATCTTAAGACATTTCAAGTGACGAATATTAAAAATAATTATTAGGTAAGAATTACTTTTCCATAATAAAGAGAACAAGGCTTACGTTGATATTAATTCTTCCAATCAAATTTAACTGCCGTTTAAGAAATTAAGATTTGATCTAAATTAAGTGTCGTTCAACACTGCAATTATTACTTTCAAACATGCTTTTTATTAAAGAGTATTCTCTCTCATATTTCTAATGTTCTCTTTTAGTCCATTAGTCCTTCATCTTCCAAATAAAAGTGGGATTTAGTAGTAGATGAAGAGTAGTGGAATATAGGTTTTGGGAAGTTAAAACTACGAAGTAATACGTCATTTTCTGCAGTAAATGGGAGAGTTTTTAGACTATTAGAATGCATTCCCACATCTAAAGTTGGGACATATCTTACCTAATATATATACCCTTAGGCTACTTCTCATATTGTCAATTGGTTTTAGGATGGAACCCCATTGGGCTTGTGTACTGAGCTTATGTATACACGCGGTCCATGAACTCCACATGGTCGCCCACGGATTTTGACATGGGCCGATAATCTGGGGGTCGTGCGTGTAACGGGCCTAGCATACAAGCCCAATGAGGTTCCAACCCAAAACCATATGGCAATGGGTGGAGTAGCACATTGGGTTATATACTAGGCTTTCTTAATCTCAAGTTTCCCATGTGGGATAACTCTCAACACGCCCCCTCAAGTGCAACTGCCTGGGCCAGTTGACACTTGGACAGAACCCCTCAAGGCTTGCGAACCGTCATATTTGGATCGGTCGCTCCTTTATTGGGCGGGCTGCTTGAATGTGCTCTCATAAGGCCGACAAGTCCGAATCAATCCCTCAAGGCTCGCAAACCGCCACTTTTGGGATCGGTCGCTTCTTTATTGGGCGGACTGCCTGAACGGGCCCATGAAGCCAGCAAACCCGAAGACTCCGGGAAAGAACCCACACCGCAACCTGCTCTGATACCAAGATAAAGTCCGGTGTGTCGACAATCTGGGGGTCGTGCGTGTAACGGGCCTAGCATACAAGCCCAATGAAGTTCCAACCCAAAACCATATGACAATAGGAGGAGTAGCCCAAGGATATATATACTAGGTAAGATATGTTCCAACTTTACATGTGAGAATGCATTCTAATATAGACTAATTAATTTAGCCTTAATACTTATGCATGTGTCTAGAACGAGAGTTAAATCCGATCAGAGGAAGTATTTGAGAAGTCGTATTGGGAGGAAAAAAGTGACTAACAAAATGACAATACTTGAGAAGGATAAAGAGTTTACATATTATTACTTCAAATTTTTAGTTAAAAAATTCGAAGTTAATTCCCACCCAAAAAAACGATTCGAAGTTAATGTGTTGTGCTTGGAACAATCCCAAATTATGGACCCACAAATTTTAAGAAGTTCAAATAAAATTTGAGCCTAATATAATCGAACAAAAATTCAAAAAATAGTTTTACCGAAGTGGGACTACTACTACACAAGTCTTATTTGAGCCTAATATAGTTAGTTTTGATTGGTTTTTAGATGCGTATAAGCGGAATTTCAGAAACAATTTCTTGCACCTAAACATAGATCTAAAGCATTTTTGATTAGAGACAAATTAGGGTTAGTAGAATACCTCTTGATGCGTTATTAGGGTTCTTCCTTCGAGAGAAAAAGCCTCAATTGTGACTTCTCTAATCAGTCCACACGAGTACGGGATCAGGATCTCCTTCGCTTCCGATTGCTAGATCGAAGTGCCAAAGACTAGAAAAAGGTTGGAAGAAGAGAGCTTTTTTTTCTTACGTAAAAACTTCTGAAAACCCTAGATCTCTTCTTCCCTTTAAAAAGGACTTATATATTTATTTCCCCAAATAAATATATCCTTTTAATTCTCAATAATATCTAATATATTTATTGATAATTAACTCTTTTCTTATTGGACTAAAACCCTATGTCTGACAAAGACTTTCAGCCCGCTGATCCAGCCCGTCAACTCAATGTGTGTGACCTCATAGGACCCATCTATAATAGCTATGGATTAAACTATTTAATCCATTAATCGTAGTTGGTTTCTAGCAAAACACTATGACTCCTAAAATAAACGGATTGAATCTCTTTATCAATCGTCCTATTCCATATTCGGTAATTGCAACTTTTATTAAAGGACACAATTCCTTCAAGTTTTTCTATAAACAGTTTTAATTTGTCCTTGTTCTGTTGAAAAATGTTACAAGTTAGTTGAGACATAGAAGAGTGAAAGAGAAGATTGAGAGAAACAATGTATGTGTTTCATTCATCTGTTAAAAACTAACTATTACACAACTTACTAGAGTATTTATACACCTGGCGAACAAACATATGACGAGCTGTTAGCGGCAACAAATACCGCCAGTTCATAACTATTTCTTCACTCCGCCTTCAATCCAGCTTTAAAATCTAAAATAAGCATCTTCAGGTCTTCTTCCTCCTACAAACGCCCATAAATATATGTTAAAACCCCACCTAAATACACAACATAATTGTGCATATCAGCAACTCATAAGGTGATTTGTTTTTCAAAGAAGAAAGAGGGCTCCTATTAATAAAAAAGGTGGTTGTAAGAATACAATAACCCGAATATTTGTGTAGAACATTAATTTGGAAAAATAAAGCCCTTGCAACTTCTAGAAGATGTTTGTGCTTTCTCTCCACTATACCATTTTGATGTGGAGATTCAACACATAAAGTTTGATGTTGAATACCTTTGGAAGAATAAAATTGGAGAGCACTTGGATCAGAAAGTCCAAGAGCGTTATCAGTCCTGAATGCTTTAACAGAAGCAAGGAAATGTGTTTTCACCATAGCAACAAGGGATTGAAGAATAGTCAAGGCATTACTTTTATCTGTCATCAAAAAAGTCCAAGTACTCCTAGTATTGTGATCACCAAGGTAAGGAAATACCTAAAGCCATGCATTATGAGTAGAATGACGGTACAGGCCCCATGTATCAACATGAATCAAGTCCAAAATGGGTACTGGAATGACTAGAAGAAGAGTGGAAAATTTTTCTATGTTGCTTGGCTTTAGGACAAATATGACATATGGTATGAGGTTTAGCAACATGTTTACGAAAAGATAAGCTAGAATTTTGATCATAAGAAGGATAACCAAGTTTACAATGCCATAGTTCCAAGCTATTGAAGAAGAATCGAGAAAGAACTTGATCGACCTAATTTCCGTCTGATACCATGTTACAAACTAGTTGAGAGAGAGAAGAGTGAAAGAAAACATTGAGAGGGAAAAATGTTTGTTTTCATTCATCTGTCAAAAACTAACTATTACACGGTTTAACAGAGTATTTATACTCTTTTTTTTATTAGATAAGAATTAGGATTCACTCCTAGACTAAAAGTCCTTGCGGATGAGAACTAAAAGTTCTGGTGAGTTCCGAATCGCACTAATAGGAAGATTGCGACCCATTTTAGCTATTTGGTTAGCCACAATGGAGTATCTATACTCTTTGTACATTTGGTAGACTTAGTCAACAATACAATACTCAACAAAAAGTATTTCAAAAATAGCATTTTCTGGGTTAAGCTTCTTCTTTTCCGCAGAATACATATACAAATACCTTTACTTGTGCAAAATAGTCATTTAGACACTTGATATTTGTGTTTGTTCTATTACACACTTGAATTTAATCTTTTGTGTTCTATTAAACACCTCGTCGCTGAGACTCTTTCAAGTGTTAAACACGCGCACTGAGTTGTTAATTTTTTTTCCCAAATAATAGATCATAAAAGGTTAAATTCAAATGTTCATTAGAACAAAACCAAAGGTCATGTGTTTAAATGACTATTTAAAAAAATAGGGAAATTCCGTCTGGTATCCTTGAACTTATAGCTTTTTCGAATGGTGCCCCCAAAAAAACTTAATCCGTAAAATACCCCCGAATTTTTGGAAAATACTGGCCCGTGCCCTTTCACTCCTTTTCCTTCTATTAGTACATATTTCCGTTAGATATTTTATATAAAAGAAAAAGAAAAAGAAAAAGAAAAAATGCCAAAATAAGGGTTTGAGACTTTGAGTTACCAAAAAAATCAAAACTGTTTTATATGCCTCCCGAATCGTCCGTGTTGGTTGGTTTTTGCCGCCGTCGACGATTTCGCTAGGATGTGGTGGCGATTGGGTGGCTCTGGTACACGAAGAGAGCCATTTCACTCTCATGTACTCCGCTTTCCGCCAAGGGGGATGTGCACCCCTTTCCTCTTCAAGCTCTACTTCGCCGCCTCCAACAAGGCGGAGACGATCCGCGCCTTGCCGACGAATATGAACGGAAGAGATTGAAGGATTGTCTTGTATGTTCCCGTCGATCGAGCGATTTCAAACTCCGATCTAAAATTAACGTCAATCAGCAGTCTTTCCCCGCTGGATATTGAAGAATTTAGGGCAAATTTCAACGTCAATCGGCTATCATTGTTGCTCCCATTGAAGCAATTGCAGCGATTCCGGCCGCATTTAGCCGCCGTGAGAGCCATCGATTGCTTGTCGTTGTTGTCCTGGATGAAATTCTGAACCATATTCGCCAGGCACAACGAGCCTTGGCTCGAAAGCGGTGCCGGCTACACAGTCCTTAGAAATGTGAGCCTCGCCGCCAGCGACGGTCTGCTTCTCGGCGGTGGAGACGTGGAGGACTCCAGGAAATTGTCGATCGAACAGTTGTCGGAGTTGCGACTTGAAGACCAGCTTGCTAGAATCAAGAGCTCAAACTGATTCTCTAAAGGCATGATTGGTGGTGTAAATTCCTTGAAAATTGAACCGAAAATTGATGCTCTAGTCAGTTGTTGATGAGAATTCAAGCATCCGTCAGTCGTTCAACACTTTTTCCTGAGCTATTGAAGCTTCTGGAAAAACTTTCTTGAGTTTAA
Organism: Fallopia convolvulus; assembly: GCA_964016875.1. Classification (NCBI taxonomy): domain Eukaryota; kingdom Viridiplantae; phylum Streptophyta; class Magnoliopsida; order Caryophyllales; family Polygonaceae; genus Fallopia; species Fallopia convolvulus. The sequence continues at coordinate 42,073,922 of OZ024736.1, forward strand.
TCCTCACACAGTACAGTTTTTAAATAGGCATGTAAACGAAAGTTGGAGTATATTTAAGAAAGGGCACGGGCCGGAATTTTGCAAAAACTCAGGGGCATTTTACAGCTTAAGTTTTTTTTTGGACACTATCCGGAAAAATCACAAGTTCGGGGGTACCAGACGCAATTTCCCTTAAAAAATATTCAAAGAGCATTATGTTATTGGGCTTTTGAATGTATGAAAGCACCAGAATTTATGGAGTTTAATGAGCTCTATAAATTCTGGCCCAGTAACATGATCACCCACAAAGACATGACATGCCTTAATATTCTAAATTTGACAACATCGTCCTGCCTCCTCCTATCCGGTTTGACGATTTGTACGTACACTATATAATAAGTTGGTAACTGTAACAAAGATGGCACAACCCCAACGTACATACAACATACAAGTACAAAGACACACTACTAGGGTTAATGTGTATGAAATGCAGATTGTTTGTGATTGAGAGTATGCATCTCAACTTGCAAAGAGATTTGAAATTAATTCATTCATTAATGTCGGTGTAGGATTTTGATTTGTTTGCTCTTTTCCTAATTAATCAACCAAATTACAAAACCTTTAATTTTTAGAGGCAAGAAGATCTTTTTGATCGATATGGTCGGCCTTTTATTTTATTTTATATTAAATATGATAGATAACCTTGTAATCGAAGACAATAAGCTTATCAGAAGCCGCCCTCTCCTCTCGCCTCTAGTGGCTGGGCGGTTTCAGTCAGGTTTTCTCTTACTTAACTTGGAACAATTTATCATATTAATCTTCATCAAATTTCCATTTTCCGGAGTTGCTTCTGAAATTTATGAGATCAGGATTACTTATTCAGTTATTCTAAGAACTTCTAATCAGGGGCGTAGTCAGAAATTTATCATTGTAGGGACCAAATTTTTTTCCAATATATTTAATGTATATTTTGAAAAAGATGTAGAAATAAAAAATCAAATTTAGATAAAGAAGAGAACATATTTTATAGAAGAGGACTAAAAAATTTCAAAATGTAATTACATTAATAAACACGAGTTTGTAATGACAACTTATATAATTATGGATTATGTTTAAGACTACATTTATTTTAAGAAAAACAAAAATATTTTAAAATACAAATTAATTGAATCTATAGATATTAAAAGCTCGTAACTAAAAAATAAAACTCAAACATAAACTCTCGTACTAATAAGGAATTGTATGATTTGATATATCCCAACAATAACTTATTGTTTCAAAGTTTTCGAGTTCAATCACATTATGAAAGGAGGATGTTTAACAAAAGATAAAACATTCTAACTAAGTAAATGACTTGTTAAAAGTGGTTTGTATATATCCAATCTTCAAATGTTCATAACTTTTTGCTCAGATATCACAATTGAGCTTATAATCAAAGCTATTGACAAGAGGAACATATATACGGACAAAATTTTGGATTGGGAGGCCATGGCCCCCACCCACCCCAACATAGCTCCGCCCAGCTGAGTGATCTTACACGTGATATCAATCATAAGATCATTTCAGCACAATATATCTACAAGAAACCTAAATTTTGCAAAATATCCGAGTACAGTGACTTGTTAGTTTATTAATGTTGTTGCAGGCCTAGGTACATATAGATGGTACGCAGGTTCATAGGCGCATGTTCCTTAAAGTTCCAACTCATCAATCTAACAATTTCTATTTTCGGTACAAAATCCCTCGTTTCCAGCTACAATGTATATATGCGCATGATAAACGAAACGTAAGTTGTAATTTCAAGGTATAAGTTATATGTATGCAGACCTATCAATGGCTTCCTCTGACGGCATTATGGAGAACCGAAAACTCTCTCCCGAACCCCCTCGACAACCTAGCCTCCAAAAACCAAAGAACCCCCAAATTAAGAACCCTAGATTCCAAATCTATACACAAATTCGAGCCTTGCTATGGATTTCTCTGGCTAAAGCCGTGAGCAATGATGAATCCAAGTATGTTGGGACTCCAATTCGTGGTTTTTCGTCCAGATTTCTTTCGACGTTGCACCCCGATCGAGTCTCGAGAAAATTCTTCCGGGTCAGTTTTGAAGCAACTATGGCCACTCGATTGATGGGGGATTTACCATCTAACCAAATTTGGCGACGAGAAGGTACAAGGGGTATCTACAACAAAGAAGAAAGGGCAAATTGGAGGCTAGGGTTGGTAAGAATTTGATACAGTGCGAGCCTGTTGATTGGGAGTGAGGGGGGCGTCATGGAGCGGATTACCGAGATGTTGTATCTCGGGGCTTGGAGACGGATGGGGAAGTTAAGGCTGAAGCTACATCGGTGCCATAGGTTTGTCAATGAATGACTTCGGGGGGACAATCCCATCAGGTTGCTTCTTTCCTTCCCGTTAGTTGTTAATTTAATCCTGCACTGGAACTTTTCTGAGATGTGTGAGCTCTATACCTACATATGGAATTGTTGGGTAGAAGGGATGAACAAATTACCTATTAGCTATTGCTGTGTTTTGATGAAAATATCACCTGCTTGTTTTATGATTTCTGGCAATGTGAGTCATCTGTATTGTGATAGAGCTTTTGTTATGATATTGATTAGCTTAAGCTACTGGGGTTGTTTTTTGTTTATAATGGATTGGATGAATTACTTTGAAAAGGAAAAAATGAGTATGTTTAGGAAAAGGAAGAAAGGCAAAAGCTCCTGTAAAGAGGTGTTAGTCTGTGACCCTCTCTTCTCTAAAGAACATGGTGAGATTGAGTCTTCTCATTCTCAATTTGAACCAATGCCTACCATGGTCAAAATGACCTTAAAGGGTGGCAAAGAAAACAAGCCTTTTGAGGCAGGACCTTCGAGGTCTAATAAAGAACAAGACATAAGAATGATTGACATGTCGACTTGCTTAAACCAGTTGTCAAGGTTAAAAGAAAACAGTTACCAATTCAAAGAAACCTATCTACTTGCGTTTGTCCTTGGGGATCCCTTTGAGGCAGCCAGGTCTTGTAATGCTTATGGAGTTGCTTGGTATTCTGGTATACCCTATGATGTAAAAATGGATAATGAGCTCAGCTATGGTTGTTATTTGAGGTTTGTGACCTCTATGATATGTATTAGTTGGGAGACTACTATTATGATCCATGTTATGTGTATGACTAAGGAACTAAAATCCAAGGATGATTACATCTCCTATGATTGGGTGAATAATCTGAGGAGTCTAATTGATGAAATTAAGCCGAGTATCATTTATGATATACACCTGGATTGTAGTTATGAAGATAACATGTCTTTAATCAATGGAAGTGTTTATGTCTACCTGCTGCAAATTTCTGTTTATGTAGTGTTATTCTGGATCAATAGCAATCTCTTAGATCCATGGTTCTTATTTGTTTGGAACATGACCAACCTTGTCAATAATGAAACTTGTTTGCCATTGAATAATACTATATTGTTGTATATGCTCACTAATGCAGGAACCATATTGAACCTCGATCCGATTAGCAAGTATGGCTGGGGTCAGGACTATAAAGAAAGCAAGGAACGTTCGACACAAGGGTTGTACTCCTTATTGAAACAAAGCTTTGCAGTTTCAAGCTGCAGCAAAGAGTGGGTTAGTTCTGCAATTTGGGGCTGTAGACACCCCTGGCTTATGCTAAATGGAATAAAATTATGTAATTATTATATACGCTATGTAACTGGTCCCAAAGTGGTCATGATGTATGGATATAACAGTTTGAACATAGAAAACTTTGACTGTAAACGAACTCTGGCTAAATTGATGTATATAGACAGGTTTAGAGAGAAGAGCTCTTTTCCTCACAAGGGCGCTCAAAAATTGTAAATTGAAATTTTGTCTTGGGTTTTACAGGTGTGTACAGGTTAGCTATGTGGATAAATGCATTATTAGGGGAAAGAAAGGTGCTCAGGACCACCATCAGACTTTTGATTTTATACTAGCTTGTTCTCCTTTTTTGAAGGATATAGATACTGGTCATTCACTAATTAATAGAATGAAAACATAGAAACTAAGAACAAATATGCCTAAAGAAGTAGTGATAAAAAATAAGGCCACCCCTAAAGGAAGTAATGATACAAGGAAAGATATGAAACAAAACAAAGCTGGAATCATGAGTGAACATAAAATCAATCAAGAAATAAATGAAAGAATCGGTCAATCACTACCAAATAGGATAATTTGTATTGAGAAACAAAAACAACATTTTACACATGCTAGGCCACTGAGACAGGATAATAGTAACCAAACTCATAAATATAAATTAATATGAAAATAGGATCGTGGAATTGTAGGGGAATGGGTCGAAAATCTTTTTGGCCGGAAATCGATTCATTATGCAAAATTAACAGAGTACAAATAATGGCCATAGCGGAAACAAAAACTGATAAAACCCCTAGTGAACAGGCATGGAGGAGAGCAGGATTTGATAATTTCGTTTGGTCACCTGCGACGGGGAGAGCCGGGGGACTTGGGGTGATGTGGAAGGAACACCAAATGCCCCAGGAAGAACTTACTGTTTTGATACACCAACCTAGACATATCATCCTAAAATACAACCATATGCCAACTAAAAGAACTATAGCACTATGTTTTGTTTACGCTCCCCCAAACGCCGATTCGAAAGCAGAATTCTGGCAAAGCCTAACAAACTCATTGCTCAGGTTGAATCTCCCAATTTTAGTAATTGGAGATCTGAATGAAATCCAAGAGTCAAGTGAAAAACAAGGAGGCGCCTATCCGGAACCACACAGATTTGAACGATTATATAAATTTAAAAATGAATGTGAATTGGTAGTATCCCCTCTGGGGGAAATCAATTCACATGGAGGAAGAACAAAACGGAGGAAAACAACATATATGAAAAATTAGATAGAGTCCTAGTGAGTGACTGCATACTACAATGGTTCCCTAGCATCAAAGTGACAAATCATGCGTTCACAACGTCGGACCATTGCAAAATCTCTGTGGACCTAAGTAATGACCTATTAGTAAAAGGGCTTCCGTTCAAACTAGAAAAAATGTGGATGCACAGAAAAGACTTTAGAAATGTGGTTAAACAAGCTTGGCGTTTGGATGTGTCAGGCTCAAATATGTTCCAACTAGTGAAAAAAACCCAACTTTTTAAAACAAGTGCAAAAAATTGGAATAAACGAACACTAGGAAATGTGTTTGAACAAATGGAGGAAATTGAACACAAACTTGTAGACCTCCAACAACAAATTATATTATCACCACAACCAGAAACTGTGCAAAAGCAATTGCGCCTAATAAAACAAAAAGAAAGCATATTGAATTTCCACAAAACCTATTGGAAGCAAAGAGCCAAAACGAAGCATATAAAGTTAGCCGACGCTAATACAGGCTACTTCCACAAAATAGCAAATGGAAGGAGAAACAGAAAAAACATAAAGGAAATACATACTAATGATGGAACCCATATTGTAGGAATAGAAAATATCCGGGAAGAAATAAGAAAGGATTTCAGAAAAAGATATATAAAAGAACCAGTGAATCAGAGCCTAACGCGGGAATACCTAGAACTAATTACAACGGAAATAACAGATGAGGATAATTATAATCTCTCCAAGTCTGTTACTAATGAAGAAATTAGAGAGGCTCTTATGCAAATTGGTTCCAATAAATCGCCTGGACCAGATGGTATGACATCAGAATTTTATAAGAAATATTGGGACATTGTAGGGCCATCAGTTATAAAAGCAGTCAAAAGTTTTTTCCACTCGGGAAGAATGCTGAAACAAATCAACCACACCTTTATTTCCCTCATCCCAAAAGTAGAAAGTCCATCATCAACAAACCATTATAGACCAATAAGTCTATGTTCAACAATTTACAAAGTTATATCAAAAATTATTACGGAACGGATGAAAAATATAATGAACAAGATTATCCATCCACTCCAAGGAGCTTTTGTAAACAATAGAGCAATTCAGGATAATGTACTGATTGCTCATGAAGTATTTCACTCCTTCAGAGGAAGTAAGGCAAAAGACGGATGGGTAGCAGTTAAGCTAGACATGGAAAAAGCGTACGATAGATTAGATTGGAGCTTTCTCTTCCTAGTGCTAGAAAAATTTGGATTTAATCAGAAATTCATTGGATGGATTAAGGAATGTGTCTGCTCCGTTTCTTTTTCAGTACTAGTAAATAATGGACCCACAAACCCATTTTTCCCTGAACGAGGACTTAGACAAGGTGACCCATTATCCCCATACCTCTTTGTTATCGGAGCAGAGATTCTTGCAAGAAAGCTGCAAAAGGAATGCTCAAGTACTCGTTACTCGATTGGCTTTCCTATTGCCCGGGGAGGCATCCGAATCCCATTTCTTGCTTTTGTAGATGACATAATTATTTTCTCAAAAGCTACTCAGAGTGCATGCTCCAAAGTTAAAAAGATCGTGGAAGAATTTTGTGCTATTTCAGGCCAAAAGGTTAACTATCACAAATCAGCATTCCAAGCGTCTAAAAATACAACCAGTCAGCAAAAACAACTAATCCAACAAGCCCTTGGTATCACATCAATGACTAACCTAGAGAAATACCTTGGATGTCCAATCATTAAGGAAAGTTAATCGAGACACATTCATAAGTTCACTAGAAAAAACACAAAACCAACTTTCTAAATGGAAAGCTAATACTCTCTCGCAAGAAGGAAGAGCAACGCTAATAAGATCAAACCTTGCAATGAAACCAAATTATGTAATGCAAAGTTTTATGCTCCCAAAGAAGATTCATGATGATATGGATAAACTAAATAGAAATTTCTTTTGGAATAAAGATCCAAACCATAAACCCCTTATTGGATGGGATAGAATATGTAAGCCAAAAGAATTTGGAGGACTAGGTATAAGAAAAACCGAACACATGAACAAAGCATTACAACTGAAACTACTGTGGAAAATACTTGCGGAACCTGATAACATATGGGTTAGAGTGATCAAACAAAAATACCTTAGAAACAACACATTTTTCTCTTATAAGATCAAAACCAACTCCTCATGGCAATGGAAAAAACTAATAAACTTACGTCCGGAATTCGAAAAAGGACTTATATGGCAAATAGAAGATGGAAAATCAATCAAATTCTGGGAAGACAACTGGGCTCTAAGACAACCATTAAAGTTGTACGCAAAACAACCCCAAACAATAAACAAAGAACTCAAAGTGGCGTAATTCATTACACAAGTCAAAACATGGAAGACGGATGAACTAATGCAAATCCTTCCCAAGGAACAAGTAGATTTAATCTAAGCAATCCCCATCCCAGATAATAATATACAAGATCGACTCTATTGGGCACTAAGCAAGAATGGATGGTTTTCAACCCACTCAGCAATAAACCTTGTGACAAACGTAGAGAATCAAGAACCAAGCCTAACTAAGTGGATATGGAAACTGGATATACTCTCGAAAGTTAAAAATTTTCTTTGGAAGGTAAGCATGAATGGACTCCCTACAAAAGAAAGACTTAGAGAGAAACATGTACCAATTTCAGGAGGATGTTTTTTCTGCAATTATACCTATGAGGACTCTAATCATTTATTATTTGAATGCCAACATACTCTAAACACCTTAAGGAAAATAGATACGAAAATTGAACAATCACTTCGGAACTACAACACCAATGCAACTAATATGAAAGTTGCTTTAACCAACTTTCTTAATCAAATTGGAGAAAAAGAATTTTGCATTCTTGCTGTTTCATGGTGGAGCATCTGGCACCAGAGAAATAAAATAGCCTTTCAGCAAAGTGCAAGTGACCTCATACAAGACCTACCTCAATACATAAAAATGCAATTAGAACAGTGGGAAAGAGCAAAACATTGGAATGAAGATGAAGAAAAAATTGATAACATAAATAAGAAAATAAGGAAAAATAAGGTAACAAGTAAGGCATGGAAAAAACCAAGCACGAGAATAATTAAAGGAAACTTTGATGGATCAAGACTAGACAATGGTCAAGCATCAGGAGGTAGTATTCTACGAGACCACAATGGAAATGTTGTTCAGTTAATGGCAAATAAATATGGACCAATGACAGCCTTAAAAGCAGAAGCTCTGGCTCTACGAGATTGTATTAGAATAGCAAAACAAGGAGGCCATAGAAATCTAGAGTTTGAAGGTGATAACCTACAAGTCATTAAAGCGGCCCAAGGACACTTAAATTGCCCTTGGGAGATTGAGATGATTATGTCTGACATACTCATCTCTCTCAAGGATTTCCATTCAATCAGGCTCTCTCATGTGACTAGGAGTTCTAATGCTGTGGCTGATAAAATTGCTAGACTGAGCCATAGTCTCCCGGTCTCCCATATTTTGAGTCATCCAGAACTTCAAGTTCTCATCCGTAAGGATGCTCTAGGACGCCCTCCTTGAAGGGAGAGTTTCCTAAACATTACCTAATCAAAAAAAAAAAATAAAAAATCAATGGCTTCCTCTGGTTTTCTATTAGCAACTTGATTTAGTTTAATCAGTAATATTAGGTCATTTTTTAAAGTTCAGTTAATCTCTTCTATATCAGATTGCATTCAAACAAACTCAGATGGTTTGGCCTTTAATTCATTCAAACAAACACTAGACCACTTCAAAAGTCAAGACATTGAACCAACAAATGTGCAGTTGACCCCCTAAATCCTACGTTAATTGCTATATAAAGCACCATAACCAAACCTCTCATTTCTTCAAACTTCACAAAACCCACCAAACTTTGATTCATAAACTGAAGAATTCAAGATGATCTTCTTTGTGTACAACAAATTATGTGTAGCCACCCTCATCTTCTACACCTGCATTTACTACCCTTTTCTGCAAGCCAAGCGCTCTCTTCTAACCATTCTAGGCTTCTTCCTCTGCGTTTCTCACCATCCATTAGAGCGCTCAGATGCTGATCAATATGATGAACTATCAAAGGAGGCGACTAATTCTTGCTCCATTGACCTTCATATGGAGAGATACGGAGACTTGAAGCGTGATGGAAGCGATTGTGATGAAGCGTGCTCGGTTTGCTTGGCAGAGTTTGAAGGGGAGGATTATGTGAGCAAGCTGTCCAAATGTGGGCATGTGTTTCACATCAATTGTATTCAGAAATGGGTTGACAAGAATCAGTTTACTTGCCCTCTTTGTAGGTCTGTTTTATTGCATTTCTAGCTGTGAAAACAAACCCAAGTCCACTTTTCTTAGTTCTTCTTACTGTGATTTCCTTGGATGTATATAGAATGGTGTAAGCTGAAATTTAGATTACATGAATATACACAAATTCCAGAGTTTAGCTTCTGATGGTTTTATGATTTATCATGGAATTACATATAAAAAGTAATGTATATGTTTTTTTTTAATCATAAATTTTAGAGAAATAATAATTTAATGGTGTTGACCTTAAATTTTTGGGATTGATCTTTATATGAAATGACCTTTGGAGAAGGATAGGAGTCATCTGAATGGAGGACTTTGGTGTAGAGTCAGAGGCCGGGTTTTCAATTCTGATTTCAATGATCTCTTATTTTGTTTATTCAAAATTGTCAAAATTTTCAAGATTAATGCAGAGTGTTCATAATTATCCATGCACCCTGAGGATCACAACCCTTATTCTTCAAAGCATAATTGAATTTACCATGGTGCTGGATGACTTGAACACAAGGAATTTTAACCTTAGATGTGAAAATTCATGTTGTCACTGATAGATCCATGCTTAATTGCACTCTACAATACTGAACTGAAGGCAAGTCTGCTATTAGTAACATCTTCACACATACAACAGTGCTAGTACATCCTTTAGTCTTGATCATCTACAATTATACAAGTAATATATGCTTAACAACTTTCTTATAGAGAATAATACACAATTTCCCTTGTGCTCCTACTTTGACATAAACCCTGCAACAACCGAAGCAATAAGAACCGTCGGATCTCCTAAAATCGCAGAGACAATCACACTAACTGCTGAACCAGCAATCTGACAACACTTCCTTATCTTTCCACCCTTCTTCTCACCATGATGATTCTTCAGTGTCCCCTTGAGACTCGGAATCCGCATCTTCATTTTCCTAATCCTCTCCTTATCAACATTAAAATAAACTGCTTCCCAACTCTCCATCAGCAACTTCTTGACACATGACACATGAAGATTATAATTCTTGCACTTGGTCCTATAAGACCATCCAGGGCCTTTTCCACCACAATAGTGACAAGGCCCCGAAACCTTGTCACACAGAAAAAGGGTCTGTTCCCCGTCTTCTAGAACATTCGGCAAGTTTGCGCAACAAGGGTGGAGATCAAATCCACAACTTTTACAGTTGTAGACAAATCCTTTCACCTCATTGTGGCACGCGTCACATAGTCTCATGATTGGGCCAGGTGGCCTGTAACAGAATTGAAAATAGCATTTCCTGTAGAATGGATGTGTGATCATAGCTGGTGCCAAGGCACAGGCTTTGTGGAGGTCCAAGTCACATGCTTGGCACGTGTATTTGAGGCCTATACCGGCCTCTTTACACCCGTCACAGTAGAAGGGTGTCTCTGTGTATTTGAGGTTTAGCTTGTGGCTTGGGTGAATTGGGTGGAAGAGCTCTTTGTCTATTTTCATTGTGTTGCTCTGTCTCAATTCAAATGAAAGAGCTGGTTATATAGAGGTGGTAGAGGATAAATGGATATGTGTTAGTTTGTTCTGATAAGTCTTTTAACCAGGTGGAAAGTGAGGCACTGATAAGTTCTATTTTCCCCCTTCTTTGATTCCTTGCGTGAGTTGTACAATTGGAGAATAACTTAAGAGTCATACGCTGGGTGCAATTATTTCAAAGTAATTCAGGCAGAATCTAATGCTAAAGACCAAAGAGAAATGGAGAGGGCAATTATTTTCTTCATGTCTATGATGAAGCAATTCTAAGGCAAAAGCATCGCCAAGTGTCACTTGAATTTTCTTTTAATTGGGTAATATCATTGAGAAATCTTGATAAAACTGGCTAAGCTCTTTACTTTGGAACACACCTAGAAAGAGTTGATTTGATCATGATCCTCTCAGGCTTTTGAGTGCCTAGACATGTCATCAAAGTTTGCACATGATGAGCTCTAGACCCTTAAGGTGCTGATTGTTTAAAAAACCCAAGTTTGCAACCAAACCCACCCTTATTTATTTATTACACAGTTTTAAGGGCATCAAGTGGAGGCAGTGTCCCATGGAACTGGCAAATCGTAGTAGAAAGGCATGTTTTGGAGTACTGATTCCATTAATTCCTCTACTTTTGCTTGGTGGCATCTATTGTATAGATCTTCTAACCCTTGTGTTGGTAACTAGAATTGATGAGAAATCTATCTTCTCACTTGTGCATAATAGAGCAAAGTTGGTGCTGCTTTGTTGCCAAAAGAACAAAGAACCGAAATTTTAGATATAGGGTCCACATTCCTTGCTATTTTTAGCATGCGTTTCATATAACCGAAAGTTATATGTATATTCAAGTATGACATGTATCAATGCCATGATTGTTATGATGTGCAAATGTGGGAGCAATAGGAAAATTGCTGGTATCTAACCTGGCAATGTTTATAATTTGCCTTCTTTCTTGTCCATTTGATCCTATCAAAACAGTAATTTACAATAACATTAGATGGTTGACTATGATGTCAAAATCACCAGTGATAACGAATACAAACTGGATGCAACACTATGCAGAAGACAAACTATTATCAAGCTTTAATGAATGAAAATGGAACAACACCTGATTTCAAAGGCAGTCAATATGTCTGCAAAGGCCTGAAAACTCAAAACAATTGGTAATTACTGCGAGTTGATGTCATCTCCAAAACATCTAATTCCTCATCATATCAATTGAGCTTAGTTCAAACCGTATTTTGCCACTTGGGATCTATCATCTATGTCATGGAAGTTTCAGCAGAAAAAGCTCTCCCTTGTAGATTGGGCGCTGCCGCCTACAGGCAGAGTTTATCAATGGAAGACACTCATCTATTATTGTCAAGAAGAGACAACCAACTAAGACTTGCAAGTGCGAACTAATCAATTGTACTTGTCAACTTGTACACACTTAAATTCGATTCAAAAAGTGGAATGCTGAAGAAGCACAAGAGATTAACTTGTTGCATTTCTTGAAAATTAGCTACTCACAAAATCCACAGCATATGTTTCTCTGCTTATTATTCCTGATGTAGTTCCTATAATGATGATCCACTATTGTGAAGTCCACCATACTCCACATAAGCACAGACATGATCCTCATCTTTCAAGGGCTCAAATTCAGACTCTTGGTAACAAATCGATTGGAAGTTATAAAGTTGATTAACAGCAAGTGCTATAAACTATAGCCACATGAAAAACGACCAACGACCAGCATTTGGCTCAAATAATTTTCAGGTATATTTTTTTCAGTTGAGTACTTAACAAAGACCTTCATTTCCATTAAAAACACACCTCACACCAACCTGACCTCATTTCATTTCCATAGATTATAATGAAAATAGAACACACCAAAGACCTGCAATTGAAAATTTGTGAATCATTAATTATCCTACTAAAAGATCAAAAAAATATTCTAGGTTTAATTTGGACATGTTAATGATGAGAGATTAATTTACGCGGTGTACATACGTACAGATTTTTTTTATAAGTGCACACAGACATGCGCGCAACGCCATTTCGCGCGAAATGGCGTTGCGCGCAAGGGCAAATCCGTCAAGCGGAAAATGGAAAATGGGATTCGGAAAATGATGTTGGGCCCAGCGAAATGGGCTTGCGCGCACCTATTGGGCCGCTCGAAACGGAGTTGCGCGGACCACTAGGGTTAAGGGAAAACGCGGGCCGCCGTCAACATCGGGCCACGCGAAACGGGCCTGCGCGCATCAGGGGCGCACGAAACGGGCCTGCGCGGGTCTTTAGGGTTAAAAGGAGACGCGATCCGCCATTGTCGTCTTCTACCTCCGACCTCACCCACCTGCGAAACACCGTCTCGCGCGAAACCAGATCTCGAGCCGAAAAAAATGAACCAAACCCCCGATCCACACTGTTCGCCGGCTTCGGTCGGACCACCATCGGCGTCGCAACCCACCCCCGCGACGTCGGAACCCGTTGAACCAGCCCCCGCTCTTGTACGGACTGGCCCGAGCCATGGGAGCCCAGATCCGGCCGCCCCCGCTCTTGTACCGACTGGCCCGAGCCATGGGAGCCCAGATCCGACCGGCCCCGCCCTTGAACCGACCGGTCCGACCCATGGGACCCCAGATCCGGCTGCCCCCACCACTGGCGCGCCGCTGCATGCTCTGGCCGGCCCCACCACATCGACCGCAGATCCGGCCGCCCCTACCGAGCCCGTCGCCACCACCGTTCAAGGCGCCCCGGTTCATAGTCGGATTCGCACTCGAGCGACATTTACGGCCGAGGTACGTTTGAAATTCATTACGAAATTTTATATTATTTATATTTTGTAAAACAATTTTGTATTGAATTTTAGGTATTAAATTTCGTTTATATAATTGACCCTAACCAATTTGAATATATATTGAGTAAATCAATTTCGCTTAATTAGTAAGATATTTAATGTTTATGATTCAAATCCCTATTTATATTTAGTTTTTGTTGTTGTTATTAGTTGTTTTATTTAATTTATTTGTCTTAATTTAGAGTTATATGTAGATTTTGAATTATTAGTTATGAACTTATACTTAATATGAATTCATAGTCGTATGTTGAATTCTTGATTTAAATAAAATAATTACAGTTATAATTAGAGTTTGAATTATGGTTTTATTCATTTTTCATTACAAACGTAATGAAAATTGAAATAAAATTAGTAATGATAAATGAGTTTTTGGTTCGGAATTTGAATTCCGACAGAAACGACGAATTCATTAGTTGAATTCATATTCATAGGGTGAATTTCTAAATAAAAGAAAAAAAATTAATAGAAAACTTACTAATTTAATTTGAACTTGTCGCCTAAAGGACGTACACACTAGTTTGAGCGCCGTCCTCCTCGATAAGAGGAGGAAAAAGCAGGCGCCCAAGCTCACGTGCGCCGAGATTGCACATGCGTTACTTGCCAGAGTGCCGCCTACCGAGCAACAGCGGATAGCTACTGATCCGGAGTTGACGCGTGCACCAGAGATAGATGTAGACCCCTCCGTCGAGGTGGAGGTTGATTTTACGGAGGAGCTCCTGCAGGACGACTTGCCAGATGACGTTGCAGGGGACGACATGCACTTCACGGAGCAGGACGTACAGTTTGATGCTCCCTTAGGTACAGCGGAGGATTTGTCGGTTGACGATTACCACATATCCGAGGCCACCATTTCTATTTCACCTCCCACCACGACCCATGTCCCGCCACCACCGGTCTTTTCCAGTCCTCCACGTACTTCTTCGACCGATCCTACTACATCCGTGGCGGGACCCTCAGCTCCTCCGCTCACATCCACATCCCCTCCTCCCGTTCCAGCAACACCCATCCCTCCTCCCGTTCCATCATCTCACATACCTCCCCCCGCTGCGGAGGTACCCCCACCCCCCTGCACCAGCAGCAGGGGCCGCTCATGAGGACCCTCCTGCTGCGGAGGGCTTTCCGGGAGGTCCTATTGACGACAGCCTGTTGACGACATATTCCACACATGTGGCGGGCAGGATTTGTATCGACCGTACCGTACGTAAACTTTTCCAAACTACGAGTATTTAATTTTTTTTTGAAAGCAATGCTTAGTTTTTCTAAGTCACGTTTATTTTCCTCTGTTCAGTATCTTCATGTCATTAGAGTCTGGTCTAGGAACTTCGATCCTTTAGACTTGTTTCGAGAGTATATGCATGGAGGACCCGATTCTTGGTGGGGCCTCGCCCAGCGGACGGTCTCACCGGGCTGATTGGCATGGAGTTTGGCGCGACGGACCACATTCTCATCTCTGCATTTCGGGAGCGTTGGTATCCAGAGACCAACTCCTTCCACTTCCCGTGGGGCGAGATTACCATCACCCTCCATGACATGCACCGCATTTTCGGGCTGCGTATAGATGGAGAGGCTATGGTACCCCAGATGGATATTTTGCAGCTCGAGGCTTGTTTAGGGGATTTGCTCGGCCTAGATCCACAGACAGCACACGCGTGGAGGACACGGGCCCCGAGCAAGGCCATCGCAGCTATTCTGTTGGACATGTTTAGTGGGACGCGACCCGCATCCCCAGGGACCATTGCCAGTGTGTTTCTATGGTACTTTATTGGGATGACGTTATTTGTCGACAAGTCCGGGAACATGATCAAGACGTGGATATTGGGGTTTCTATTGGACCACGAGAGGACTGGTCAATATGCTTGGGGGCGGGTTTATTGTCTTTACTATTTCGCGAGCTGGGCAAGACGTCGCGCGCCAAGACTAAGGGATGCTCAGGTTGCGCTCTTGTTTTGAGGGTACGTGCTTCGTCCTAAATATTTCATTCTTCGAATTTGGTTGGATTCAATATCTTATGAGTATTGTTTCAGACTTGGATCATGAGTTATTTCGAGCACACCCGGGGCCGGATCAAGTTGGCTATGGAGGTGCTAGCTGATCCTCTTGCAGCCGCACGACAGCCTGGTGAGCGGGCCCCCAGCCGAGATGTGAGGAGGCTAGATGCGATGCGACAGCTTCTAGACACGATCCGTGCAGAGGAGGTTAGACTTCGAAATCAACCTGACGTACATTGTATAGTGTGAGCGACGAGCGCGGCAGGCACTTTCCAGATTCAATGCACGAGCGCGGCAGTGGAAGCGGCACCTCGCATGAGCGCGATCCTTAGATGCTTTCACATTAGTACATTATGTATCTATTTTTGGTGGTTTTGGTGGTTTTAGGGTCTTTCACATTAGTACATTACTATTCTTGATTTTGGACGTTTTGGATGGTTTAGATGACATACATTAGTACTTTACGTATTTATATTTGTTGTTTTTGGATTATCTCCATTATTGATTTTTCCGATACCTTATCTTCACCTTGATTTGTTGTTTTTGGATGGTTCGGATGACATACATTAGGGTTTGAAATTTGCACAAAAGCCGTAAACAACAACTACACCATTATGAAAAACAATTATGAAAAACCGTAAACAACAACTTACTGAAAAAACCGTAAACAACATACACCCTACACCATAAACAACAACTTACTGAAAAAACCGTAAACAACAATTATGACTTAAACCACTAAACAAGTGGCACTTGAAAAAACACTTGGATCCATAAAAAGTGACTTCTAACAGTAAAACCACATCATTAATTCTTCGTCGAAATGTCACCTTCAGTCAGGCGAAGCTGCACCGTGGTTTCTTTGGTGTAGATACGATGTGTTATATCGTTGTCGTTCAAGAAGAAGCGACAATATCCCGGTGGTGCTCCATAGCCAGCTTCGCTCCAATTCATGATGATGTTTTTTATTGATGCGCCTTGTATCACAGACCATTCCGTCTTTGTCTCCCTCACCCCACGGACGTGGACGATGGAGAAGTTTATGATGGGTGGAGCAAAGGGGTAGGTTCGCGATGAACACGCTTTCCTTTTAGCCATTGGTTTCGGTATAGAGTTTAGGGCTGATAGAGCGTGGAGCAACAATGGAGAAGGTTTAGGTCTCATTTTATACTCGGAATTTGCTCGAAGGGAGAGATGTGCATGCATACGTCTTGTCACCAGAAAAGTTGTTGGTATACTGTTTTCAGAAGCATAAGTCTTGTTTTCAGAAGGAAGTGATGTGCATGCATAAGTCTTTTCACCCAGTTGGGGTGAAAGGGGTAACAGAAGGCGCGCAATGGGGCCTCGTGTCTGCGCGAAATGGGCCTTCGAGTAGGCACGAAGGCCCATTTCGCGCAGACACGAGGGCCCATTGCGCGCCTTCTGTTACCCCTTTCACCCAACTCAGATATTATACTATTAAAAATGGGCCTTCGTAAAAATGGGCCTTCGTGACACGAAGGCCCATTTTTAATGAAAGTACATATCCCATAACAATCCATCGAAATACATGAAATATGAAAGTTATTCTTAATAAAGTACATATCCCATAACAATCCATCGAAATACATGAAATATGAAAGTTCATAAATCTCCTAAACAGGGCACACAATACATCGAAATACATGAAATACGAAAGTTCTTCTTAATAAAGTACATATCCCATTACAATCCATCTTGCCACAACACTGTCCTAAGCAAATGTCTTCGGATCCCGACCGATGTCCCTTCGGGAAGCCTTCCAATGGTCAATCCTCGGGGTAAGAGCCTCGAGCCAGTAGTCGGCGCTGGGGTCGTGAAATTGACACCATGCATGAGGAGGTGGGGGGGATAGGCGTGTTCCTCATAAGCCATACCTGAAAAAAATGTTATGTCACATATACGCAAGCAAGATGTACCTAAACAAAAAACTTTAAAAAAAATGATTACAAATTTCTCACCGGTATGAAGTGGTCCCGTTGACCAACGAGGGCAATAGCAACGACAGGTGGCGGTATCCCATGTCCTTGATTGTTACCAAAAATCCGCAACGGTAAACACGTGTGGGAGCCTCGATCCCTCGATAACATCACAAGTGGCACTTGATAAAAGGTAGAAAACACAAGGCCGTGTAGCGGCATGTCTAGCCAGTAACTGTTCGCGCAAGGAGACTCCACATGGCCGATCTGCTCCAAGAAGTCATCAAATGATGTAAGGCCCCTAGTGAACAAGACTTGATACATATCTCTGTTACGCATCAATTCTGCCTGAAGCTCCCATCGAATACTGTAATACTCCTCCTCTAGCTTCCCCAATACGCAAGCAAGGGACCGAAAACCACAATGACCGTCTCCCATCACGTCTCTAGCATCCTCAATGAACGGAAATACAAAACTATCCACATTACCCATGCCAAAGTTAACCCCGCGCCATTTGACGCTCGTCGGGGGCCACGGTGGCTTCCATCGGCGGGGGTAGCGGTGGTAGGAGGCGAAGTCGCAACCGGAGGCGTATCAACTCCAACTCTGGTCCGTTTCTTATTCCTAGATCTTTTAGGTCTTCCGCGTGGTCGGGATGGCGTCGATGTATTTGCTTTGCTCCGACTGTCGTTGTCTTTCCGTCTTTGTTGCTCCCTCTTGTACTCTTCCATTACGTGCTCAAGGTGTGTTTTCTCCCTGGTGGTTGAATACTTGTTGGCTCCATCTGGCGTCTCGTATGGTTTCGGCTCAATAAGGTTTGTGTCTTCAGGATGCTCTGAATCTTTGAACGCTGATGTGATCTGCAAATACTGGTCTCTACGCATCTGACCGCTATTTCGCTTTGCCACCATTTCGTCCTACGTGGGGTCTTGAATGGTCAAGGGTACGCATGCAAGGGCAAGATCGTTGTCATCGCTAAGGTCATCCCATTCGATCTGTTTCCAAAAAGGATGTATCTCCTCTAGATTGATGGGTACTTTAGTTATGATAGCGTTTGCAACTCGATGCTTGCATGGAAGACCGTGACATTCCCTCCAAAAGTAGTCGTCGCACTCCATATCGAGTGTACCCTGCGTCAACTCAATTGTTATGTCATAATACATGTCTAACAACTTACCTAGGCATTGCCTTGAAACGTGTCCGCGTATAGGACGAAACAGCGCTTTGAACTTATTCGCTAGTAGTCTGTATTTTGTTGGTTTCTTTATTCTGGTTCTCTCAAAGGCTGTCCTCAAAGTGTTGGTTTGAGATTGCATCTGGATGTGAATCCTTAGTATCAAGGTGTTGAAGCCTCCTCGAGATGAATCCAATATCTTTTTCAGCACAGCGTGCATCCCTTCGACCCTGAAAAACACATGTCAAAGTTTAAGTATTGAACATATACACTTTCTAATATTCAAACTGAATTCAAATGCTAAAAATGAAATTACCTATTGGTGGTTCTCGTCTGAAAGTGGAGTGTATGATCCGTCCAAGCACGAACTATGTTCTTCTTGAATGGATTAAGCCACACCTTCTCCACGTATGCAATAAGCGTCGGTCGCCATCTTCTCTTCAATTCTACGTACCGTTCTTCAAATGTCGCCTCTGTGGTGGACGAAAAGAGCGCCCAACAAGCGTTTGCAAACCCGCGTGACAACTCATGTGGTTTTTCAGCGTTCGCAAACACCTTTAGGCCGTACGCAATAATTTTGTGTCTGATGTGCACCCAACACAACAAATGTTGGACTCCGTCCCCGAAAACTTGACTTATCGCCTTGATTAGAGCCTTCTCGCGATCTGTCATGATTGTATTGACCTGGACTCCAAGCTCGTCGTACACGCCTTTCAATTGAGTTAACACCCACCTATAACTAGCGACATAAATGCAAACCCGATGCTGAATGTATTTCCGGTGCAAGTGAAGCCAACCATCTCCAATAAAGCATGTCATACCTAGCACAACAAGTTGTTTTAAGCATTTATACTGGAAATATACTAATCAAGTCGATTACATATTAAAATAACATACCTATTGGTCTTGTATGTGGAGTCCATAATAACGACATAGGGAAACTTCTTCAGCATGCGCAGACTTGTGGGGTGCACAAAAAACAAGGTATTCATAACATTAGAACCCCTTACTCGTCTTGGACGGACAATGTATTCTCGGTCTTTCAAGAACTTCAGAGACCATTGTGTCACCGTCAATTCTCCGCAATCCTCAAGAAGTAACTTATCCCTCATATTGTAGATTTGTCTAATTGAGGTCACATTTCCCGGGTACCTTGACCTCAACTCTTCAAGTATCATCTTCGGGGTGGCTTGATATAGGAACTTCTCTTTCACAAACTCCTTCTGCTCAACTGTCAATCGGCCCGCATATGGATGAGCTAACAAACTAGTGGGAAGGCGATGATTGTGTTGTCCACACTTTACCGTTAAGATCCATCCATTTTTTCCCTTGAGGCGGACCCCATTCAATTCAAACGGACATCCACACTTCCTAGTCGGTGTATCGGTAAGTGGCTTATAAATGCTCCTATTTTCCAGTCCGGGCAACACCCTCTTGCCACATCTATATCTACCGGCTAGGTCACAAGTGAGTATGACCCTATTTGGATTTGAGGTTTTTATGACTAGTACAAAATTCTTCGAAATTGCAATTTGTCTAGCCCAATCAAGCATTTCTCTTCGATCACTCCACAACACATCGTAGTGGAAAGCAATAGAAAAATCTATTCCGACAACCTATGATTTCAAAATGTAAAAACAAAATATTATAAATTACACTATCCTAACTTTCAATATACTACGTTCTTAAATGACATAATATTATGGGTTCTTTGAAAAATACCTCTTCTGGCTCGCTTGATGCATCGGAGTCGGTTCCGTATTCTTCTCCCGATACACCTTCCTCATCCTCAGCTATGAAACTATCGATTGACGATGAATCTTCCTCCTCGGGATGATAATCGCTCGATGACGTATCTTCTTCTCCTGACGACATTTTTAAGCAATGATGTGGAATGAAGGTATACTCCAACTATAATGTGGAATCGAAATGGGTATTTATAGGGGACAATTCGACCGTTTTTTTTACCGTTGAGATCCGCGCAACGAAGCCTCGCGTCAGTCCAACGGTACTTTTTTTACCGTTGGATTGCGCGCAACACCGTTTCGCGCGCATCGTCGTTGCGCGACCCTTTCCCGTTCCCCCACGCTCCCGAAACCCTTTTTTGATATTCCGGAATTGCCCTTTTCGCGCAACGCCATTTCGCGCGAAATGGCGTTGCGCGGATATCTGTGTGCGCTTACCAATTTTCTCGTGTACGCAAATCAACAGCCTTAATTTATATGTTCATTCTGTTCTAGAAAACTATTAATGCAAAAATAATAAGCTTCTAGATTCACTTCACCAAAGAAAAACTATCTAGAAGACTAGAACCAATCACAGGGAGAATGTTAGATTCAAAAGTCTTGCAATTAGAACCGGAGAAGAGCCCAATTCCAATTTGCAATTTCCCTCCCCCCCTGAAAAACCCTTCCGCGCCAACGCGGGTTCCCATTTACAATCCCTACGACTTTCTCACCCATATAAAATTCTTCGCCCGTGGAGCTTGCTCCTTCTCAATTTCCCCTCTATCTCAACTTAATTCGAAGCTTACCAACAACAATGGCTGACGCAAACTCGCACCCGGAGCCCCTCCGTACACGCATCTGCATCATCGGCAGCGGCCCCGCCGCTCACACCGCCGCCATCTACGCCGCCCGCGCCGAGCTCCAGCCCGTCCTCTTCGAGGGCTGGATGGCCAACGACATCGCCCCTGGCGGCCAACTCACCACCACCTCCGACGTCGAGAACTTCCCCGGCTTCCCCGACGGCATCCTCGGCCTCGACCTCACCGATCGCTTCCGCTCCCAGTCCGTCCGCTTCGGCACCCGCATCATCACCGAGACCGTCACCAAAGTCGACTTCTCCGCCGGCTCTCCGTTCCTGGTGTCCTCCGACTCCACCAGGGTGCTCGCCGACTCCGTCGTTGTCGCCACAGGCGCCGTCGCTAAGCGCCTCACCTTCGCTGGCTCCGAGGAGTTCTGGAACCGCGGGATCTCTGCCTGCGCTGTCTGCGACGGCGCCGCGCCGATCTTCCGCAACAAGCCGCTCGCGGTCATCGGCGGCGGCGATTCGGCCATGGAGGAGGCGAATTTCTTGACCAAATACGGTTCCAAGGTGTATATTGTTCATCGGAGGGATTCGTTTAGGGCTTCGAAGATTATGCAGGCTAGGGCGCAGGCGAATCCGAAGATTGAGGTTTTGTGGAATTCGGTTGTGGAGGAGGCGTATGGTGCGAGGACTTTGACGGGATTGAAGGTGAAGAATGTGGTGAGTGGGGAGGTGAAGGATCTGGAGGCGTCTGGCTTGTTCTTTGCCATAGGCCACGAGCCGGCGACCAAGTTCTTGGAGGGGCAGCTGAAGGTGGACGGCGATGGTTACGTTGTGACGGAGCCCGGCACGACAAAGACGAGCGTTAAAGGAGTGTTTGCTGCAGGAGATGTGCAGGACAAGAAGTATAGGCAGGCCATTACAGCTGCTGGTTCAGGTTTGTGTTCATTACTTGTTGCCTTGTTGCTATTCTCTTGTGTAGAATTAGGGCAGTGTGTTGGTCTTGTTGGATAGGGCAGTGTGTAGAATTAGGGCAGTGTGCTATTCTCTGTAGATAGTGAAGTTAAATAAGCTAGTTGCTAACGTGCTCTTAGTAATATTGCTCAATTGTGAGGCTTTGTTACGAGTTCCATATTTCATATGAAACATAGTGATATTGATGTTCAATCCTTGAGGCATAAGAAGACAGTATAGGAACATATAATAGGTTGCTTCTTTGGTCTGTCTTATGAATTGAGAGTAAAAGACTGGATCTTGCCTGTGGGGATAGAATGTTTCAATTTTATTTTGACAGCTTGTGTAGATCATTTGCATTTGTTATAAAATGGTGTTTGCTGTTGACCTTTGATATTTGAGCTGGAGAACCAAAAGAAGCGTTCTTTGCTGTGTAGAATTGCAGTCTGAGGGGTCCTGACTTCTGAGGGGGATAAATACCCTGATTTTGAGTTAGGCTAATTGTTAGCATGTTCATGAAGGCATCATGTCAGTATCTGGGTCCATTGATAGGATTACAAATATGCTATTGATTGGCTAACTAGTTTAGAGCGTGGAAAAAGCAACTAGCTCGTTGCTATGATAAATTTCAATCAGCCAAAGTCTCTTAAAAGGACCAAGATCATTCATGTTTTGCTGAGCTGTGCATTTTGAAGGCTGTAGTGTAGGTTACTATACATTTTCTGTTGGGTGAGACTCTATGAGGTGTTTGGAGTAGGGAGGTGAAGCTAACTCTTTGATATGTATCATTTTGTCATGAGGGAAGCTCTTGTCTGAGGATATGTCAATTAAGTAGAGAGGCTTGAATCGGGGATCTTTGTTTCCATCTTCTGAGAGGTTGAAGTTGGGAAGCCATCATTTATGAATGTGAAATTGTTCCACTTTCATTTGTAGGAAGTTTTTGTTTTGTCCAAATATGAGTATACCCTTTGGTAGAGTCATCATCATCATTGACCCAGTGAGGCTCCGCTATAGCGGAATCTGGGGGTACCCCTGCCCGATAGATCCAAGAAAAACTGAAATTCAACTATGTGTCAATAATAACTGAATTTAGTTAGAATGCACCAAAATTGATATAGGGACTAAATCAATCAACTAGAAGTTTCCCAGTAGTATATCTGGTTTTGTTAAGGCTGCTGGCCTTTTGCCAGGTTCAGCGACTTGAAGAGCGTAGACAGGTAGAATTACTGATTACTGGAGTGGATTTATGCTGCTATATTGCTTGCATACCACTCTGCATCTCTTGCTCTACGAGCTTCTGATTATTTGGCATAATGGTCATGCTGTCTAAGACACTGATTAAGAGTTCCTGTTCTATCTCATGAAGCTATCCCTCCAAAGAGGATAGTGAAATTTAGGAACCAGTAGTACCTTAGTTTTTGGACTGCTGCCACTATTGTCAGTAATAATATTGAAACAATGTTACTGTCAAGTGCATTAGTTTTTGGTTCATTATCACGAATAGTTTACCCCGCATGTCTATTGGCTGTCATTTGCCATTGCATCTAGATTAAAGGAGTAGCTGGTGTTCATGTGGATCTTTCTTTTATTTGATTATAAATGTCATTTGATTACTTAAGAAGTGTTTGGTTCCTTGTTGCTTCTAACAGTTAAAACTAAAGTTGTTGGATTGTTCATGGTAGAAAATCAAACTGGGTCTTCTTGCCTTGCAGGTTGCATGGCAGCATTGGATGCAGAGCACTATCTGCAGGAGCTCGGCGCTCAGGAGGGTAAAAGCGATTGACTATCTTCTTCATCCTCTATCAACGAAAATCATGTTCCAGTGAAAGACTATTCAAGGCTGTAACACACCACCTATAGAAGAAACCTTCAAAGATTGTTAGCCACCATTTGAATGCTTCAGGAACATATTATTTGATACTACTTGTGATCATTGAGCTTTTTTCTAGTAATTGACTTTGTTTAGTTGCATCTTTATGGTTTTGGATGAACATGTTATGTTCTGTAGGCTTGTAGAACTGCGCTTGCTGGTATTAATCAATCATTATCACTCGTTTATGCCTACTCTCCGATATATGTATCCTATATATGTAGGGCAGACAGCGGTCGGGTTGTTTGGAAATTTTAGTTCCTCACTTATATTTGTTTATTGTGAAATGAATTGCTAATACTATATGAATAAAAGAGGATGAATCAGAATATATTTAGAACTGGCAAATCTGTGCAAATGATACATTATAAATTTATAATCGTAGTTTTCTGTTAAAACTTCATAAGAGTATAAATTTGGATATCAATTTAAAAGCAATGAGATAATTGTTGTAATCAAGTTGCGTGTTTTTACATCTCTAAAAGGAAGTCATGGGAGAGTGCACATAACCGACACACTATCACGAGGAAGCCACATTCTTTGACCATGACATTGAGCTCCCTCTAAAACAGACATTTGACACATCTTTTTGAACCACCATCATATTCCTTGCCATCGATATTGATTACACATTACATTATATTGCATCTCCTAAATTTACTAATTTAGGAGACATTTGTTAGTTTAATATTAACCATAATAGTATATATGTAAGCTTTTAACTAATCCAAACGATAAAGAAAACAATACTCCTTAAAAAGTTGGGTATTCACTAAAATTTCATAATAATACAAAATTGACCAATTTAAACACCGGTTTCGTTAGAGGTGAAACAAAATGATAAATTGATATGAATTAAGCAATTAGCTGAAATGCCTACGAGCAGCAACAGTTATCAGTTAAGAGAAATAATTCAAAATTTGTAGGGTAGAAATTCAAGAATTACGGGATGCAACAGTTATCGGATACCAGAGGTACCAGTATATCAGTATATGGAACCGCCAGAGAGAGACGGTGTGAATTTGGTCAGAATTATCTACACGCGCATCAGCGCATGTCATTGTCAAGTGCCACCCCATTTATACGTGAACCCAACGACTATATTTTGACCTTTCTTCATCATCTAACGTAACGTCATTCCCATTCTTTAAATGCTTGCACTGCATGTAAGAAATATCCTGCAACATATTATTATATGCTTCTTTTTGGTGGAATCGACATATTCTATAATAGTTTTTTGGTTTCATCTTCAATAAGTGAAATAAAAATGAATTATCATTTCTTTAATTTGGTGGTATTTTTTTAACACATTAATAAAATGTGCTCCGTGTATTTAGTTTTAGAATTAATATTCTATCATGAAATAACATATGGATCAAGTGATGGAAAATATATAACAGATTAACAGAAGAGGTACCAATACTCAGTTGGTCTAGTGGTAAAGTGGTGCTAGACTCCTTAAGTGTTGTGCAGGAGATTCGAACTTCGAATCTCACTGGCGACATGTATGGAAAAATTTATATTGGGAGGGTCTCCCCCAAAATGGGGCCACAAAGTACCCGGTCCGGATGTAGAACGGTGTCCGACCGATCGAACCGGGCGAGCCAAAAGGCAAGACCAAAAAAAAAAAAAAAAGATTAACAGAAGAGGTAGAAAGACCATTTGATACAATTTGCATTTACCATAAGCATTTTTTCAGTAATGTAAGTATGTAACACCTGCTACCAGTTAATTAAGAAAATTGAAGGATCAAAGAAGGTGGAAAAAGGAATCACCGTTGCAAATGCACTTCGTTGCAAATGCAAGTGTGACGTCTAAACTGTCTACGCTCCAAATTTTAGTAAAATCTTTCTAAATTATAAAACAGTAGTATTATAACAAAAACTATAGAATTAATATATTGTCTTTACACACAAAAATTGTACCTCATGAGCTCCCTTCCGAGCGCTGAGCACCACCTCTTCGCTTCGTGATAACAACGCTTGATTTGTGTTGTGTAGGCACATCCCAGAACCTGTTCGGCAAAATGCCGCACCGAAAACCCAAACACATGCAAAAGTTACAAACTTCCAACTCCTAATTTCTACTTAATTTCCATTACGAAATGATGCTACCCAAACGGTTAAAATTGAGGCCCGGCCCCATTCCCACCACCACCACCACTTCCGCCGCCGCTCCAGGCAAACGCATCTCCACCAGGGTAATTCGTGCTATTATAACTCCCTGGCCCTGCACCAGCTGGATTCATACCAAGGTTATAAAAAGGCACCGCCCCACTCCCTCCGCCGCTCCCCGTCACCTCTGACGACGATTGCGACGCCGCCGACTGCTGCTGCGCACTCGGAGCCGCCGCGGGAGGCGGCGGCGGCGTGGTGGTCTCCTCCTCTTCAAGCGGAAGCCGATCGAACACCGCGTTCGCAAACGAAGCCGCCATCAGCACCACCGGGCCACCCGACGCCACCAGCGGGCCCACCACGCGCCCGCCCACCACCTGCCCCTGCGGCCCCGCCAGATAAATCGTCAGCCCCCCGGACCCCGGGGGCGCCGGCGGCGGCAGCGCCGTCCCCGTCATCGACAGTATCTCGAACCTCCCATGCAGGGTGACCGCCGCCGGCGCCGCCCCGCCGGGCCCCGAGGCCGGCTGGCGGATGCTGACGTTGGTGACGGCGCCCGTCCCGCTGAGCACGCAAACCCCCCTGCCTCTCCGGAGAGCATAGGTGGTGACGGACTCCACGACGTCGGCGCCAGCGGAGATCTCGAGCACGTGGGAGCGGAGGGCGTTGGGGGTGTCGCGTGTGATGACGATGGGCGGCTTGGGCTTGTTCTTGGAGCCCGCGGGCCTGCCACGTGGACGCCGCCCGGTGCTCCGTGTCCCGCCCGAGCCGGAGTCGCCGGCGGAGCTTGTTGGAGCGGATGGCTTGGTGTCGGTTTCGGGCGGCGTTAGAAGCTGTTGCGCGTAGCGGATGTTGTTGGTGGGGCTCTGTTCTAACCCGCCTGCCATTTTCACACCTAATCGATTGCTTTGTTGTGGATCCGTTTTTCCCCAAATTTGCAGACTCTTTGTTTGCCTTGTCTTGTGGGTTTAGGGTGGCTTGGCTATATACTGAGGCAGCAGAAGAAAAAGAAAACAGGTGTCTGCAGAGTGAGGAGGAGTCAGCTCAAATGTAAACCCACCAATCTCAAGGAGTGAGCATGATGCTTTAATTTATGGGGATTAAGAATTTTTGTACAATCTCCATGTATGCGTCGTAGTTAGCTTCAGCTTTAGCTTGTGTTGTGTGTGTAGCCAATTCAAATTGAGTGTCAGCTTTGGAACGGAATTGACTGACCCAGTTGGCCTGGCTAGCTCGTTGGGCTAAATTTGGTGCAATTGATGAGCACTTGTGGGCAGGGTTTTGTATGGATTTTTCGGTTGAAAAGGAAAGAAGAAGACTTTGCAAGAGGGAAAGTATAGGAGTAGGGGACTCAAGGTTTATATATAAAGGAAATTAATGGGGATATGTGATTTGGAGGATATTGTTTGTGGTTAAAGGGTGACCCTGAAAGATTCTTGCGTACTAGGAGAGTATGATAAGTCACTATCATAAACAAGTGTAACCCCAACGACAAATTTATTAAATATTTTAGGAGGTGTGCTCTATGTCTTGAACCATTTTTTTTGAGTTTTTTCGGCACATCTGCAATTTTCAATTATTCACAACCCTTCTTTATCTTCTTTTTTAATGTACAACCCCTCTTTTAGAACGTGTTAAAATATAACTTCTCAATCTATAACTATATATTAAAGTTGTCCCTTTTTGAGCCACCAGAACGATTCTGGCCCCGCCTCATATTTACAAAATTAATCTTTATTTTTAATATTTTAATTTTTTCTTATTAAATTTTTCTTTAACTATTTAAATCTATCTTTAATATCAAACAAATATCTATTTAGTATAACAATATCTTATGAAAACTTTCTTATTCAAATATTTAAAATTAAAGATAAAAAATTTGATACATATTTTTAAATAAGCATAAATATCTTTTATCTTTTAGCATGATGTCTTTTCAGGAATTTATTTATAAATATATTTTTTCTTTTATAATAAAAAATTAATGAAAAATACTTATAATGTTTAAAAATAATAAAAATAGGTAATATCTATAACTATGTATTAAAGTTGCACATTTTCGAACCACCAAAACGATTCTAGCCCCACCTCATATTTAAAAAAATTAATTTTTATTTCTATTATTATAACTTCTTTCTATTAAACTCTTTTTAACTATTTAAATTTATCTCTAACATTAAACAAATATCTATTTAGTATAAAAATATTTTTAAAAGTTTACTTATACAAGTATTTAAAATTAAAGATAAAATATTTTAAAATAAATATAAATATTTTAGCATATATTTGCTGATGAATTATTTTATAGATATATAGTGATTTTCTTTTATAAAAAAAATTAATGATAAATATTTATAATTTTTAAAATTAATAAAATTAGATAATAAAATATTTATTAGATATATTGAAATATTTGATAAACTATAAATTTGTGTACATGAAAAGTAATTTAATATGATGAATCTAATATTTAATTAAAAAATTATATATATTCTATGAGCAATAAATTACTTATGTTAAAGTTTATATTATATTTTTATTTATTTATTAATACCCTATTTATAATGTTTATAAAATATCAAATTGTAGTCGTACATGGTACGACGGGTAAAACTAGTCTTACTTAAATTTGAGCTAAAAAAGTTTAGAATATAATTAATTATGATAAAATTTTATTAGACTTTCTGTTGAGTCACTAAACATTTTATGATAACGTTAATTTCATTGAGCTATAAGTTAGGCTTATTTATACATATTGTACTCGTATTTATATGGTCTCTAATCTATCGACCCATAAACTTTAACATGATAACAGAGTGAATCCGGTTTTAGGTTTGTGTTCTAGCACACTATGTTAAGGTTGCTGAAAACTTTTCCACAATCTAGCTAGTACATTAAGATCATATAAGAGCTACTTAAAATACTGAGATATATATAGGTTCAACTAGCTAGTTAAGATTGCCAAAACCTTTGAGGTCAAGTGGTAATCATGTGGGATACCGAGTTTTGTTATTTGCCCGTCATATATCGTCCGACAACAGTGAAACAAAGAAACATGCTTCGATTCCTTTTTAAAGAAGAAAAAGGTGAAAATGAACATGTCTTCCCTTTTACTGTAGTGGCATGCCATGCTACTACCTTTATTTATTCATTTTTCCACTATCGATCCGATTTTTGGATCTCTTGGTGGAGCAAGTGTGTTGAAGGAATTCGACCTTTTGATTCCTTGAATGGGGTTGAATTCAAACAAGCATATGTAAATTAAGAAAGATTAAAGATGGGAGAAACTTTCATATCAATGAGACAAGCAAGTACAAAAAAAGTGAACTAAAGCTGCCAAGAGAAATCTTTCATTGCAAATCAAACATATGCTTTCTTGAGCTTCAAGGCATGCAAGGATTTTTGCATGCTTTTTATAAAGGGGATTGATTGTGGGAGGAATACTGTGGACAGAAACCTCGCTCGATCAGTTCCTTTCGGCTAGATTCACCGTTACTCGATCGTTAGCCTTTGCGCACAAATTATATAACCTAGCTACTTGTTAACTTATATTTGCCTTTTTCTTATTGGAAACTTTTCAAATGAAACTTTTAGAGACTGATAAACTTAAATTGAAAGTTTGTAGGTCATAACCAGGGTCGTGCATATACAAATTTAGTGGGGTTCCATCTAAAATTAATTGACAATAAGAAGGGTAACTCACTAGGTTATATAACGGGTAATCCCAACTTTTATATGTGAGATGGGTATATTCTAACATGTTCTCGCAAGTGCAACTGGCCTAGCCCAGTTGACATTGGACAAAGTGACGGATCTAGCATCTCAATCTCTTTTTATAGCTAGTCTGGTAATTGTGAAAGTGACGGGTGGTGGCATCTTAGTCTATTTTTAGCCAACTCAACCCCAAGAACGAGTGGGTAGCAGCTACTGCTAAACACAAGCCCAACAAGCCAAGAAACGGGTCTAGGATCACCATACATGCTCTAATACTATGTGAAAGTCTATGGGCCATAACAAGGGGTCGTGCATACGTAAGCCTAGTACACAAGCTCAGTAGAGTTCTATCCTAAAACCAATTGACAATAGGAAGAAAAACCCACTATGTTATATTGTGGTCTTGTTTAATCCCAACTTTTGTATTCATATATGTATGTTCTGTTATGCTTAATTACAAGTGATATATTTTCTATAAATAATGTAAGTGTTCTTTTGCAATCTTTGCTCTGTATTCAAGAATGTTGAAGAAATGTAAAGAGAATGAAACTCTCAATAAGTGTTATGAATTTGCCCCTTTATTGAGAATAACAAGAGGTTGAAGAAGAGTTTTTTAATTGTAAAATTAAATATTTTCATATTTATTTTACAATGTAGAGTTAGGATCAAATAATGATAAAACTTAAGGTGTGAAATATGAGCAAATGTGCGACGTTAGATCTAGAAAATCAACGACTATAGAAAGGCTCACTTTCTTTCATAACTTGTTAATGATAGGGACATTTTTGTCTTTGTACATTTTAGAATAAAAGAATGACCTAATGACTTGTCTTCCTCCTTTGGATCCGCGAGAGAGATGTCCTCTCTCAGCTTGCACTAGAGGTTTCATCTTGAATCCGGCAAGGACAAGAGTCACAACTCTAATGTCCCCTTCTTCTCCCTCGTCACAATAATCTGTTGCCTCACCTACACTCAGATCATGTACTTCCTACAACCTCTCGACACTGCCGCCCTCCCCAAGAATATCGAACTTTTCCGATTCTCTCTCCTCCTCTTTGACGAGCACCTCACACCAGGGGCGGAGGGATGTGGTGCCCAGTGGGGGTTGTAGCCCTCACTGGAATTTAAAAAAAAATTAAAAAAATATAAAATATTATTATTATATAAAGTATTACTCTTTTTGTGTCTTAAAACATGTCATTTTAGTCTATTTTCCATTATTTATAAAAACATGTCTTTTAATATTTTTCCCATCATTTTTCAAATTTATCTCTACTTTATAGGAGTAATAATTACACTAAGAGTACACATTTTTTCAAATGTAGGGATAATTTTGGTAAAAAAACTCATTTCTTATGTAGTTGGCTAAAAGGACAACTTTTGAGAAACGGAGGGAGTAGTATTACACATATCAATAATTAAACATGCACTATATATATTGTTAAATACACCCAAATGGCTCCCAACTTCCAATTGGCAAATTTTTTTTTTGAAAATATAAAAAAACTAAATTATTTGACTAGAAAAAAAAAACCAAATTAATTTATTTTTATGAAAAAACGGTTCTCATATATAAAAAATAATTTTTATACAAAATTTTATGAAAAAATACAAAAAAAAATTGTTCAAATTTTTTTATATAAAAAATATAATTTTTGTCTTTTGTAAATAAAAATTTAGCCCCACTGGAATATATTTCTAGTTAGGCCACTACCTCACGCCCGAAGAAAAGTCGTCTACTTTTCGAAAACCTGCCAAAGCAGTTGATGGCTCCCCGAAGTCGCCATTTTGCATCTCCCGTTTGGTCTTATGAGATTTACGTGGCATGGAATGATTGGATTTTGCTTCAGGGAACCATTTTTTATTGAATGAGGACTAAAACAAGTTAGTGTTTGTGATGTTAAGATGGATAAAGTAATTGGATTTGATTGGTTCAACCTCCATCTTGGAATACAATTACATAGCTAAAATTATGTGTTTGCTCAATAAAGAAACTATGTTTTTTCTGTATTTGCTATACCTGTATTTCCATATTTCCGCTGCTTAGAAAACAGTCAGATTAATGTTTCTAACTCTTGATTAACACGTACGTACGATCCAACACCGACCCTCGTTTCTCGTTTCTTCGTAATTAGAGAAGGAGAAAGGCTTGGAAGCTAAGGGTGCATATACGTACATATGCATGTATCAGTGGGAAGGAGACAGGATTATTTGTGGAAGTTTGTCAGACACGTGAAGATGAGCACTACTTCACTAGTGTTGGTGTCTCTTTATATATGGGAGATGCATTAATTCATCGGAAATTGCCGTCTCTAACGTCTAATGTCCCACTTCCCTTCTCGATCTACATCTACCCAGGGACATGATAAATTGACATTGTATTACGCTAGTTAATTAATCTGACACTACTTGCTTAATTAATCTATTCAATTAATTTGACACAACTTGCTTAATCTATTCAATTCATGTTGTGTATGTTAGAGTATGCGTAGTGGTTGTCCAAAATTTTTGGTCATCTAATTATAAAAATACATGTTTATTATATCATTCTATTTGATTAACTAAAAAAGAAAAAATATATTATATTTTAACACTTGTCAAATTGTTGTGCAATGACCAACAATGATTAAGATGGTTTTTAGGCATCATGATGCCCAAAATTTTAACTTTTTTAGACCAAAATTTTCTCTCTTTTAGTATTATTTTATGATAAAAAATATTATCTCTTTTCTATGACCAAAAACTTGGGCAACTACTACACGTAATCTTAGTGAAGCAAATACTGAAGGGTTTTTAGATGCGTATAAGCGGAATTTCAGAAATAATTTCTTGCACCTAAACATGGATCTAAAGCATTCTTGATTAGAGACAAAATTAGGGTTAGTAGAATACCTCTTGATGCGTAATTAGGGTTCTTCCTTCGAGAGAAAAAGTCTCAATTGTGACTTCTCTAATTAGTCCACACGAGTACGGGATCGGGATCTCCTTCGCTTCCGATTGCTAGATCGAAGTGCCAAAGACTAGAAAAAGTTGGAAGAAGAGAGTCTCTTTTTCTTACGTAAAACTTATGAAACCCTAGATCTCTTCTTCCCTTTAAAGGCCTTATATATTTATTTCCCCAAATAAATATATCCTTTTAATTCTCAATAATATCTAATATATTTATTGATAATTAACTCTTTTCTTATTGGACTAAAACTCTATGTCTGACAAAGACTTTTAGCCCGCTGATCCAGCCCGTCAACTCAATGTGTGTGACCTCATAGGACCCGTTTATAATAGCTATGAATTAAACTATTTAACCCATTAATCGTAGTTGGTTTCTAGCAAAACACTACGACTCCTAAAATAAACGGATTGAATCTCTCTATCAATCGTCCTATTCCATGTTCGGTAATTGCAACTTTTATTAAAGGACACAATTCCTTCAATCTCCCACTTGTCCTTGAAAACAAGTGTGCAATTTTAAGATACTTACTTGATGATATGGTGACATTCATATCTCTCATCAAATATGTTTCTTGAATACCTGAGTTCGAACTATCAAATAACGAATGATTACAATTAATCCATTCGAGCATGGCCATGCATTTTCTAGTTCTAGCTCTTCAAGTGGCCTAGACACCATTCCTTTTCATGTATCAATGTATGCATGAATAAGGAGGACTTTTCCAATCTTGTATGACTATGGCTCCCACTCAACTTTTGGCAATCCCAATAATTGCTTTTATAACCCCCTTTTACGGAGAGCGTTTAACAATATTAAAGACATACCAATCATCAACTAGAAAACATAACATACTCATGTTTAAGGAATCCACCAAACATGGTTCACCTTAAAAACTCTACAATCCCTTTTGGAGAGTCTTAAGGTTGGTCTGTCCGATATGTATCATCCATACATATCTATGTAATTGACTGGACATCTCTATGTCCCTATAGCACATGAAACCTTGAGCTATCAGTCAATGTACAATATAGCTATAAATGAAATCATCTATGTCCTATTTGATGACTCAAACTATGGACGTGCAATAATTCATAACTGTAGTACACTTAATGGGGTTTCATTCACCAAAACACTTAAGGTGAGACAATTTACGAACTATGAATTATTCGGACATATTATTCAATACTAATTAATATAATGTATAAATAAGAATAAAATATCATATATATTATCATAAAGTCAAACATAAACAAGAGTCCAACACTCTAAGCAGAAATAATGTAATACAAAGAAATCTCACAACCATTCACCAATGTGTTTGAGACCCTTAGCCCTAGTGTGACTATCATGCTTAGCCCTAGGCATAGGTTTAGTCAAAGGATCTGCAATATTGTCATCTGTATGCACCTTACACATCTTGATGTTACCTCCAGCAACTATGTGTCGAATAAGATGATACTTCCTCATAACATGTCTAGATTTGGAGTTTGAACTTGGTTCCTTGTCTTGGGCTATGGCACCATTGTTATCACAATAGATGTCAATAGGCTCAGAAATACTAGGAACAATGCCAAGCTCGTCTAGAAACTTCCTTATCCAAACAGCCTCTTTCGCAGCTTCACTAGCAGCAATATACTCGGCCTCAGTCGTAGAATCAGCTATTGTATCTTGCTTGGAGCTCTTCCAGCTCACAGCTCCTCCATTAAGAATGAAGACATATCCCAATTGAGACTCAAAGCCATCTCGGTCAGTCTGGAAGCTAGCATCAGTATATCCTTTAACGACTAAATTGTCATCACCCCCATATACTAAGAAATCATCCTTGGTTCTTCTTAAGTACTTTAGGATGTTCTTAGCTGCACACCAATGTGCCTCTCCTGGATTTGATTGATATCTGCTACACATGCTCAAAGCAAATGCAACATCAGGACGTGTACATACCATGGCATACATGATAGATCCTATAGCAGAAGCATAAGGAATCTTACTCATTTTATCAAGCTCAGCATGTGTTCAAGGACATTGCTTCTTGTTTAGATTTATGCCATGTGTATGGGCAAAAAACCCTTCTTGGAATTCTGCATATTGAATCTTTCAAGAACCTTATCTATATAAGTTCCTTGACATAATCCAAGCAATCTCTTAGATCTATCCCTATAGATTTTTATTCCAAGTATGTACTCTGCCTCTCCAAAGTCTTTCATTGAGAAACATTTCTTCAGCCATTCCTTAACGGACTCTAGCATCGGAATGTCATTCCCAATAAGCAGTATGCCATCCACATACAAGACTAAGAGAGCCACCTTACTCCCACTAAACTTCTTGTATACACAAGGATCCTCTTCACACCTGATGAAATCAAACTCTTTGATCTTTTCATCAAAACGAAGATTCCAACTCCTAGATGCTTGCTTAAGCCCATAGATAGATCTCTTAAGCTTACACACCTTCCCAGCATAATCTGGATCCTCAAAACCCTCTGGTTGTGTCATATACACATCCTCTTCCAAAATACCATTCAGAAAAGCGGTTTTAACATCCATTTGCCAAATCTCATAATCATAATAAGCGGGAATAGCTAGGATTATCCTTATGGATCTAATCATGACAACTGGTGAAAATGTTTCATCATAGTCAATACCATGAATCTGTTTAAAACCTTTAGCAACTAATCTTGCTTTGTATACAGATACATTTCCATTTTTGTCAGTCTTAAGTTTGAAAACCCATTTGCATCCAATGGGTTTTACCCCATCTGGCAAATCTGTCAAGTCCCAGACTTGATTTTCAAACATGGAATCCATTTCAGATTTCATGGCCTGAAGCCATTTCTTGGAGTCTGGACCCGTCGTTGCTTGTTTATAGGTAGCAGGCTCACCATGTTCTAACATTAGAACATCAAGGCTTTCGGTCGAGATGAAATCATCATATCATCTTGGCTGAAACCTTTGCCTGTTTGATCTACGTAGGAGTTCAACTGGTTCAACAACTGGGATTTCAACATTTTCCACAACTATTTGTGGATCTGCTTCTTGAGCAATTTGTTCAGGTTCTTGGATAACATCAGATCCTTGGCCTTCAAACAAATCCATCTCATCATCGACATCAACTATGTCATCATGTTGTTGTGTTTGTTGCTTTTCATCAAGAATCGGTTCAAGATGAATATTTCTCCCACTTGACTTTTTGGAAATAAACTCTCTTTCCAAAAAGACACTATCCCTTGCAACAAACACCTTTTGTGCAGCGGGATTGTAGAAATAATATCCAAAACTACCTTTAGGATATCCTATAAAATAGCATTTGTCTGATTTAGGTGCAAGCTTATCAGTTTGTAAACGCTTTACATAAGCTTCACCCCCCCCCCCCATATTTTTAGAAAAGACAACTTTGGAACTTTTTCAGTCCATATCTCATATGGGGTCTTGTCTACAGTCCTTGACGGAGTCCTGTTTAGTGTAAATACATCAATCGTGAGTGCATATCCCCAAAAGGATACTGGAAGGTCAGTAAAACTCATCATAGATCGAACTATGTCCAACAAGGTCCTGTTTCTTCTTTCAGACACACCATTCAATTGTGGTGTCCTTGGAGTAGACAATTGTGTTACAATCCCACAATTTTTCAAATGATGATCAAATTCATGGCTTAAGTATTCACCACCACGATCGGATCGAAGTGCTTTTATCCTTTTGCCAGTTTGAGTCTCTACTTCATTTTGGAATTCTTTGAACTTTTCAAAGGCTTCAGATTTATGTGACATAAGATAAATATACCCATGTCTGCTCATGTCATCAGTAAATGTAATGAAATATCTATAGCCACCTCTAGCTTCTGTACTCATTGGCCCACATACATCAGTATGTATTATGGCCAAAAGTTCATTAGCCCTTTCATTTGTTCCTTTGAAAGGTGACCTTGTCATCTTGCCCATCAAGCATGATTCACATAAATCAATAGATTCACAATCCATATCTTTTAGAATTCCATCTTTATGGATCTTCTTCATGCGATTCAAGCTAATATGACCTAAACGACAATGCCATAGATAGGACTCACTCAAACAATTTGATTTTTGCCTTTTAGTATTAATATTATACAATTCTGATTTAAGATCTAATACAAAAAGTCCATTAACCATTGGAGCACAAGCATAGAAGATTCCATTCTTAAAAACAGACATACTTCCATTCTTAATATCAAACTCAAATCCTTCAGAATGTAAACTTGAAACTGAAACAAGGTTTTTAGTAATAGTAGGAACAAAATAATAATTACTTAGTTTCAAAACTAAACCAGAAGGTAAAGATAAACTAAAATCTCCTACGGTAAGCGCAGCAACCCTTGCTCCATTTCCAACGCGTAGGTCTATTTCTCCTTTCTCCAACTGCCTCCTACTTCTTAGTCCATGCACATTCGAAATAATGTGAGAACCACATCCGGTATCTAATACCCAAGTAGTAGCATTGGTTGTTAAAATTTCAATAACATTAATACCTGAACTCATAGTTCCATTCTTCTTGTCCTCCAAGTGCTTGGGACAATTCCTCTTCCAGTGTCCTTTGGCCTTGCAATAGAAGCAATCATGGTCACTAGCCACCTTTGGCTTTTCACCTCCCTTGGGTTTAGCAACTTGCGTGCCTTCCCTTGGATATGATTCTTCTTCTTGCCTGCCTTCTTGAACCCTTGCACATTGTTGACCACAAGAACATCCTTCTTGTTGTCAACGGGAGTGTTTTGTTCAGCTGCTTTAAGCATACCATGGAGCTCATTCAGGGTTTTCTTTATCCCATGCATATGGTAGTTCATCCTGAATTGAGCAAAACCATCATGTAAGGAGGGTAGGACGATATCAGTGGCCAACTCTTGGTCATATTTAGCACCCAATGACTCCATATATTCAAACAGACCAATCATGTCAAACACATGTGGGCCAACTGGTTTTCCCTTCACAAGTTTGCTATCCAGTATAGCCTTGTGAGTTTCATATCTCTCAACCCTTGCCTGTTCCTGAA
This sequence comes from Fallopia convolvulus, assembly GCA_964016875.1. Taxonomy (NCBI): domain Eukaryota; kingdom Viridiplantae; phylum Streptophyta; class Magnoliopsida; order Caryophyllales; family Polygonaceae; genus Fallopia; species Fallopia convolvulus. The sequence goes on from OZ024736.1 coordinate 42,111,639, forward strand.
ACAGAATTTTCAGGTTGGTTATAATGGAATGAGCATCTTGATTTTCAAACCTCTTTTGAAGAGAAGGTTCCATAGCAGCTAGCATAAGGCATGTGACAGGCACATACTCATCTCTTATTTTCTTCTCTTCTGCTTTGTCCTCATCAAATGAGGTATCAGTCAGAACAGGAATCGGGGTTGCTAGCACGTTCTCACGTCCTTCGGACCTGAGAACTATTCTCAGATTTCGTTCCCAATCAAGAAAGTTTGCTTCATTGAGCTTGTTCTTCTCAACAATTGAGCGCAGGGTGAATTTCAAATTATCGCTAGACATGCTTTCTACAAAAAAGAAATAACAAACAAAAGTTCATGTTTGACATGCAAATACTTAATATTAAACAAGCTTTAAAACAAGTAAATGCACATTTCATTCAAATAAACAATTTATGTTCCCGATGAATAAAATGATTCCAAGATCCTATTCCAGACAAGACTCAACGTACTTTTGCACTGCCTTCAGTCTTGTGTGTTCAAGGTAAGTAACAATTACTAATTATAACTCCTTATAATTCTTGGTTAATGGTCCACATCCAATGTAGGATCCACTACCATGTCTCAAGATCCAAAACTTTGCCTTTTGGTCTCTTGTTGGGTACAACCATATCAAGGCTTATGGACCTCCGTATAGATCCACCCTCACTAGTTTAATGTTTAAGAAAGACACCCTCACTTTTGCGAAGCCCATCCAAACAAAACCAAAAAACGTCATGGGTTATGATATGGAAAGACATTGCCCCAATATTCATTTGGGAACTTAAGCATGCAATGGTTATTTATTACTAGTGACAAAAACATAATAAATAACTTATGCAAAACTTAAAATAAAGCATTCAAAACGCAATAATTGTGATCCTAGTATGGCCCCTATGATTCAAAAAATAAAGATCTAATCTTCATAATATCTTCATCTTGTATCCTTCATGGATCTCCATCCTTGATTTACTTATGTCTTGTACTTCTTCTTGTATTTCAATTTTGAATCACTCTCATTGCAGAAATTAAATTACAACAAAACAAACGATGCGCAGATCGTGTACAAGAAAACATAACGATGCACAAATCGTATTTATGGGTCATACTAGTCACCTTATGCAAGCAAAATATCATAATATAAAATAAGCATAATAATTAATCAAATAATTCATCTCATGAAATTTATTTAACAAGATAATCTTAACTCAAAAAAAATTAATATATAGTATTAATCTAAAATTAATCATCAATGTGCATATAACTGGACAAAATTGTATGATCAAAATATAATATCAAATATTTTATCTTGTCTTAGTGAGATTTTCTAACTCCTTAGAAAAATATATATCGGATCATGACCTAGTCAAAATCCAAAATATAACCTCTTGATAAAAGATAAAATTACTAATTAATTTTTCAATTATACATATGATATCTAGTACACATAAGATCAAAACAAGATCATATCCTATTAATGACTACCCAAACTTACTGTACAAAAGACAATACACGTGAATAATATATTAAATCAAAAAATACAATTCGAACTTTTGTAAACGCTTTACATGATACAGAACACAATTTTAACTTTGAAATCCAATTCAAAGTATATACGTACTGGAGACAAATCACACATTCCAATTGTACGTACTGGAAAGTATGATTAATTCTAGTTGCTTAACAAATCACGCGACTTGAAATCTAATTTCAAATTTCCGTGTAAACTCGTCATCATGATTCAAAAATCTTGATTATGAAAATCCTGATTCAAAAGCGTACGTACCACTTATTGTAAATCTTGATTATTGAAAACAACTTTATCTCGGTGCCAAAGTGAAATCGAATTTCACAAATCAACGAAAAACAAAATATTTTTTTTTTCGTGTAATAACACCCAAATTGAAAACCAATCATACAAAGAAAAATACTCTAATTAGTATGTAGTCCCAATAATTGAAATCCCAATTTCAATCATGCACAATGATCTATATATAAAATTTATCGATTTGAATCCAAATTCACATCAAGAACAAAAACCTAAATCTTTGATCCAATCAAGATATGCTTAAGGCTCTGATACCACTGAAGGGTTTTTAGATGCGTATAAGCGGAATTTCAGAAACAATTTCTTGCACCTAAACATGGATCTAAAGCATTCTTGATTAGAGACAAAATTAGGGTTAGTAGAATACCTCTTGATGCGTAATTAGGGTTCTTCCTTCGAGAGAAAAAGTCTCAATTGTGACTTCTCTAATTAGTCCACACGAGTACGGGATCGGGATCTCCTTCGCTTCCGATTGCTAGATCGAAGTGCCAAAGACTAGAAAAAGTTGGAAGAAGAGAGTCTCTTTTTCTTACGTAAAACTTATGAAACCCTAGATCTCTTCTTCCCTTTAAAGGCCTTATATATTTATTTCCCCAAATAAATATATCCTTTTAATTCTCAATAATATCTAATATATTTATTGATAATTAACTCTTTTCTTATTGGACTAAAACCCTATGTCTGACAAAGACTTTCAGCCCGTTGATCTAGCCCGTCAACTCAATGTGTGTGACCTCATAGGACCCGTTTATAATAGCTATGGATTAAACTATTTAATCCATTAATCGTAGTTGGTTTCTAGCAAAACACTACGACTCCTAAATAAACGGATTGAATCTCTCTATCAATCGTCCTATTCCATGTTCGGTAATTGCAACTTTTATTAAAGGACACAATTCCTTCAAATACCACGTACACCGGCTTCACAAAATACAGCAAAGGTCTCATCCAATTCTCCTGGTCCCACTGATGTGATAAATGGAAAGGAACACTAAAAAGCCCTTCACTATATGACACTAATCAGGATTATTTATGGGTGAAGTTATTAATATTCTATGGAAAATTAATGGATTTGGTCGAGAAAAAAATAAAAAATAAAAAAATACATATTGGAGAGAGAAAAATCCAATCTTAGAAGTTAATTTCTTATTTAACGAGCAAGATCTTTTCAACTCTATCCATAGGGTTTTATAATTAACTTCACTAGAGCACAATCCCTTAGCAAGATTACCTTACAAGATTAAGGTAGAACAACTAAAGCAGAGTTTACTGTTTACAAGCTGTATTTATACAAGCTAGTTACATGTGTCACTAAACACTTATTACCCAACTATTGTAAGAGCTACAGTAATTAACTATATCGAAAACCAAAATAAGAGCCGAGTATATTCATTCCCCCAACCCAACCCTCCTGAATGTTTTTTACACAATACTAATTATGTACATGGTATTAGTCTATTAGATGAGGTCCGTATGAGTTTTAAAATCCGGCTTGTATACATGTATATATAAGAAGTTATAAATTCCAAAAAGTAAACTCCATCAAATTTGAGTGGAATTTGATCATCTGTTGTAATGAGTTTTTGCCTAAATCAAATTCTCCACTCAATCCTATACGCTATACCCAAAAAAAGAGGCGAAAAATGGCTCGGCCCTCATAGTATGCTGAGCCCGCCCGGTTCATATTCGTCCCGTACTGCTACCCACATTTAATTAGGTCTAAATTTTCTCCTAAAAGCTTGGTCATCAAGTCAGCATGTTGTTAATCAATATGAAAATTTTATATATAGCCAGCTTGGACTTTATCTCGAACAAAATAGCTAGCAATCTACATCATCATCATTATTGACCCAGTGAGGCTCCGTTGTAGCGAAATCTGGGAGGTCAAGATGGGTTACCCCTACCCAAGGGAAATGGGGTACGTCCGATAGGCCCAAGAATAACTGAAATTCAGCTATGTGACACTAATTTAGTTAGAATGCCAATGAGTATGAGGATGTGGCCCCGATTCACAGCTTGTTTCACATTCACGAGATTTGTTGGTGATTTGTGAAAAGTCATCAATCCCATTGTGTGCATGATTGAGAAAAGGAAGTCACAAAAAAATGTCGATTGAGAATATTGACCTTGTGACTTGACAAGATATGATGTGAGAAATGTAAAGTGGTCATAGAAAAGAAAAGAGTCCAAAAAACGCACCGACACCGAGGCACGGAACCTCATGTGCAACAGCGCACGGCAAGGGCTCGCCAACGTTGGAAGTCACGCGGCACAAGCATGGCGCACGGTAGAGGCACGCTAATGCAAAGGTGCGCGCGCGTACGTGGTGCAAAGGTTACGGCGCAAGTGTGTGGGACAGCCAGGGTGCGCCAACGCCTTGGTTGTGGCACGCCGAGTGCGCGTGGTTGGTTTGGAGCAAGGGCGTGGTGTTGCGGCGTGCCTAGGTTATTGACACAAGGCGTCGAGCACTTGTTTTGAGCTTGGTGTTATAGTTTTGAGCAAAGAAAGAATGCTAGAAATGAGTTTTGAAGCTTCAAACTAGTTTAAAGTTAGCTCTAGTAGCTTGACTATGCTCTTAACTCAAAGAACCAGTATTGTAGAAAGCTCATGTAGTAAGGGTTTAGCTCTAGTAAGCTCAAACTAGCTAAAGGTTAGTTGAAATAACTTGCAAGTCAGCTCAACGAGCTAAATCTCAGCTCAAGCCAGCTCAACCAGCTAGATGTCAGCTCAACTAGCTGAGGGTCAGCTACACTAGCTAAGTGACCTAGCTTGGTACCTAGTTATGCTAGCTTGTCATGTGCCATGATGGGCCAGCCCATGGTACATGCCATTGGGCTTGGATAGGTCGCATATGTGGGCTGAATTTTGGACCTAGTGACATGCCATCTTGGGCTTGTTTTTGGACTAAAACTAATGGGCTTTTCTAGATGGTTTTGGACTGAATCCTTGGGCTCTCTTGGGCTGATTTTCGACGGCTCTATAGGGCAAATTTAGGACTTGGATTGCCGCCCATCTAAGGAGGAAAAGGATGACTAGTAGGGGTGAACAAAAATGCCCGATCCGTTAATCCGATCCGCCGATCCGGCCTATCCGATCCGAAAAAATCCGGATCCGAATGGATCATAAATTTTTTTATCCGTATCCGATCCGATCCGGGGGTTTTTTCCGGATATCCGGACCGGATACGGATCGGGATTTTCAAGCAACCGGATATCCGGTATATCCGGTACTATATATATTTTTTTAAAAATATACATTAATACTAAGTAGAATAGATGTTTAAATGACTATTTTGTAAAATTTCAACTCATCAAGTGTTCAATTCTCCTCAACCATGTAAACTTTCAATTAAAATTTAAACGAATCGACGGATATCCGGTTCCGATATCCGTCAATCAAGCATATTAATTGGGCCTAAATCAAAAATAGTGGAAATATTTTTCAAAACGGATAGTTCGGATATCCGCTCCAAACGGATATTTCATACCGGATATCCGGCAATTAACGGATCGGATACGGATCGAGGTTTTAAGGTAAAAAATTACCGGATATCCGGTATACCGGACCGGATCGGATCGGATATATCCGTTTGCTCACCCCTAATGACTAGGAGAGAGAGTTTTGGATAAGATCAAAAGGTAGTTATTGGAAAGAATATTCCAAGTAACTTCCAAACCTCTCGTAGAATCTCTCAACTACCCTAACCAATTTGTAACCGCTTGATAACCGAAATTGGACAACCTTGTAGACGTCTATATAAAGGGTGTTTGGGCGTCCATGGAAGGGTGTATGCAAGACACAAATAGTGGGTGCAATACACACAAAGTCAGTGGAAGACTAGGGTTGTCTTAGTGAGCGTAAATCACAAGAAATCAAACACAATTTGATTGATATCATGCAACGTTTCTCACGTGTGGAAATCAAGGAAGAACCTCAAGATCCATGGGTGGATGACTTCAACAATGTGAAGGAAGAAGAGGAATTGCAAGGCTCGAACAAGTTACGTTTGTTCTTGATAGATTCGTCTTGCCAACGTTTCTATTGTCGTTGTTGGAACGTTTTATCTCACAACAATATTGCGGAATCCTTTGGCATGGAATAGGGGCAATATTCGTTGAAGGAAAACTCGATTTATTTGAGTAACACGTTGCCATTATCGAAGACAACTTTATAAACTGTTTTATTTGGTCGGTGGTGATTACCATTATGGTCTACACCCAAACGAGACTATCCTTCGGGGTCTACTCAAGAGATTACTCTTCGGGGTCTACTCAAACCGCCTTGTTATACAAGGGCCGACTTTTACTTCAACTTGACTTTGTAAAATTCTATTTTTCTTTATATCCTAAAATCAACAAGATTTGGGGTTTAACTCTAATGTATGTAAAAAATTCTCTTTGAAAGGCTCATCTGCCAAAGTCAGGTGCGCGACTTAAAACTCCAGCGAAATAGTGGGCAACTAAAAAAACAAAAAAAAAACCTGATTTGCCGTGATGTGTTTTGTTACTCAGTTATCATAATAAAGAGGAAAAAGAAGAGAAATTTGAAGTTTCATATCTTTTAACAGGGTAGATAATTATACTGATTCACTGGTTGTAGTAGACATAACTTTGCACTCAGATTTAGCCAAAGAATTAGAAACAGTTTTCTAATTATTATTATTTTTTTGTCTTCTAGGAAACAAACGCACCTCCCAGAAAGATACAATCCCCTGGTTTCTTTTTTTTTTTCTTTTTTTTCAACTTGTAGAAGTTACAAAATACAAACTATGAAAACATCAAATTCCTAAGGGAGGCTGATGTGATCGAGAAGCCTTTATTTTGTCATTAATCCAGTTCAAGTAACAACCGAGAAGTGCTTGTGTACATGTATATATATGATTGATACGTTATAATATAGCATAGAAATTATTATTAGTAATTAATTAATTATGTTTTTTTGTACAGAGTTTTATAAACTCCTTTTCGGGTTTTTTTTACGGTTCTTTCCCGGAACGCTTTATTTGAACCGTTAGGGCTTAGGGTTAGGGGATTATCATTATATATACTGATATATTGTATTCTAAGGAAATCAATCAAATGAGAAATTAATTATCTTTGCCTAATTCTGCTCTCTTCTCCCTCGTTTCTTTCGTTTGTCTCTTTCCCCTGACTTCGGCCCTTCACCTTCATTCATCAATTCAGTTGATTACTTCGATACGGGCTATTATAGTTCGTATCAATGATCACCAACAATCAACATGCATGGTTTGTAAACACCAAATGTTATAAGTTATAACCTACAAAAGACGACAGTCCGTCCGGTCTGGATAAAAAAAAAATGCTAATGAGAATGAAGATTATTTATAATTGTGAATAATTCATTTATAATAAAATTTCATCAGGCGCAATCAATTTGGGCCTAGTTTTGACTATCAGCCCAATTTCCATCTCTTAGGCCCAATGTTATCTTGAACAAGTCCTAATTCCCTAATTTCCCTTCCACTAGTTTAACCGATTCAACAGCGACGTAGTCTACAATTTTTTTTTTCAACTAAAAATATTGGTTAGAGGCAGCTAGACGATGCCATCGACAGGTTTATGACTTTATGACAACACGGTAGACGGGTAGAGTCGTAGAGAGTACGTGGATCATAAATCTTTGGCTCATTCGATGCACCGTAAACTCATATATGAGCCTTCCAGACATAGCTAATCAAGTTGATTAATAATGGATTGACGTTGATTTTAAGGATAACGACAACATCGATGAATTTTCGATATCTACTATACACCCATTTTGCATATTGAATTGTATGTAAAATGCCTGCATAGTAGATTTCTTATCTTCGATGAATTTCACTCACATGGTAATGGTATTATCTATAACGGAACTCTATGTGTATGGTTCTCATTCTTTGCGAAACAAAGTCGTTTTTCGCTTGAACCCTAACCTCATCATATCGAATGTTATTATTGGAGTACTCCATCCCATTTAATAGGGCAAAGACATGTACTGGAAATCCTTAACCCTGACATATCACCCGTCTACTTCGACCCGAAATCAAACAAATCTTCATATATGCCTTTACAAAAACGATAGACAAGAAAAGCAGTTAATACTCCGACACATGTATTCAATTCATATATTCACGTCCTATTACATAAACCGGGTGAAGTACTGTAAATTATGATTTTGTCTCCTAATTACACCCTATTTTTCCGGAAGTTCTTGGTTGATGACCTCTTCATTTTGCTGTTGGTTGTAACAGCATCCTTAAATTCTGTTGTTGTTATTGTTGTTGTTATGTAGACCAATGATTACTACTATCTTTAGAAGCTGTTACATTTTGTAAATACGACAAAATATACTTTACCAGAGACATGGAAGCCACAGAGTTTTTAGATTCTGGCAAAATGCTTGCAGCAAAGTAGATCAAGTTCGATACTTTGTGGCCTCTTCAAATCAAATCTATTAGGCTTTGGTGGTTGACGGACACAATTTCCTAATTACCGTTCACACAAATTAATTACAAAGGGGAGGGACAATATGTAGAGTTTTCATTATGTATGATGGGGGTATTTGACGGACAATCTGTTATCTGAAAAGTGAAAACTGAATGGACAAGACAGGAGTCTGTAAGACCATATACAATGGGGATGCTTAATAGGTACAGTGCTAGTTCAAGCACAACCCCTTTGGGTGCTTAAGTTTTTCCTTCTTTTTTTGAAGCAAAAAATTAATAAGCACCTTAAGTACTACCTAAGAACCCACATTCGCTAATAAGGTTGGATAAGAGATCATATCAGCAAAGTATATATCTTCTTTATTTCAGATAACACAAATACAGAATATCAACATGTCAAGGATTTTTCTGTCGGTACAAGAGAATCAACAGAAATATCACAGCTCTTCTTTCCCAATACATTCTACATACATTATAAGAAGTTGATAAAGTTATCAAACTGTTAAAAACCAAGAAATTAATCAAATTCTATAACAAAAGAGACTTTTCCTTCCATGTCCAACTCTCTCTGCATCCTTCTTTGTTGTCTCCCTCGGTCTATCGTCTTTCAGTTCCTTCGGCTTGATGATGTTTAATTCGGCATAAGTCGATTATTCATCCAGGATTAAACCCCTTTAAGCAGAAGGTTTGGAGACGTCTTTACTTGATCGGTTGTACTTCATATGGCTGTTCACAAGCTGTCCAGCTGCAATGGCCGACATGAGAGAGAGCTCCCCAGCTAAGACAGAACCAGCAACAATGGTGGACAAGAGCCTTGCATTTCCTCCAGGAGTCTCCTTGTTTGCTCCCTTTACTCCTAGTAAATTCAGGCATGCCGATTGTGAAGCAAGCTGAGTTCCTCCACCAACTGTTCCAACCTGTAACCCCAATCAAAACACATCAGAAACTTGAACTAGAAAAGCTTGTTTGGCACTAAATTACCATAAATTCAGATTCTAGTAGGATTGCACATGATTCAATTTGGCAAAGATGTGGCAGAAGTTAAAGTACCTCAATAGAGGGCATGGTGACAGAGACATGAAGGTCTTTTCCACCGTTAATGGCTTCCATCATGGTAATACAGTGAGAGCTCTCAACGTTCTGTGCTGGGTCCTGGCCAGTGGCTATGTAGATAGCAGAAACAATGTTTGCAGCATGAGCATTAAATCCACCAAGAGCACCGGCCATGGCTGAGCCAGTGAGGTTCTTGAGCATGTTGAGCTCAACAAGAGAAGCTACGTTCGTTTTGAGAACCTTCTTCACCACTTCTTCCTTGATGACAACCTCACAGACCACGGATTTGCCTCTTCCTTCTATCCAGTTTACAGCTGCTGGCTTCTTGTCTGAACAGTAGTTGCCTGGATAAAGTCCAAACAATGAAAGTCTTGAATACACAGAACTGAATGTTTTATAATGGCTAATTAGACTGACGTGGCTCAAATTCAGCAAGAGATGAAATGAAGCTTACCACTAATGCCAATAACATCCATGTCAGGGAAATCATTTGTGAGAAACTCCAAGACGTTCTGGACACCTTTGGATACCATGTTCATCCCCATAGCATCACCTGTGCTGCAAGTAAATCTCGTGTAGAGATTCTTGCCAGCAATGGCACACTTAATTTGCTGGAGCCTTCCAAATCTGCTAGACCTGCAATCAAAAGATAAATGTATTGGTATCCCACTTTCTGAGTAACAACTCGTCCTTAAAATCCTCCTAATTTTCATTTTAAGCCCAAATATCTAGTGTTATGATTATCATCTAGTATGTAATCTGAAAAGCCTGTGATGAGTTTCCAATATTCAATGTCAATTCAATTGAACAGATTCAACAACAAATTGGGCACACAAACCTGTTAAACACCATGGACAGGGTCTCGAAATTCGCAGGACTCTCCAAGAACATCTTGAGTTCAGCCGCCCTCCTTGCTGAACCGAACCTCAAAACAGGCGCTCTAGTCATCCCGTCCTTCAGAAGGACACTGTTAGCACCTCCGGACAAGTGAATCGCCTTGCACCCCCTGTTAGTGCTTGCGACCAAGCACCCCTCGGTGGTCGCCATGGGAACCGAAAATTCGTGTCCGTCGAGCAACAATGGTCCAGCGATTCCAACCGGAATTTGCACGAATCCCACGGGCATCTCACAGCACTGGCCGAGAATCGACTGGTAGTCGAAGCCGGAAAGGGGAAGTCCCGCCAGCGACCGCCCTGTCACCCTCTGGAGCGCCGCACGACGGATCTTCGCCGCTCGGAAGCAATCTCCAAGCTTGGATTCGAGAGAATATGATGGAACGGATCCCGATATCACCGAATTGACGATATCTTCATCCTCAGGCATCAGGTCCTCCTTCTGTAACAAATCGTTGTCGATGGCCAATTTCGGCTTCGGGGGAGGGATCGCGAGAGAGCAATCGATCGCTGCAGCGCAGGGGGCGGTGCGTCGGTCATCGGCGGCGTTGCGGTGGCTTTCATCCTCGTCAGAGGAGATCCAATCGTCGTCTGCGGAGGCGCGAGGGGAGACGAAGGATTGAACAAAATCGATTCCAAAAAAGCCGAGGAGGTAAATGAAGGATGCGACGAAGGCGAATATGGCGCCGATCTCTGAGAGGGAAACGACGTGGAGAGGGGTGGAATTGCGGATCTTCTCCCGCCATCGCTGGAGGAGGAAGTAAACGACGGAGAAGAAAAGCGTGAAGAAGACGACGTTAGTCAGGTATAGTGGGAGGGGGAGCGCATCGGACGCCTTGGCGTCGTCGGAGAGCTTGTAGGTGTGGTTATGGTGGTGGTGGTGGTGGGGTTTCAGGAGCGGCGGAGCAACCTTGGATGGTGCGGGTGCAGGTTGTTGGCGGCGTTGAACGTCCATTCTCCACCCAAACAGAAAATTCGGAGAATGGGGAGAGAAGGAGATGAGACAGAGAGAGTAGACAGTTCGAATCGAGAGACGAGGACAAATGAGCGAACGATTTTGTTTTTGGGTTGAGGTAGTGGAAGATAGAGGCGGGGAATTAATTTATAGGGCTGAGAAGATGAAGATGGCACATGCGAATCACGCTGGGACTCGCGTGATTGGCACGTGCGAAGGTTGTAGGCTTGTTCGCCTTCGCCTATCGCTGTTTCCGGCGATTTTCCAACGATCACCATGAATATCAGAATATATGATCTCGAAATGTGAAATACTCCCTCCGTCCCATTATGTTTGTCCAAAACCACTTTTTTTTGTCCTAAAATGTTCGTCCAACTTTTGCAAAATTCAATACAATTTCAAATTCCAATACTCCTCTCTTTAATTCTATTGGTTGATTTAACCACAAAATTAATTTTATTTTATTTTCTCTTTTACTTTTTTACTTTCCCAATACAATTTCCACCTTTATTAATATGCGTGTTTTTTGTACTATTGGACAATCAAAATGGGACGGAGGGAGTATCAGATTTGGATATATATTTAAAATATATAGTTACTTTTTTTACTCCATGTGAAGATATCAGATTTGGAGTAAGATTTTTCTAACAAATGCACATTTTTTAAATATTTTCAATTTAGAATAATAATTTTGAAATCAGTACCTATTCTTATTTCTTAGCATATGATTTGGAAAGATGATGTCTCGCAATAATGTTTTGATTAAATAATACTTTTAAACATTGCATAGCACATATTCGATAACAAAAAAAAAACTATAGCATAATAATTCACGTCGTTAAATTATATAATTTCAAATCAATTACGTGCCAATTATCCAATCCGTAATTGATTTTTATTATGTGGAATATTCAAATGAAAAATGTCAGCAGAATAATTGAACTTTTTGGACAATATTTGGTTTGATGTTTAATTTGTCCATTACTACAATATTTCCCTTTCATTGGGACGGTACCTTCAATATAAAAAAAATTACTGAACCATTTTGTTTTTGTTTGACATATCGATCCATTCTAATACATGTCATAAGCATTATACATATTGCATAAACACAATACACACAATACACACGGTGACGGAGCCCCTTGATGCCAGTACAGTCTCCACTAAGATTTGCTAAAAAAATAATAATAAATTAAAATATAGTAAAAAAATTAGGTTATTTAATACTCTCTCCATTTGATCTATTTATTCTTCTAAACTTAATTTTTTGTTTAATTTTATTTGTCTTTCTAAATATTTTGTTCAAAATTTTCTAATATAACCTTTGTATTTATTCAATAAAAAACAAGACACGTTAAATATATTAGACATTTACCTTTTATTAATATAAATTTAATAGGGGGCAATTTAGTAAGAATAAAACATGTCCTAATATATGTGCATTATACTATAAGTACAAATAGAATTAAACAGAGGAAGTAAAAACTAGTTTACTTGGTAAAAAAAGCAGATTAATTTTTCATATATATAAAATAAATAAAAATAATTTTTTATACCGAAAATTACTAAATTTTATGAAAAAATACAAAATTTTCTATATAATTTAATTTATATACATAATAATATAATTTTTTTCCCATATTTTATAAAAAAAAATACAAAAAAAACAAATTATGTAGCCAAGAAATTATCTAAAAAAATTTAGCCTCCACTGACATAAATTTCTGACTACTCCATTGAATACACGTAAAACATTATACATATGATAAGCAATTGTTTATCCATTGTGATGAGTAAAAATGCTCAAAAACTAGTACAAGTAGCTTAGAGTAACTATTTTTGTTAAAAAAATCTTGCTAGAAAAACTGTCATTTTAGAGTTTTAGTATTCGTTTATGATTTTTTTTTTATTTTTTGAAATAGAGTTTTTTTTCTTCTAATTGAGTTCTTATAAAGACTGTTCCTTTATTCCTATCAAAAAAACAAAGACCGGTCATTTATTAATGAGTTACAAGATTTATTGTTGGAAAAGATATAAATTGTCTTTTTTGATGCAACTTTTTTATTTATTGGTTAGAAATAAGGTGGGTAGCTATTAATTTATGAATCTTAGAAAAAGTTTGCAGTGTTTTAAAGTTTCTTAATAACTAGTACTGTACAAAGTAGTAGAGTATGTCTATAGTCTAAAATAACAATCTTGGTGAATAAAAGTACTGTAATAAAGTTAGAAATCGATTAGGTTCAGTGTCTTACTTAATTAAGAGCTTGTATTTAACAGGTTTGTTTTTTGAGGGAGATTACCATGTTTTTTTTTAAATGAGTTCAAAGACTTGAGAACAACAAAAACCATAAATATGATAGGTACCAAAAACTAGTTAGAGTTTTCTAACTAGTTGCAAAAACTCGTATAAACACTGTTTGTTTGACAAAAAAAAAACTAGCAACTAGTTGTAAAATTAGTTTTTTAAAGAAGCTAGTTTTTAAAGCTTTTAGACTAGTTTTTAGTAGTTTTTCGAATTAAAAAATTAATTATTTCCTAAATAAGAATAACCCTATTATAAAATTGAATTTAAAGTTATCAATTACTACAATAAACTAGTTGCACATTACAAAACAATGTTTATATATTTTTTCGAAACTTCAACTACTTTTACAGCTAGTTTTACAACTTCAACTAGTTTTGCAACTCTAACAAGTTTTTTCGGTGACATAACAAACATAGCCTAAGGGCAAGCCCAACAACTTCCCTATAATTTTCTCTAAAATGGAGAACTTAAAATCAAATTCTCTACAAGAATATATGTTTCAACTCCAACATTTTCTTCATTTTGAAGAACCAAACATTTATTATTTTTATTACATATTTACAAAGTACAATAAAATTTAATGTGACCAATTACATGTTAACATGTGTACATTTACATTTAATTCATTTTTCAAATGCATTTAGAGAATTTCCTAAATTTAGAAAAAAACACGTCACTTTTCCCCTTCTATCCCCATTTTGAAAAATGTGTTAGAGAATCTGTTGGGACAAAAAAAAATTAGCATTCTTTAAAAACACAAATATCAATATATATGGAGAATCTCTTGGAGTTGTTCTAAGAGTAGGACCTTAGGACTAAGATGTACTATAACTTAAACAAGTTGAAAGAATTATTTTTTTTATTCAAAAAACGGGGAGATCCCTGAATACTTAGGTTTTCTCCTAAAAAGATACATAATCAAACTTAAGTAAAGTGAATAAGCTATTAGATCGAGATGAGCACCAAATTGGCGAGGGTGTCAGCAGGTGTGTTAGCCGAACACTTAAAATGTTTGTCTTGTATCGCTCTCGGATAGTCCTGGATGAGAATTTATGATAGACCGTAAAAATATTTTTTTTTGATAAGGAAAGAAATTATGCTATAATTTAACATATGTTCATCCAGAAAATTATTGAGTTAGACTAAAGGTCTGTTTGATTTCCAACCACTAACAAGTAAATAAAAAAAAATATAGTCCACTAGAAGGGAGAAGGAAAATGGTTATAGAATAATGGAGAGAATGAGATAGAGTACTGCATGTATATTTTTACATGAAAAATGAGGTGACTCGAGCCAAGAGTAAATTTATTATTGTATTAAGACATTAATATAGACTGATTTATTTCTTTTTCGTTTACGTTTCCAATAAAAAATAAAACGTGCCCTAAATCTAAATTTTACTCCGTATCAGACATTATTTAATTCTGTCTTTTGCTTGAGGTTAGAAGTTAGAACGTTAGAGCAAGCCCAACAGCTTCTCCATAAATTTCTCCAAAATGGAGAACCAACTGTCATATTCTCCAAAAAAAATTCAGTCCAACTCCAACAGATTCTCTATTTTGGAGAACACTGGTGCATTTAATACTTTTATTTTTTACCATATAAATTATAATAATTGATTATATATTATCTTACATAAGAAAATAAAAATTATAGAACCTTAAACTAATAAATTATAATTATTTGTTATTCGACTTTTAAGGAAATAAAAATATTTTAAAATCTTAATTTAATAAATGATAATTTATTTGTTATTTGACTTATAAGGAATAAAAATATTCTAGAATCTTAACCTAATAAATGAAAAATTATTTATTATTTGACTTATAAGAAATAAAAATATTCTAGAATATAAATTTAATAAATCATAAATTATTTGTTATTTGATTAATAAGGAAATATTCTAGAATCTTAAGGAATAAAAATATTTTTTATTTGTTACTTGACTTATAAGAAATAAAAATATTCTAGAATCTTAATTTAATAATCTCACTTTTTGGATGACTCTTTTTTAATTTTTATCCATTAAATTAGTAAATAAAAGGAAAAAGAAAAGGAAAAGGAAAATACATTGATTTGGAGATTTGGGGATCACCCCAAATTTAGGGAAAGCTTTCCTCATTTTGGAGAATTACTCCAAAATAGAAAATGTAATGGAGCATCTGTTGAGATAATTTTTTGGTTCAAAATCTCCAAAAATAGAAAATGTAATGGAGCATCTGTTGAGATAATTTTTTGGTTCAAAATCTCCAAAAACCCAATCCCAAAAATTTGGGGAAGCTGTTGGGGTTGCTCTTAGTACACTATAGTGAAATAGTTACGTTAATTTTGAAATTTCAACAAATGCATCTCGCGCGTGTAGCGTGTAGCGTGTAGCTCGTACGAAAGGGTAAAACGGTAAGATGAAAATTTGGAATGGGTTAAATTGGTCTCTTGAAGCATGCGGGATGCGCCCACCAAAGAGGAATAATACGAACGCAACATGAAATTTTTTTAGTCAAATCGCCCTCAATAATACAAACTTGAACTTTCTAGGTGGTATAGTTTAGTAGTACGGGTGTCCAAACCCGGTTAACCGTGATTTCGGAACCATGATTTCGGTTAGTGAAAATTATGAACCGAAACCGAACCGTGAATCTCGGTTAACCGTAGTTTGGTTAACCAATTTTTCGGTTCGGTTTTCTCGGTTAACCGATAACCGTTTATGTAACTTACCTTAAATAATTAAGACTAAAATATAAATTTCGGTTCGGTTATAAACAAATATTAAGAGTATATACTGTATTGTGTGAAATCGAATATTGTGTGTATTAATTTTTATCCGATCAAATTTAATAAGCGACTCATATATCAATGTAATATGGAAAAGTAGTGTGTAATTGAAGAATGAAAGACAAACTACATTAACAC
Organism: Fallopia convolvulus; assembly: GCA_964016875.1. Taxonomy (NCBI): domain Eukaryota; kingdom Viridiplantae; phylum Streptophyta; class Magnoliopsida; order Caryophyllales; family Polygonaceae; genus Fallopia; species Fallopia convolvulus. The sequence continues at coordinate 42,128,040 of OZ024736.1, forward strand.
CTTAAAGATCATAGAGTTTAACCACTAAAAAAATCAAAGATAACTAATATTTGAATAAAATATTAATATATTTTTGGTTTTTTGGTTAACCGTTAAATGTAAAGTCGGAAACCGAAACCGAACCGATAAACCGAAATATTTTTGGTTCGGTTAACAAAACCGAAAATTCAAAAAAAGTCGGTTTGGTTAACCAAAAAAATAATCGGTTTTTCGGTTTTTTGGTTCGATTTTTCGGTTTCGGATTTTTATGGACACCCCTATTTAGTAGCATTGTTTTATATTTTAATAGTATTGTTTCAAATAAAATTTATAACATGTAATAAATATATTTAGTTGACAAATTTAATTCATGACTAGATAAGAAATAATGACAAAAATAGTAATTTAGATTAAAAATATAACTATTATTGTTAAATTATTCTTTTTGGGTCTAATTAGATTATTGTCATAGCTTAACTAGCTCTTTTTGGTGTAGAAATGCTGAAAATATGTTAAATGTTTGTGTGAGCCCTATTTTTGTTGAATGTAGCGGTTGACACTTTTCAAGACATTTATTAAGTTATTTTAGTGTTCAAGTTATGTTAATGAACAAATCATATGGATTCAGTATCTTGTAAAATTATATAGCAAATTATATAAATTACTTTCTTTTTTTGTTTAAATGATTTATTGCCAACTAATCATGTATGTGATAAATTATTATTTTATTTTAGAATGAGACTTTAGAGATGAGATGAAATTTAGGTTTTTATCTAAATTACTTTTTTCATGATTTATTATCTAGTCATTAATTAAATTTGTCAACTAAGCATATATGTGACATGCCATATTTTACTTTGGAGTAATACCATTAAAAATAAAATGGTGCTACTAAACGCCACCACATAGAAAATTCGTGATTATTTTTGTTTTTTTTCATACTTCGTGTTATTTAGAGCTACGGAATGAAAGTTTGTGTTATTTTACACCATTTGGCCAATTTTTTTCCTAAAATAAATTACCGCAACTAACTTAATCACAATTTTTTGTTTCTATTTTTCTAACCTAGGACACATTTTATTAATTTTGTATTTATTTAAAATTAAATAATTTATTGATTTTGTTTTAGTGCTTTAGTTCCATTAAATAGTATGTTTAACTTTGACCATACATAAGAAAAGAGGAGTGTTATATTATATGGCGGAGTCCTCAAGAAGGCTGGGTGAAGATTAACACGAACGGTTCTGTAAGACAAGATGGTACAACGACAACAAAAGGAGTGATTAGAGACTGTAACGGTCAATGGCAAGTTGATTTTGCTCATTGTATTGGGATTTGTAATGTTCCCATAACACGACTTTGGGATGTTTTGCAATGTTTACGTTTCGCATGGGAACAAGGATTAGATTCACAAATTATTGTCTATTTTCTAAATAAGCCCGTGAATCATTAACACCCCTTATTTAGCCTGGTAACTCAATGTCATGACTCTTTCTAATGATGCTAGAGGTAGAGCTATCCCCCGTTTACTGACTACATAACCCATTTTTTTCTCATTAACAAAATTTTTCTTGAGAGGACGGAGAATACTGTCTCCCCTTCAGCTAAAATCAGCTAAAAGCATAATATGTTTTAACCTAAATTCCCTAAAGATATAAGTTAAAAAAATGTTTATAATTCCAGCCAAAGGAGCCTTGATCGAATTATGCTTGCACTAACATGTGAAGCTGGTGAAAACATAACCGGGTAACCAATCTTATTTATGCAATATTCGAATATCTTATCCGTATATTTCAGATTGGACCGGATAACCAATCTTATATACAAAACACTTAAATTTACAATTTGGCCCATTCATTTACAAGGCTTAAGTTTGCAACTGACTCAAACTCGATCACTGCCATTTGACACTCTTGGAAAAGAAAATGTAACAAAGCTAATTGTGCTTGCTACTTGGAAATTATGTATAATATTCAATACATATATTCCATAAGTAACATACCCTCAAATATCTGATGGAAAAATATTCATTGCATATCCAAATTGACTTTAGCGGTAGGGTGGCTGCTAGTGAAAACAACACTTCTTTTTTTGTTAGAAGGGTTTTGATTAGACCCGTTAATCGGGTCGGGTTGGCGGGTTCGGGTTCAATCATTTCGGGTTCGGGCTAAATCAGGTTTCGGGTCATTATGGGTCACGAGTCAATCGGGTTGCAGTGGGTTTTCGGTCGGGTCGGGTTGACCAGCGGGTCTAAAATATCATTTTTTCTTTCGATTATTAAAATTATTTTTTAATTATAATATATTATTTTCATTTATTTTAATAATAAAATATATTATAAGCTTCAAAATAATTTTTTTTTTATGAACATGCTAAATCGGTCAAACCAACGGGTTTCGGGTTTCAACCCAACAAGTTCGGGTTCTATTGGGTTCGGTTTATTTCGGATTTCGGGTTTAAATTTGTGGGTCTTAACCCTAAAATTATTAGTCGGATCGGATCGGGTTAGGTCAATTTTTGACAGGTCTAGTTTTGATTAATGTTAATTTGAGAAAGAAATTAGAATCCGTATATTACATGACGTTTTTTTTTGTTGATCTCTCATATATTTCGATCGGTCAAAGTCCTTATATGTTTAAATTAAATATAACAATGTGAACGATATAACATGATGGGCAAAAGATAATTCATTCATTGATAACTATGAGATATACACAATATAACTATGAGAAGTAAACATGGTTACAAATATATACAAGATAAAATGTTGCCAAATATTATATAAAAAAAATATCTAATAGATATTATCTTAACACCCTCTTGTAAGCTGATCGATAGGGACGAACCAAAAGTTGAGGAAAGTGTTTGAAAACGTGAAGTTCCTAGAGATTTGGTGAAGATGCCGGCAACTTGGTAGAGAGAAGGAACATGACGAACTACCAAATTTGCCGGCATCAACCATTTCGCGGATAAAGTGATAGTTCAATTTTATGTGAGATTTTCGGACAAAGAATGTCGCACTGAGGTTGTCACACAAGACAATAGGGGAGCCAATGGTGGGAATAAACAACTCTTGAAGGAGTTGTTGAATCTAGACGAGTTCAGTAGCTGCAAAGGCCATGACTCGATAATCGGCTTCCGTACTACTGTACTAGAACGAGCCACAACATTCTATTTTCGAGAAGACCAGCTAATTAGATTACCATCAAAGAAGATACAATACTCTAGTCTGTAAGTTGGGCATTCGTGATCTTCATGCTCCAACTTGAGGGGGAGTACTAGTTTATGTTAATAATGTACGTTTGTTATAAAATCTCCGCCTAGCTCCGTCAAGACACCGCCTAGATGATGGAAGGTCTTAGCCCGCCTAGCATTCCATCCCGTCTAGGAGACCAAATAACCCGTCTAAGCGCTAGACGGTCCATCTCTGCGTAGCGTTTTTTAAAACAATATTTGTATTATATTATATTCGTTATATATTGTTGTGATTTTTCCTTGGTTAGATAGCTTAGTTGGTTCCTATGTATATATAAGCTTCTTTTAATATAATTGGGCAAGGATTTCAGCCTAAAATATTCTGTTATAAACGCTCCAAATTTATAACTTACCCTTGTGTATAAAAATTCGTCTTTTATGCATATTTGTATAATATATTCGTACATCTATGTGCGATGAACATGGGATCCATGCATTTCCTTAACATCCATGTGCGATCCCTTAAGCGAACCATCTGGGCTCCTTCCCTCGGCGGTATCCGAGGGCATGACATTTCATCCAAGAAGCATATCAAGGGATTTTTTTGAAAGCAGAAACAAGTCCTTTGGAGATGCTTTGTTGACATCGGTAAAGTCCACGTAGACTCTCTAATCTTCCATATTTTCCTTGATTACAACAATGTTTGCCAATAAGTCGGGTACCACACCTCTCGTATAGCATCGACTTCCTGCAACTTCTTTATTTCAGCGACCAAGACTTCATTATGTTGAATAGAGGAGCGTCTTGCTCGTTGTAAGATCGGCTTTGCGTCTAGGAGAACGTTCAACCTATGATAAGTCTCGGGTCTATTTCAAGCATGTCGTATGTACTCCATACGAAGATGTCATGATTGCTTCACACTAGGTGCATAATGGGGATGAAAGTTCGTCGTTTGAAAGATTTGCCTCGACAAAGAATTTATTTTTGGGTTCGTTCTCTCCTATGGGCATCTCTTGTAGTTCGTCAATGGACTTCTCACCTAGCTTTGAGCCTATGTTGCTCACATCCTTCGGCCCGCCTTGATGCGGCGAACTTCGTGAGTCTTCAGACTTAGGAGGATCGTGATCGCGATTTCGCAAGCTGCGATTGCGGTCGATCAGACGATCAGGTTCAAGCTTAGGAGAGTCGCGGTCGGTCTTACGACTAAGTTCAGATTCTAGAGAGCCACGATTGCGGTTTCGCAAGCCGTGATCGTCGTGGATTTAGTGATTGTTGTGAATATCGAAATCGCCGCGATCGAGTCTAGACTTCACACAGTTTAATCCGGTGAATCCCGACCGTCACCGCCTATGCGAGTACCGATTTCAACCCAGGAAGTCGATGGCTTCCCTTCGTTCGGGTTTCGTCGTTTTGATGTTGGTTGATTGTCGATATGAGAATCGTGACCAAGCTTTCGACTTGGGTTATCGAGAGCGCACCCGGACCTGACTCGTGGCTCGGTCAACTATTGTCCTCAGTCGGGACTGGGATCAATCAACGAGGGGCTGGCAAGTTCGCTCCTTGCCCCATCGTCATTGAATTCGCAGCGGTCGATGCGATTGGCGATGGCCGCGATCGCGGCGACGATCTGCTATCAATGTTTTGCCTAGGGTTCGCACGAACTCCGGGACGACGATCTTTCATTGCTTTGTTAACCACAACAATTTCTTGTGGACATGAATCTTCGTTCTCCACGGACGGCGTCAACTATTTAGCGCATAAAAATTCGCCTTTATGCCCTAATGAATGCTCATCTTGATTCGCTTCTTTTCCATCTTTTCCAAACTTCTTCTTCAACCAATAGAATCTGCAAAATACTAGACACAAGGGGCGGGGTCATCCTAAACCATCTCCGATGCCTAAGTCAAAAGAGCAATTTGTCGATTGAACATCAAGGTAAAGGTAAGATTTGCGAGCGAGTTCAGCGAGTTTTGAATCTGCTTACCATACATAGTGAAGACATGTATTTATAATGGAATAAAGGGAATAGGGGGACCGAAAATTCCACCCCTAGGGCGAATTGAGATGAGTTGTCACCCAAGCAAGCGATATCTTGCTCCCCAATCCACATGGAAATTTTATGTTTCGACTATGATATATTCTTCCATTATAGTGAAAAGAAAAACTATAATTTAATAAGGAAAATAAATAAGGTAGTCCCGTAGTTGAAAAGATACTTATAGAAAATGCTTTCTAATTATTTACCCGCTCACATATAACTTTAGGCTTTTGTGGCCAAACATTTAATTTATACATACAAATGGAAAATGAAAACTAGAAATTGAAGAGGATAATCATCGGGTGGTATAAATAATTACAAAAATACGGACCTATATATGTGCTTCAAGTGGAAACACTAGCTCTCCGCGATGGTATTAGAGAAGCTAGAAGTCTTGGAATTACAAACCTAGAAATTGAAGAGGATAATCTCACGTACAATTATTAATGCAATCAAAGGTACCTTTGATTGCATTAAACATTGACCACTACATGTACTGGTCAATGTCCGTGGGAAATTGAGATTCTCATTTCGAATATCTTTGTCTCACTTCTGGGTTTCTTGAACTTCTACTTGTGTCATGTTGCTAGGGGATGCAATGTTGTGGCTGACAAAATTGCTAAGCTGGGCCACAACTTTCCTAGCACAAATTGTCGGATCATGCAGAGCTTCAAGTTCTTATCTGCAATGTTGTGCTCTAGAACGTTCTTTGTAGGGGTCTCCTAAACTTTACCTTATAAAAAAAGGGAAAATGGAAACTATATATGTTTTTTTTACGGGTTGGGCCTCGCCCGGTTCGGCACTTTCACTTTTTTTTGTACCTATATCCAGACCGGAGATCGATTGAATCTCTTAGGGGGTGTTGCTCCTCTCAAGCCTCTCTTGCTGTATACACACCGCCAGAGAGTCTCGAACTCGAGACATCTGGACAAATGCTTAAACGGCCTAGTGCCAGTTACCACTAAATCACCAAGGTCATTGGTGGAAACTAACTACTATATATGTACGGTTAGTATACGGCGTATACCTTCCTTGAATACATAGGCGTTTTGAAATTAATACAAGTACATAACATATTTATAATTAATTAAGCTTATCGATTTTGACCAACGACTAGGTTTTGCATATTCGGTAGCCTATACGTAGAGAAATGAGAAATATTTAAATTACAATAGCTAGCTATAATCGAATTAAATGCGCTACAATAGATGGATCGAACACGATAATTTCTTTAAGGGAAAAACGACAGAATTGAACGAAACCAGTCCACAAAGATGAACATTGAAAACAACGGATGCATTGATTTGGATTAGTTAATTAATGAACTTTCCGAGTAAGAAGCGAAGTGAAGACGAACACAAAATGTGTTGGACTTGAAAGCTTCAAGTATCCAGCGAATCAAAAATACCGCTACCTGCAATTTTGAGTCGTGCACCTACAAGTTAATTGAGACTGAGGACCAAGAAGTCTACGTTCAACACTTTAACCTAACCATATTGATTATTATTCATTATATATTCATCATATCATGCATATATAGCCATTATATATACCATATACTTCTATTAATTAGTGGGAATTGTCCACTTAATATTGCCATACGTTATTAGTACTGGTGTTGGAACAGTGTTAGGGAACTAACACTGGAACAATGCGTTCTCCATTCGAGCAATCGAAGTTTTGATAATGACAAACAAATGGAACTAATTCCCTGTATAAGTGATCTCAGGAAAGATAGCAAGTTTACAGGAAAAGTAAAGGGAAACGTTCCCCGTCAAGTCACCTGTGTACGTGGCAAGTAATTAAGAGGACAAGAGAGACATTTCACTATTGTCTTGGGCGGAAAGCCAAAGCTCCGAATGAATAGAGATGAAGAAGGGTACGCTAGTCTTTTTGAATAGTGTCGTACTCCCCAAGACAATAAGGGCAAAGGCGTCAGAACTAAAGATGGAAACTCTATAAATGGAATGCGACGCCGCTAGGTCTATTTGAGCTCTCGCACATCTGAAAACCAGATCTACAAAAGGAAAGAAAGAGATCGAGAGCCCGAGCTGATTCATAGAAGATATTCAAACCAGAAGTTCAAGGAAGGAAAGATCAAGTGATGAAGACTGCGTGAAGTTCTTCATCAGCTTGAAGAAGGTGGTTCCTGTGCTAAAGGGAACTGCACAGGAACGAGAAGGTTCACTCTCTATATTCATTTGTGTTTAGATCTAGGAACTATTATGTCTTAGTCGTTAGTACTGTTTGTGAGTGGGATCGCAAGCAATAGAGAAGTTCGACTTTGTATTGTAGATCCTGAGATATATCAATAGAATATAGTGCGTGTTCAAAATCCTCCAAGGGAGGTAGAGGTTTACTCTTTAGCTAGTTGGCTAAAGAGGTTCCTCTATAAGGAACTGTGTCCAAGCTTTAAATTCCTGTTTTAGTTTTGTTCTTTATTACTCCGCTGCGTAAGGAAACTGTCACTGGAACAGTTCCCGACTGTCTAAGACTAACATCGATCCTACAATTGGTATCAGAGCTTGGCTCTAGATTTTCTGTGAAAACTCGCAGGATGTCTACAGGAGTGTCTTCAGAACTCAGTGCCGTTGGACATGGAAGCGACAAACCACCAAGGTTGATAGAAGGCCGTTTTAAACGATGGCAAGGGTTGATGATGGATTGGATGAAGAGCCATGACTATCAGGCATGGGCTGTGATCGAGAGAGGGATCTTCACCATCAATCCAGAGATCGAGAATGATCTCACAAAGTGGGGACCAAATGAGTGGAAATGCATGGAAGCCAACTACAAGGCAAAGATGTATCTCAACTACTCCATGAGTGAGATCGATTCAGCCAAGGTGGGAAATCTAAAGACCGCCAAGGAGATGTGGGCTGCTATTGAACAAATGCATATAGGAAGCTCAGATCTCAAGGAAGATCATCAGATGGATGTTCGACAAGAGTTCTACAACTTCAGAATGGAACCTGGGGAAACAGTATCATCATACCAGTTCCGGTTTCAGGGACTAGTGACTAAGCTTGAGAACTTGGGAATCTCTGATAGGGAAGTCACTGAACGAATAAAGGTCAAGAAGGTGATAGATGGTCTCACTGGTGAATGGGCTCATGATCGAACAACCTTCAGAGAAAATACATCCAACAAGAACCTCATGCTTCATGAGATCTTTGGAAAGCTGAAATCCAATGAGAATAGGAGGAATTCCGATAAAGCACAAGACAAACCTGAAAAGGGAATTGCGCTAAAATTGGAGAAAGTGCTTAAGTCTGTCCAGGAACAGTGTGAAGAGTCTGAAGATGAAGAAGAGGATGACATAGTGCTCATCACAAAGGCACTACGTAACCTCTACAAGAAGGGAAAGTTCCGAAAGAACTATGGAGGGAACAGTTCCTCACGAGACTACAACAAATCAGGAGACAAAGATGCAAAGGACATCACATGCTTCAAGTGCTTCAAGAAGGGTCACTATGCCAAAGCTTGTCCCCTGGGAAATGATGAGAACAAGTCTGTGAACAAAGCTTACATAGCAACGTGGGATGACTCAGATGATGATGATCCAAAATCTTGGGCTGCACCAAACATGTGTGCCATGGCAATCAATGAAGATCCAAAGGAACCTCAAGAGGAAGTGAGTATTCTATCTCTAACTAGTTGCTTTGATAAATACTCTAAATCTGATCTCATTCGTATACTCTCTAAACTTGTTAAAGACAACATGAAGTTACAAAAGGAAGTAAGTGCAATTGAAGAGCATTGTCTTAAACTTGAAAATGATGCCTCTGGAAAGGAACTTAGCTTAAAAAATTCTGAATCAGCTCGGTGTTCTGAATGTGATAGATTAAGGAAGGAACTTGACTCTACTATAACCTCTAAAAATGAATTTATCTCTACTCTTACCATTGTCACCACTGAAAAGGAGGCCATTAGTAAAAAATTAGAGATAACCGAGGGAAAGAAAATAGTAGAGACTCCTAAGGTCACATTTGTTCCTTCTAGGCATGGAATAGGATATTCCGAAAGAAACTCTGAAACTGATCAAACAACTCTTACCTTATGTGAACTAAGTGAAAGTAGAGCTCTAAAGCTACAAACTGAAAAAATTAAGAATTCTCACTTAGAAGAAAAAATCAGGGTTCTAGAGAGTGGAACTATAGGAAAAAAGGACTACTATACTGGAAACAACTCTCACAAAATCTATGTCAAGATAGCTAAGGGAAATGGTTCCAGAGGACCTAATAAGGAAACAGTTGAGAAAAATAGGATTCAGAGACCACATCCTAAGTATTATCTAGGAGAATATTACAAAACTTGCTGGACATGTGGAGGTCATGGTCATTACAAGGAACAATGTCCTAAAATTGGTCAATCAAAAGGGTTCTCAAGTAGAAGCAACAACAGAACATCTCACTCAAAATCTTACAGGAACTATCACTCGATTGATGTGAACATTGCAGATTATGTTGATTACTACCCCTGTAAGGAACCAGGCAAGGGACACCTTGCCTGGGTAACCAAACATTGACTCTTTTGCAGGTGAAAGCGAGAGAGAACTGTATGTGGTTTATAGACAGTGCTTGCTCCAACCACATGACAGGAAACAGGAACAATCTGATCTCGCTTAACACCCAAGTTGAAGGAGGAAATGTGTCCTTCGGCAACAAAAAAAAGGGGCAATACAAGGCTCAGGGGAAGTAAAGCTCAACAAATTAATCAAAGTCAACAATGTAAATCTTGTGGCAAATCTTGGATACAATCTACTGTGTGTGGCACAACTCTGTGATCAAGGGAACAACGTAGTCACATTTGATTCAAATGAATGTCTTGTTGTGAACAAAGAAACTAACAAAGTTATTCTTCGAGGGAAACGATTCAACAATGTTTACATTGTTGATCAAGACTTTCAACCTCCAAGAAAGCTATGTCTCACAGTCTCTACAAATGACACCGATCTCTGGCATAGACGTCTTGGTCATGCAGGTCTAAATCTCATCCAGAAGTTGTTCATGCAAGATCTTGTGGTGGGCTTACCAAGGATAAGCCCAGAGTCAGCAAAACTGTGTGATGCTTGTGCCAGAGGGAAACAAACTCGAAGTTCCTTCAAACCCAAGAAAAACGTTAGCACCTCCAAACCCTTGGAAATGCTACACATGGATCTATGTGGACCAATGGACACTTGTAGCTATGGAGGAAGCAAGTATATGTTTGTTATAATAGATGATTATTCACGTTTTACTTGGGTTATTTTCTTGTCTTCCAAAGGAACAGTGTTTAAAGAATTTGAAGTATTCATCAAGAAGACAGAGGTTAGTCTGGGAACTAAGCTGAAGTCCATACGCTCAGACCATGGAACAGAGTTTGACAATTCAGCTTTTGTCAACTTTTGCAATGAAAATGGAGTTTCTCACAACTTTTCTGCACCAAGAACTCCACAACAAAATGGAGTTGTTGAAAGGAAGAATCGCACACTGGAGAATATGGCTCGAGCCATGATGCTAGAGAGTGGAGTTCCATCCAACTTCTGGGCTGAAGTCATCTCCACTTCGGTTTATATCCTTAACAGGGCTATGATTCGACCTTTATTGCTTAAAACTTCTTATGAACTAATCAAAGGCCGAAAGCTTTGACTGCTCTGGAGGACAGATACCTGATCAGTAAAAGAGGCATACTCAAAAGGTTGATTTCGCCACCCACTTTCTTCCCCCTGCTCCATTGCTAAAACAGGGCCCCGCCTTCCGTCCCAACCATGAGGTGTACGGGTCCCTCCTCTTCGGGAAGGCCGCCAAACATTTCCCATCTCAGAGTTTTTGGTTGCAGGTGTTACATCCATAACAATGGGAAGGATGCTCTTGGAAAGTTTGATCCAAGGAGCGATGAAGGAATTTTCACTAGATACTCTCTCCATAGCAAAGCATATCGAGTCTACAACAAACGAACCAGGAAGTTTGAAGAAAGTATTCATGTCATCTTTGATGAAGAGCCTATCCATCATGGATCATCATCCAAAAATCCATTCTCCCGTACAGTAGTGAAACCATTCACTATTCCAGGAGAACCAGCAAGGGAACAGACAGACGAGGATGAAAGTTCAAGGCCTCGAAGAGATGACTCTGAGTACATCAATGGAAGTGATTCTCATCCACAAGAGCCAAACATTGAAGACGATCATGAAGAGAATGATACCATGGACCAATTCGATGATCCCTCAACTCATTTTCCTGAAGAAGAGGAACAACCACCAGTAACAACTGAAGCATCCACTTCTGGGAACAATCAAACCAATGTGGTTCCACAAGATACATCTGAAGATAGTCCCAGTGCTCAGGAAGAAATTCCAGGAACAACTCATCCTCAACCAAGGAACTACCATCAGAGAAAAGATCATCCTATTGACAACATCCTCACACCTTTGGAACAGGGAGTTCAAACTCGTTCCTCTCTCCATAACTTTTGTGCATTTAATGCTTTTGTTTCTCTTGTTGAACCCAAAAGTATACAGGAAGCACTCAAAGATCCAGATTGGATTCAAGCAATGCAAGATGAGCTCCATCAGTTTGAAAGCCATAAGGTGTGGAAGCTAGTTCCAAGACCATCAGACAAGAATGTCATTGGAACTAGATGGGTCTTTCGCAACAAACTGGATGAGTCAGGAAATGTTTCCCGAAACAAAGCCAGACTAGTGGCTCAAGGTTATAATCAAGAGGAGGGAATCGACTATGAGGAAACGTTTGCACCAGTTGCCAGAATTGAAGCAATACGACTACTCATTGCTTTTGCTACATACAAAGGGTTCAAACTGTTCCAAATGGATGTCAAAACAGCATTTCTCAATGGCTATCTACAAGAAGAAGTTTATGTGAAGCAACCTCCTGGATTTGAAGATGATGACAAGTCTGATCACGTCTACTTTCTTGAAAGGGCTCTCTATGGCCTCAAACAAGCTCCTCGAGCCTGGTATGATAGATTTGCTTCATTTCTATTATCCAAAGGCTATCAAAGAGGATCTATTGACAAGACACTCTTCTTGAAGAAAGAATCAGGTGACATTTTAATTGTGCAAGTCTATGTTGATGATATAGTGTTTGGTTCCACTAATCCTGTGCTTACAGAAAAATTTGAGAAACAAATGAGTAGTGAGTTCGAGATGAGTATGGTAGGGGAACTCAACTTCTTTCTAGGTCTTCAAATCTCTCAAACAAAAGATGGAACCAAGATTCATCAACAAAAGTACATCAAGGAAATGCTATCCAAATATGGGATGGACACTGCAAAGCAAATCAACACTCCAATCTCACCTAGCACACGACTTGATGCCGATGAGACTGGAACCAGTGTCAATCAAAAACTTTTTCGAGGAATGATTGGTTCCCTACTCTATCTCACTACTAGTAGACCAGACATCATGTTCGCTGTCTGTCTCTGTGCACGGTTCCAAGCAAATCCTAAGGAATCACATCTAAAGGAAGTCAAAAGGATCTTTCGCTACCTCAAAGGGAGAGATAATCTTTGCTTATGGTACCCTAGGAACTGTTCCTTTGAACTTGTTTCCTTCACAGATGCTGATTTTGCAGGACATCTAGTTGATCGAAAAAGCACATCAGGCATGGCACAGTTCCTAGGAGACTGTCTAGTATCATAGGGATCCAAGAAGCAATCCTCTGTGGCACTTTCCACTGCTGAAGCTGAATACATTGCCGCAGCTGCTTGTTGTTCCCAAGTCCTATGGCTCAAGTATCAACTCAAAGACTACGGTATGTCTCTTGGAACTGTTCCTATTAAATGTGATAGTACTAGTGCAATTAACATCTCAAAAAACCCAGTGCATCACTCTAGGACAAAGCACATAGAGGTTAGGCACCATTTCCTGCGTGATCACGTAGAGAAAGGTTCCATTGAGATGGTTCACTGCAGGACAGATGAACAAGTTGCTGACATTTTCACCAAAGCCTTGGACAGACAACCCTTTAAGCATCTTCGTATGCTCTTAGGGATGATTCTCTTAAATTAAACAAGTCCCGATCCATCTTTTCCCTCCATGATTGACTAGTTAGATATCAGTATAGCTAGGGAACTGCATGGTCTAGCAACTTTCATTTTCACTAATTGCAAACTTGCATGAAACATGTTCATAACTAGGTATGGGAACTGATTCCTTAAGAGCACTTTGTTTATTTTTGGCCCAAAATGATCAACCTAATCTTATCTATCCCTCATTATAAGCCGAAATGATGGTTGATCATAAGACTTGTCCCTCAAAACCCATCCAGGTACACGTTTCCTATGAACCTCAATGAATAAACCCCTTTTTACGGGATTCAATTACTTGGATGACAACATCACTTGATTCCATAACCCTATTTAGTTTGGATATTTCTTTTAATCTTTTCACAAAAATCCTTTACATATCCAAACTTGGCCTCGTCTTACTTGTTCATGGAAAGAGGAGTTAGAAAGGAAAGGAACCGCTTCAATTTACAAAGGAACTACAAGGGTGTCTAAAATTCAAATACGTCTCTCATATGTATTATTGGAAAGAGAAAGGTCATTGAAAACTGGTTCAGGAAGCGACAGGTTGTAGAAAGGGAAAAGTGAATCCGAACCGTTCATCTCTCTACCCGTGCTAATCTGTTGCCACGTTGAGATTGTAGAATAGGAAAAGATCTTTGCGTGGAGAAAACCAAATCTCTTCCGATTCATTTTGGAGTAACTAATTGCTAGTTTCAAGGAAAGGTTGGTAACCACTCTCACCCCTTCACCTTCTTCTCTTCTTACTACTTAACCCATTCCCCTCTCTCTTTTCTCTTCATCGTCTTCCTCCATCTTCTCTTCCAAACCCTAGACTTCGCAAAACTCTACTTCTAATCTCTCTCTGAAACTCCACACACTTGCTCAAATGGCCAACCCAAATCAACCCATCATCAAATTCTCAATCCATCACAAAAACCCTCTTATTGAGCATCTTCTCAACAATGATCCCGAATACCTCAAGAAAATGCTTCTCACAGATCTCGACCTTGACCATCATGAACCCGAATACATCTTTGATGTCAAGGACCGTCTCTATTCTCTTCTGAGAAAAAGAGATGGACAACCCAGTCTTACACCTCCAAATTCACCACCACAAACCCCAAGATCTGAAATTCCGGTACTCACTACGAGACCGGATGGATCCTCAACCCTCACTCGCAACATCGAGGGCATTCCCACCACAATCCATGATTCAAATACTACCCTTCTCTTACAAGCCTCCTCTCATTCCTCTCCCAAACACCATACTCAAATTCATGACAATCTCTGTAATATCCGCGATATTCCAAGTTTTTATAATATAAAGTTTATTATCAATTATTTTCTCTAAATTAAAAGGGAGGATTTTAATCGAATTAAACTCTACTATACTCTTTGAAAAAGGTTATCAATAAAAGATTATAGTCGAAAACCTAAATAAAATAACTCGAGGGATATAATTTAATAAAGTGAGGAATTTCTTTTGAAGAGAACATCAATTAAAAATAATGATTTAAAAGTGATTTTTATTCATGAAATAAATTACATAAGGGCATAAAAATCAAATTACAAAACTTGTAAAAAGAATGCAAGAGCCGGGACTTGAACCCGAGATCTCTTGCATCCTACCCTCACACGCCCACACTTCCAACCACTAGACCAATTGCACTTTCTTACTACACCACACCATTCTAATCAACTTAAACCAATTTAAGCTTCTCTTCTACAAAAAAAATAGACAAGTCTGATGTGAGTTACGTAGATGGGACTCTCCTCCAATGCATGCTTCCTCCACCTCTCCTTCCTTGCAAGACTCACCATAGTTGCATCACCTACCATCACCACCAAGGAAGCACACTTTTGCCCAATGATGAACCATCTTCTCATCCTCCATTGGTCCATAGCCATGGACATGGATTGCCAAGTTCACCCACCTTGGCTATAAATAGGAGCTCCCATCAACCATTACACTCACACTTCAATTCACTCTTCTCCTTCTTGCTAAAGATGCTCTCTAGTGCCTCAAAAATCAGCCTCTTCTAGATTAATTCTCCATCCAAGAACACCACAATTTCCCCTCTTTCCTTCCCTTTGGATCCGCCGTACACCACCGAGCCACCACCACTGGACCGCCGGAGCACCGCCGATCCGCCGCTGCTGACGCTGGAGCCGCCGCCGTCCCTTGCCGCGCCGCCCTGCCGCCGGACCTCCTCCCCTGTCTTCCTCTCCAGTGTTTTGTAAAAACAGAATACAGAAAAGTATAAATCCTAACTTATTTTTCTACTTATTTTAATTATGTCATATTTTTACTAGAACCTTTTTATGATATTTGGAAAGTAGATAAATAAAAATTTAGAATAAAAATATTAGGGGAAGATCTTGTTCGTTATAAAACTAGAAATAAATTAAAGTTACCATAGTAACTTAAGCTAAAGTAGATCAATTAAATAAATGGAATTAAGTTATTTGTAGCATGCTCTTTCTTAAAATAAATAACCTTATAATTAGAACATATAAATATATTGCATGCTCTTTCTTAAAATAAATAACCTTATGAAATAATTAGAACATATAAATATATTGCATTAATATATGGATAGTATGTATTTTATGAAATAGATAGACCCTTATAAAATAAATCACAAAGTCTCTAATAGATAAAAGTTATTGCATGTCCAAACATATTATAAATAGGTTGTATAAATAATCATAACATACAAAATTATAATGTATACTAACACCTTGATCTTATAAGAATTTAGAAATCGATGCATGTAGTAAACTTTAGAATGTGTCATGTGTATAATTTTTGTCATAATAAATATACTTAGGAATTAAATCCTTTACTAAATAAGAATATGAAATAGGTATACTATTAAGTGTAGGAACTACTACAAATTAAGGACTTCTAGTAATATATACATATATAAATTTTAGTATAATATATGTTGGTGACTTAGGTCCTAGTATAAGGTTTAGTCACAAGACCAAAGTATGAATTAAATATGTTGGTAGAAGGTTACAAATATCCTAAGATAATTATAGATTAAGTGAATTGTTTAAAAAGGAAACCTTTTATATAAGGTAAATATTAGTTATAAATTAAAAATATTAAAATAATAGTTATGATCATAAGGTGAGAGTTCAATAAGGGAGGATTATATTTTATACAAAACATGAGAATATTTTTATAGACTTTATAATATGAAAGGGGTTCTAGCAATATTATAAATAAAGGTAGCATAGCATATAGTAATAATAGTAAGTTACCTAATCAAGCAATTTAGGAAATCCTATTTTTGGAAACTTCTAGGTAAGGAACTATGAGTATGATATTTTTAGATAATAAGAATAGTGAGAATAAATACAATTTTTTTAAAGTATTTAGATTGATAATTATCTTAAAAATATTTTCGGAATAATAAGGATATTACCAAAACTAAAATAATAATAACGGAACATTATTATTTTAGGAAAATCATGTTCTAAATTATTATTATAATAATTTAGAAACGTAAACTCTCTTATAAATATTATAAGAGGTATTTCGAATTTTAAAAGTAAAAATCGTGTTTTGAGCTCTTTCGTAAATTCTATATCATTAGGTCGGAATCCTCGCTCATAGTAGGAACTCGCCTAATTTTCGTCAAAAGCTCGTGCTAAACTCGATTACGCTAAGGCAAGTGGAATTTCCCCTTGTGCCCTTTTAATCCGTCTTTATACTATTTTTTCGATGTTGGGAACGACTTGTATGCTTAAATAAAAATGAATCTAGGAAATATCGATTGTTAGAAATAACGACCATTGTTAGCATAGATTGCTTTATATATTCCTTGTTAGGATTATTTATGCCAGTGTGGTTATTATCTTGATTGTTACGATCTCGTTTCGAGATCGATGTCGAACTAGTGAGGGGCGTGAGATAGCCAACGCCTCTACATAACCCCACTAAGTCGTAAGTGCCTACGCGTTTGAAGTACGACTTTCGGGATCATGATCCCATCCGCTCCGATTGCAAGGAGGGATGAGCGCACTCTAGCTAAGTGCCGGAAAACGGAGTTTTCCCTCGGGTGGCTCGGATTATCCGTGTCCCACCACATACTCTTTAAATCATAAATGGAAAGCGCATGTCTTTTACCACTAAATAAGATAAGTGCTAAAGCACAACTAAAATGACTAGATCGGACCGGTCTCTAACGACCGATCCGGCCCTCGGTTCATTACGGGCGCGAGTGACATTTGATTTGATTGAATAAATGAAAGTTCCCAACATACCTTCTACTCTAAAGAAGACTACAATCTAGTAGTACTTCTCTTGCTCTTCAAGCTATCCCTTCCGGGATATGCTATCGTAAATTCTCGCATCTTAGCTCCACATAGTTAAGCCATCGTAAACACAACCCTTTATCCTCTCAGTACACCGATAAGTTGAAATTACCAAAGTACCCTCGGGAAGTTCTATTCCCGCTTGTTTAGTCTCCTAGACTAATTCTTCTTTCCGCATGTTTGCCTGACATTCTATCGCCCCTCGCGAATTATGTCAGATTCAGGAAACCATAGCAAGGCGAAGTGAAGGGAGGTGAAGGAAGTCAAGACCACTCAAGATGTACTTTTATTTCCGTTTTAGTTTTAATATTTCTCTATCCCCGAGACATGATGGATTTGGTGTTTGTTTTCAATTAATCCTAAAGTTAAAGACAATGTAAGATATTTTGTAATGAACTAAGTCTCCTTCGGGAGCATGTTTTCCGACTTATGTATTATGTATTATTCCGCATTTTAATTGTTCTATATCATTCTAAAAGCCTTGGGTGACTTTGGACGGTAAAGTCTGAGGTCACTGACGGTAATACCCAATGTTGTAAAATAGGGGTGTTACAATCTCTCTCCCAAACGCAGACCAGATCCACTCGCTTCAACCTCTTACAACCCTACTCCTCAAATCCAAAGAACCCAGGCTCCCTCATCTCTTCCTAATGCCCCTTCAATCCCAGTTCCATCTCACAAGGAACTAGATCTCTCAACTCTCGATCAATCTATCTCCCAATTCGAGAAAGAGGAGTTCCCTACTTCACAGGGAACTACACCCATCAAAACAACCCAATCTTCTCCTTCTCTACCAAAACGCTCCTCCTCTTCAACTTCTCTTTCACAAATTCCAACTGCTCCACGATCAAAAAAGAGAAAGCTCAGAAAACTGAGTGAAGTAGAAGAAGAAGAAGAAGATGAGGAGGAACTCCAGCCTCTTCTATCTGAGCAACTCCACGCGGAGATCATCACTGTGGAGGGCTCCGACGATGAGGTGGAGGAATACACAGAGCCTGCCCTCCAAATTGGGTACAAGGAACCGCCAACTGGGCGTCCTTCAACACGAGGCTCCAAAATGCAAAAGGTGGAAGCAAAACCTGAAACAAAAGAGAAAAAGAAAGGGAAGAAGGAAAAGAAGAAGCCAGAAGAGAGGAAGTTGGTCATTCCTCTGGTTGTCACGGCTGCCTTTCTACAAGAACATGAGTTCAACGAGCTTCAGGAACTCATCCAGTTTCAAGGGTGGGAAAAGCTCTGTTCTGAACTCGCGACGGTGGATCAAGCTCAAATTAGGTATTTCTACTCCAAATTCGCCCTACAAAAGGGAACTGAGCTTGACCCTGTCATAAGATGGAAGACAGAAGAAGATGACTTCACCTTCACCGCTGCCCAGATCAAGAAAATTCTCAAAGTTCCTGGAGAGGGCTTCGACATGCTTCCACAACGCCCATGGCAAGATTCTGATGGAAGAGAGGCAATTCTCCAAAGGCTTCTAGGGCATGTTCCTGCTCAAGGGAAAGAAATAGTGACTCACAGCCTGAGTCAACTGGGCAAGATGGCACACCAATACATCACTCGGGTAGTGACTCTAAGACTGGAAAAGAGAACAACTCTCAACTCAATTGATGCTATCCTCTTGGATCTGTTCCTCCGCAAAGAGCGAAACAACCTACCCAAGATAATGATCTTGCACATGTGCAAGTGTGTTGCCAAGGAGTCTCACGCCCTTCCCTATGCTGCGGTGGTGAAGGAACTAATGAAGAGAAACGATGTGTATCATCCTCAAGAGGAAGAAGAGCTTGGACAAGAGATGGATATGTCCAACATTCTACGAATGAAGCACTCCATGGAACCACAAGAAGAAGGTCCTCCTGCTGTGTTCATTGAACAAGGGGACTAAAAAACTATCCTTCAAGCTCTCAATCGTCTGTGTGGGGTCACTGAGCGCATACTTGACGTCCTTCTAGACATTCAACAAACGAAGGGAACAAATGATCACATCCTTGCGGTTCTTAAAGACATACAGAAGAAGCTCCCTTCCTCCTCTTCCTCCTCTAACCCTTGAACAAGCCCCCTACAAGAAAAATCCATAATTGTCTTCTCCCTCCTTCAATGTTCTTAAGATTCTGATCCTGTACTTGTATGAACAATGTTTTCAATAAATTGCATTTTGCTTTTGTTCTTTAGTTATGATTGTACTTCACTTGCTTGTTCTTGCATGTTTATACTTGATTGTCTTTCGATGATGTCAAAAGGGGGAAAAGTGGAAAAATGCAGAGATGCGTTATCTAAGAGAATACAGAATAATTAGCCATAAGCTGAGGGGGAATTGTAAGCTTAAAAATCTTGAAAATCAAACTGCTTGTCCATTTCAGGAGGAACTAAGTATCTACAAAGAATTGCATGTGTCATTGATGCTTAATCATCTAACATCTTTCATGTATCCCTGAATGTTTAACACTTGCATTTTTATGAAAGTTTGTCATCATCAAAAAGGGGGAAATTGTTGGAACAGTTTTAGGGAACTAACACTGGAACAATGAGTTCTCCATTCGAGCAATCGAAGTTTTGATAATGACAAACAAATGGAACTAATTCCCTGTATAAGTGATCTCAGGAAAGATAGCAAGTTTACAGGAAAAGTAAAGGGAAACGTTCCCCGTCAAGTCACATGTGTACGTGGTAAGTAATTAAGAGGACAAGAGAGACATTTCACTATTGTCTTGGGCGGCAAGCCAAAGCTCCGAATGAATAGAGATGAAGAAGGGTACGCTAGTCTTTTTGAATAGTGTCGTACTCCCCAAGACAATAAGGGCAAAGGCGTCAGAACTAAAGATGGAAACTCTATAAATGGAATGCGACGCTGCTAGGTCTATTTGAGCTCTCGCACATCTGAAAACCAGATCTACAAAAGGAAAGAAAGAGATCGAGAGCCCGAGCTGATTCATAGAAGATATTCAAACCAGAAGTTCAAGGAAGGAAAGATCAAGTGATGAAGACTGCGTGAAGTTCTTCATCAGCTTGAAGAAGGTGGTTCCTGTGCTAAAGGGAACTGCACAGGAACGAGAAGGTTCACTCTCTATATTCATTTGTGTTTAGATCTAGGAACTATTATGTCTTAGTCGTTAGTACTGTTTGTGAGTGGGATCGCAAGCAATAGAGAAGTTCGACTTTGTATTGTAGATCCTGAGATATATCAATAGAATATAGTGCGTGTTCAAAATCCTCCAAGTGAGGTAGAGGTTTACTCTTTAGCTAGTTGGCTAAAGAGGTTCCTCTATAAGGAACTGTGTCCAAGTTTTAAATTCCTGTTTTAGTTTTGTTTTATATTACTCCGCTGCGTAAGGGAACTGTCACTGGAACAGTTCCCGACTGTCTAAGACTAACATCGATCCTACAACTGGGCTTGTAGAATTCAGATCACAACCTGATCGAATTGAATTAAATTCACGAAAAGACAAGGCCGAGGAGAAACTCACTTTAATCAAGCTAGCCTCAAGGAAATATCATCTTAGCTATTATCCCAATCTATATCATCTTTGCCAATGATAATTTAAAGGGCAGAATACATATACAGACACCTGTACTTGTGCAAAAAAATCACTTAGACACCTCACCTTTAGTTTTGTTCTATTGAACCCTTAAATTTAATTGTTTGTGTTCTATTAAGCACCTGATCACTGACACTCTTTTAAGTGTTAAACACGCGGGATGAGCTGTTAATTTTTTTTTGCCACATAGGATACATGTAGATGCCACATCAGATGTAAAAAATGCAAATAAAAAGGAAAAGGAAAAAGACCCTAGATATCCATTGCAAATAAAACAAAAACAGGAAATAAAACAAAAATAAAAATAAAAATTGCAAATAAATCAAAAAAGGTAAATATTGCAAATGAAAGATCGTAACCAACAAAGCTCTCAAATTGTCAATGAACAGATCTGTACAGCCATGGCCGATAACGAGAGAAAGATTCCGGCGTGGATCGACAGGGTGTCATGTCTGAAGAAGACAGAGCCGGCGAAAGAAGAAGACGGGCGGAAAGGAGAAGACAGATTCGGTCCGGCCGATAGATCTGTTTTGCCCAGCGAAAGAAGAAACCGGATTCGGCCTGTCCTCTTCCCCTTGCTCTCAAAGGGACGAAATCTTTGCCCGACGAAGACGGATTCGATCCGACGAAAGAAGAAAACGAACAGATTCGGCGGCGGTGTGCAGATCCATTGAAGTCGACGTGAACAGGAGCGTTGCGAGGAATAAGAAGCCCTAATCTGGCCAAAATTCGGTGAGATCGGCACAAATTCGGCACCTCTATCGAACATACATCGATTCCAATCGGTGGCGGAGACAAATTCGGGATGGGTTAAGTCCAATCGGTGGCGGAGGCACAAATTCGGAAAAAATCCCCATTTTACTGTTCAACTTCTTCGCTCCGAACAGATTCGGCGGTGGGCAGATCCATTTGGGTGACCTGATAACTCCATTTTGATTTGTTGTGATGTTGTATTCTTAGATCGGGAGGGACATTGTGATTTCTCCATCAGTATGCCAAACAAAAGAAAGAAGAAGAAGAATGAACAATGAAAAAGAAAAAAAGAAAATGAAAAAGAAAAGAAAATTTCTCCAAAAGTCTGCTAAAATAAAAGAAAAAAAGAAAAAGACAAAAAGAAAAAGAGAAAGAAAAGAAAAATCAAAATGGAATTCTATTCTCGTATAGTGTTTTACTCTCCCTGATCTCAAACTCGTCTTTGCTCTTATATTTCGGAGTGTTTGTACTTTTCATAGCTTTTTCTGCATGTTCTTTACCCTCTTAGTCGTTCTCGACTGCCGTTTTACTATGGCCTCTCGGTTTACTAAGCCTGTTTGGTATTTCGAATTCTTACCTTTTCAAAAAAAAAAATGGAATTCTCTTCACTAGCTCATAAGGAGATGAAATTCACGTATTATGCCAAATTAGCGTTCGGGTATGTAATAGAACCCAAATAATCAAATTC
The DNA here is from genome assembly GCA_964016875.1 of Fallopia convolvulus. Taxonomy (NCBI): domain Eukaryota; kingdom Viridiplantae; phylum Streptophyta; class Magnoliopsida; order Caryophyllales; family Polygonaceae; genus Fallopia; species Fallopia convolvulus. The sequence goes on from OZ024736.1 coordinate 42,150,559, forward strand.
TAAGTGTTCAATAGAACAAAACCAAATGTGAGATGTCTAAATGACTTTTTTGTACAAGTACAGATGTCTGTATATATATTCTGCCTAATTTAAAGTTGTAGGAGGACCCATATTAGACATACTGTATATTTGCTTCTGTTATGACATAGGAAATAATTGAATATTTATACAATGTTTATAAATTAAATAATGCAGAAGTCAATATGAGCTCAAAAAGGTTCGATCTATAGCTTTGAATTAAGTATATATTAATTAATATTGCATCCCTTTTTCCTCTCACACACCAAAAAAAGTTGTACATCACCCCTCAAAAAGGTTCCCTTTTTTTTTTCTTACTAAGCTAGTCTAGTTGCAAAAACAAGATGGGAAGATTTACTTGCTAACGTCATGATTGATTTGACAAAAAAAAATATATTCTAAAGTCACCATGTTGTAGCTAGCAAACCGTCATGCGAGCTTCAATTTACGAATTCTCAAGTCTATTAATTCATAGTTAATTATCCCTTTTTAGTAATAGTATTGTCGATGATATTTTTTTTCTTGTAGTTAAGCCAATGATATATACTCATTTCTTATGAATAGATTAATACAATTCTCCCTAGTCCGATCCCTTCCATAACATATGTACTAAAATAATTTGTCAAAAAAAATTACACCAACTATTATATTTTGTCAATGAACAAAACCAATAACTAGCTTAATTGAAGTAACATGAATCGCTAGTAGGAACATCCACAAATCATGCCATTACTAATAAAGTTGTATATAAGGACATAAAAGTTAAGTGATAATCTAGATCCTAATTAAGCAAGCTAATCGACATGCACATAGCAAAATTAAATTACACTAACTAGATTTAATTTGCAAAAATGGAATTTATTAATTATATGTACTTATGTACTTATAAAATCGTATCAATTATTTATCGAGACTTGCACATAGCTAATGATATTCATTGGTGGATCATGTTCAATAATATTGATGTTACCTTTTTTCATTTGAAAAACACAATATAACAAGGGGTAGGGTTGTAATTGAATCGAACCGAACCGAGATTTGAGTTGCTCAAGCTCGACTTTGTAAAAAATAGGCGGGCTCGAGCTTGAACGCGAGTTTGGTTTGAGCTGTTTCAGATTGGTTCATTAAATGTTCACCGAGCACGAGTTTAACTTGCGAACCTCTCATTTAGTTTTTTTTTTCGTGAGACAAATCCGCGAACAACTCGTTTACTTGATCAATTATACAAGTAAGTGAAGCTAAAACTTAAACTATGTAATTTGAGAGATACCACCAAAACTATGTAATTTAACATAAACTATTTATTGGATATATATAATATATGAGCATATAATTGAGCTTGCTCATGAACATATAATCAAGCTTACAAACAAGCCGAGTTATCTTGTGTTCAAACTTAGTTCGTTTAAAATTGTGCTCAAGTTCGGTTCGTTTATAAATCGAGTCGAACATGAACAAGATTTAACGAAGTCGAATACCGAATTTTCACGAACGACTCTATTCATTTACAACCATAACAGGAGATGTAATCATTTAAAATGTGAGTGCCGATAATAGTCAAAGTTTGATGATATTAAAGAAATTACCCATATGGACTTTGATGGAGAAATTAAGTAGCCAAAATAGAACACTTGAGTAGATTAATAAGATTAGGTTGTATAACTCCATTTATACTATTCAAAGGAAGCTTTAATGGAATCCATGAATCACGATGATATAGATTTTTAGTCCAAGCAAGAACATTAAAAACAACCGACAAACAATGCATTATGCTTGTGCTTTCAAAAAGCTTATGCGCGCAGGCAGATAGACTTGACCAGCCAATTCGTCCACCACCCCCCTTTTGTAAATTTACTAAGGCTCACGATCGACAAGTTGATTATAATCATTTAAATGCTTATCTGCAAAAAAATACTATTCTATGTGTTCGATAATATTTGTTTATTTCAAATAAGAAATTTATTTTTGATATTTATCTATCTATCAAAAAAATAAACAAGTAAGACCTAGCTACATTAATAAATTTTCATCCATTTTTTACCCCTCATTAGTATTTCACGAACCCATTATCAGATCTGTGGAGTGTGGACACTCTCTCTCCTACCCCTCCCTTGCATATACTCCATTCCGGATCTGGAACTCCTCTCTCTCTCTCTCTCTCTCTCTCCCCATCTGGCCATCTTCGATTGTCGTTGCCTCACTATCGTTTGTCGTCGCCTCGCTGCCGCATGTCATCGCCCACCTACAAGGTGTCAAGCTTCAGTTGCAGCAATGGGGACAAGTTGGGGGCTGTCGAATGTGGAATTGAAGATGGTGCCCTTCTTTAGCTTAGCGATTTTGATGGTCTTGTGCAATGAAATGGGCTGAATTTCACTTGGCTCACGCATGTTTATTTTACCCATATACAAGCCCTTATTAGTAATTTCATATTCATTCTTTATAATATCAACAACTCACCTTATCGAACACCCCCCAAATTATTTAAAAAATAAACACATAATATCAGCATCTAATATCAACATCAGCAACCATAAGCATTAATACCGATAAGTACCAATTTATCGAATGAAGCCTTAATTCCTTTGCTTTCTTCTAGCTAGCTTGCACATATTATTATTAGGAAAGAAATAATATATTATTATCTTTAGCTTAGCGATTTTGATTGCTAATTCTTTGTGCATACAGAAAAAGTATCCGCCGCACACAGAAAATTCACTAGAGTGAGTTCTATAGATATCCGATTGAAAAAAGGTATCACGCTTCGTAAATCGTGGCTCTTCATTAGGAATGCTCAATGGGTCGACCCAACCTGACTTGCGGGTCGCGGGTTGACCCGTACAAAAATTTATTGACCCGCGACCCGACTCGCGGGTTGCGGATCGGGTCGCAAGTTGACCCGTTTAACACACACAAAGGCAACTCCGGATGTCCCACGAGTAGGGATGCTCAATGGTTCGACTCGGCCCGACCCGCAAGTAATATAATAATTTTTCTACTCTTTAATTAAATAATATAATATTTTTTAAAAAAAGTTGTGGGTCGGGTCTATCCGTTGAGCACCCTTACTTGTGGGACATTCGGAATTGTCTTTTTTGTGTATCAAACGGGTCGACCAGCGACCCGACCCGACCCAGAAAACCCGCAACTAGTGGGTCGGGTCGCGGGTTAATAAATTTTTAGCGAGTCAAAAAAATTTTAGCAGGTAAACACATGACCCGCAAGTCAGGTTGAGTCAACTCATTAAGCACCCCTAATGAAGAGACATGCTTCACGAAGCATGATAAATTTTATCCATCGAGTATCCATAGAACTCACTCTTTATGAAGAGTCACTCTTCATGAGGAGTGAATTTCTGTGTGCGTCGGGCACTTTCTTGTTTGCACAAAGATTTCTCGTTATTTTAGTTAGAATATTTTTTTCTTATATTAGGTTAGTTTATATTATATTTGTAATGTTACTTGTTCTCAAAACACTTATAACTCTATATATATTGGCATCAATAATAAATTCTAAGTGTGGCCTTTTCCACCATTGTAGGGCTATATCCATCAATCTATCATTATGACTTTTGTCCACAAATATACCTTTCTCTATACTTTATCATGGTATCAGAGCTACTAATCCTACCCTAAAATTTCATAATTTTTTTGGCTACTCGCCGCCTCTACATAACACACTTCCGTTACTCATCGTTAGTTTTGATATTTCATAACTGAATTATTTAATATGCTTTTACATAAATTATAATTTACAAAAACCTAAACATTTAGAAAAAATAACAAACACAGAATATAAACTTTATCTCCTCTAATGGATGGGTTAATACGAATTTAGTTCCAGTGGAGTTGGGAAAAAAATTCTATTGGTAGAGTTGAGAAAGTCCTAACTGTGAAATAAAAATTTAACGATTGGGATTGAATTTTTCTCTCTATATATCAACTTATTATTTTTTCTTTTTAAGTTTTTTCAGCGGATTTACTAATTTTATTTAGGGTTTTAGAACTTCACTCATAGAGTTTTTAACACACTCTATAGGAACAAGATCGGGTTAACACTCTAGCACAATTAAAGGTGGGTCATAAATACCTAAAAAAAAAAGGTGGGTCATAAATTGCATAATAAGTTTTATTTTAGATAATTATTAATAAAATTCTTCCTTGAGGGGATGAAGAGTACCGCATCTCCTTCGATAAAAAAACAATTTAAGAAAATCGTTGTAGAAGGAGACAATCTCATTGTTTACGTTTTTCTCCCTAGTCCTCCCATGGCTAGCTACCGTCATCCTCCCCAACGTCGCCCACCGTCCTCAACCACAATTTCGGCCGCCTTCGTCCTCCCCAACACCAGCCACCATCCTCCACCTTATGTTGGCCACTGTCGTCCTCCTTTACCTCCAATTTGACCCACAAACCCCATGTTCAAACCCCGAAGTTCATTTCAATCCAATTCTAGTCAAAATTGATCCGAAAAACACAAAATCAAACAATTTTTATCACTATGTATGCACAAGTCAATTAATTTGTTCAATTTCGCATCAATCTTGACAAACCCATAAGCCCTAAATTTTTAAACTCTAACCCACATTAGGGAGACCTTCAATAAGTTTAAAATTTAAATTAACCTTGCATCTTGGAAAACGTTAAATTTAAATCTCGTTCGGATTAGAGACGGTTGCAAACTGGCTATAGATATCACAAGATTGTTGCGTTTTTTCCCGAAGTGGTTCTTAAGAGTGGGGAGAGGAGAGACCAATATTTTGTGTTTTGGAGAAAGGAGTTAGGTGCAAATTTGGTAAAAAGAAAGGTTTTTTATTTTTATTTTTAGTGGGCTATGTTTAATATGACCCATTATAAATGTCCTAAAAGAGAATATATCATGCCCTTGGTCAATCAAAATGTTATCACTAACACCCTTAATTACTCTGCAGTCCTTTGAGATAGCTCGAATCTAATACGGGATATGTGCCTTTGTGACTGTAACAAAACGGTTAATTTGATTGCTTTTCTACGGCATTCTTATAATATCAATCAAATATAAATTCATTTTTAGACTTTGCATTCTTATTTATAAAGATACACTAAATTAATTTACTTTTCGACCTGATATTTAAGTATATGATTCTTCCATTCTCTCATATGGAAAAAGATTGCAAAGCCAAAGTCTTCTTTTGGAGGCGAAGACAGGGACATATTTGTCTTCCTTGAAAATCAAACCTTAGGCTAAGGCTTCCCTAAAAATCACACTACTTAATTTTGACTCCATTCTCAACCATGAATTTATCCTTACGAAGTTTCTCCGATCTTACTCAATGGATCATTAAATAGCATGTTAGAACGATTACGGCTAAAATTCAAATTATTTTTTCAAATACCGTATAGAATAAATGACTAAAACTAACAAGTAGATCGAGGTTTATAATATACTATCTACATGAAGAATGTTAGGCGCCCCATGCAGTGTTTATAAAGGCTCCGGGTTATACAAGTAAGTTCGATTTCCATGGTCTTACACTATTCATATTCAACACGACCAAACATCATGCTGCTATGACCAGTCCACAGACACCATTGAATTGTTCTTTCCACAAATTCAACCCTATTCAAGTTAATTATCTCTTAAATTTACATTTCAATCTCTTAATTTACATTCCTTGTGCCATTACGGTGCCAAATTTCTTAAAAAATAAAAACAATTAGCTAGGCGACTTAGCCATATCGCGTTCGTATTAAAAAAAATCATTTATAAATGCACGTGATGTAAGCCGCACCAGTTGAAATTGCTCTTCGTTAATTTATGACTGCGTTAATTTATGACTACGTACTTGACCAGTTTTCGCGGTTGATTTTGGCCCTCGTAGACATACTGTGTATAATCAATCGTACAAATGTGTGCATATTATATTAGTTAGATATGTTTGAATTTTTTTTGGTCAGACTAGATGTGTTTGACAAACTGAATTATTAAAAGTAAATATGTTATTTAGATATATAATTGATAGAATTTAATATGGTAGGTGATAAAGTACTCATACGGATCATATGAAAGATTTTTTTATCTAAGATTAAACGGTTTTTCTATCCTATGTGCCCTATATGAATTCATTTTTGAAAATTAAACCCTAAATTTGGGAAAGCATAAACCCTTTTAAAAAATTAAATACAAAATTTATTATTTCTTTTAAAAACTAGTTTCTTATTGAGGGCATAGGTTACAAATTAATATTTGATGGGTACACTTCAAGATCGAGAGAACACTAATTCAAAAGAGAATTGAGGACGCCTCTCAGTCGTCCGATCTCGAAAATTCAATGGTTAGGACCACACGTCAGCTAAATTAGAAAAAATTTAAAAAAAATCCGTCTGTGAATAATTTTGTAATTGTTTATACATAATTTTATAATTGACTATGCATAATTTTCATACTGCATAGTACATTATTTTTTTTATCGAATGTGAATGCTCTATTTTAAAAAAGTATGTAGAACTTTATATAATTGTGCATACTCTTAACTAAGAGGCATGTCTGCACCCATTTGTGTGGCACCTTATGTTTTCGTACGCACATTGAGGAATTTAGCAAGTTTGTTATCAACAAATGCTTGAATACTGAATATGTTCTGCTAAAAATAACAAAGAAGTCAAGCCTCACTAGCTTAAGTTGGTAGATCCGTAGATGATGATGCCCATAACAAATAGTTTACAATTCGGCATTAGTATCTCTTATGAACCAAAAAAAAATATAAAAGAAAAAAAATAGTGCATAAGTTTAACGAGTATACCCTATAATTTTCATTGTGTTAAATTCCCAATTCATGACGGGCATCGGCTTAAGATTTGACAGTAACATATACATCTCCAACTCCTAAGATTTTGCAAGTAGCACCAAAGTGACAAGGGAAAAACCAAGAATTCACTGCAAAACAACCAAGACCGTGTGTCCCGGTCACCCGAAGGCATCCCAAGAACAAAGACTTGTAACTTGTAAGCAATTAAACTTAAAAAAAAAAGGAGAATCTCTTGCCAAAAATGATGCAGCAATCTCCTCAAATTTCTCGGTTCATTACATTTGCATAACCTAAACGAACAGCAAACATTATAATCAAAATCCGGTACAGCTAGGAATAAGAAAACAAAACTACCTTCGTTAGTCAGAAGTCTTAGTGAGCAGCCGTGGTTGCAGGAGTGGCTAATGTGGAGTCATCTGTGGTAAATGATTCCCAGTCAACTTCTCTCAGCATTTTGAACCTTTCATCTAAGGTTATGAATCCAGCCTGAGGATGGACAATTTTCAAAGTACCGGCTTTGTACAACAGAATTATGCTGGGCGCCATTTCCGGTCCATGGAGCTTCCCGGTTAACAAAACCCGCAGAGGCATGAAGAGGCCTTTTCCCTATAGCAGAAATCAGATTTCATCATCAAGAAACAAGAAAGGGGAAAAATGGCATCTGAATAGAGAGATAGTTAGATTAAAGAGAGTTTATTCACTTTGCGCTTGATTGATTTGGAGAAACTCTTGACCCACTTCTGCCATCCAGAAGGGCCTTCTTCAAGAGCAGCTGTTATCTCACCGCTGTCGTAAGCAGCCAACAAGCTGGCTGCTACATCACACAGCTTATCTTCTAAGACGGGCTTCGTTTCAGCACTGCAAGTACAAAATAATTATGGTTTCTCTTGTTTCGAATTGAAGAACTATTTATGCCATACACATGAGGGTTACCTAGCTAATGTGTCGTATAAAGGATAAGATAGCAAGTTTGAAAGGACTTTCTCTGCGTCTGGTATCAAGTCAATCCCGTCTTTAAGCAATGCAATAGCCTCCTGTTGGGACATTCATTTAAAGTTGCAAATAATGTAAGCTAGAATGAAACATTTAATGAGCATCACTGTTATGTGGAACTCATTGATTCAGCAAGATTGGGACTTAAGAATATATCATCATCCAATTCCTATCATCATTCATAAGCTCTAGGATTGCCAACTTAGTATGCAGTTTCATTGAAATTCAACAGATTACATATGTAAGTATGTGACGATAACAAACAATCTCAGTCAGGCACTGAAAAGTCAAAACATAATTATTCCCGCATCATATTCTATGTTTATGAATAAACATGCCACAGTATTGGCCTTCAGGCTTTAACTACATCCTCAACTAAGGGTGGTCCAAGGGAGAGAGTTTCTGAAGAGTTTGATCACAAAGCTTGTGAAGATTGAACATCTAGAAGCACAAAGATTAAAATTTCAATTCTCCACCTCATTCCCTTCTCCCCAGAATGTTATCCAACCACAAAAATCAAATTCTCTTGCGTCTTCGCTCAATTGCTATCCTCTACATCATCCTTCTAGCATATAACTACGTAATTTAAAATACCATGAGCACTAGCAATAACAACTCATCCGTGTCTATAGTTCGCTTAAGAAAGTCAAAGATCATAAAAAGGAATACCTACTTCGACAAATTGCCCTCCTGAATCATTGAGCATGCTGTTGCTTTTCCAATGCTCACCAATAAGTTTTGTTAAATCATCAGATGGAAGAGATCGTAAATGTTGTCCATTCATCCACCTTAATTAATGAACAGATATGAGAAAAAAGAGTCATCAGCAGGCAGTTGAGCAACATTTTGTAACTTGTATCAAAACTTTTCTTAGTTCTTGAGCAACCAGGATATAAATATCAATGAAAATCATTTAAGCATGCACAGACAATACAATAAGGTATAACATGCAAGCACATTACCTCAACTTAGTAGAATCAAATATTGCTCCACTCTTGTTTACGCGCTCAATGGTGAACTTTTCAACTGCCAACCCCATAGAAATTAAAAAAAAGAAAAAAGAATGGTACTTCAAAGCTTATTACAAATCAATCAGATATTGAAATGAACAAACTTTTTTGAAGAAAAGACTAACCCAGTTGTTGGAGAGTATAAAACTCATTTTCAGTGCCATCACCCCAGCCTAACAGTGCAAGATAGTTTACCATTGCCTGAGAGAGGTATCCCATCTGTCTAAACTGCAATGTGTAATATATACAAGTTCAAAGCTGCAAACCATATGTATACTTCAAGTAAGCCAACAGCATTTAAGGGAAAGAAAATGTATATCTAGACAACCTGATCCACTGAAGTAGCACCATGTCGCTTTGACAGTTTGCTTCTATCAGGTGCAAGAATTAATGAGACATGTGCAAAGTTGGGCATAGGAAAACCAAGAGCCTGCAACAAATAAAGCAACAAAGGTTTAACATCTTAGATACAGACCAGCGTGAAAAAGGAATGTATTCTTGGGATCAGGACTAAATCACCTTGTATATTAATGCTTGCCTCAGAGTATTAGGCAAATGCTCTTCTGCTCTGAAATGCAATATTGTGCAAAATAGATATCAAATACTCACCACACAGCAATACATGCTATAACCTAAATACCAAAAAATCAAATGCACAAGAATAATGACATATATGCACATGAAAGAAGTAATGAGAAAAAATGAATTTATTGTGTACAAATGGAATACTAGAATAGCAGAAGGGAAGGTTACCTTATGACATGTGAGATAGCCATGGTAGCATCATCAACCGTGACACAAAAGTTATATACAGGTTGTCCATTACTCCTCATGATAACAAAATCACCAAGCGTATCCAAGCCCCAACTTACCTTCATAACAAAACAATAGAAAATAAGAAGTTTATCCAAGGTAACAACAATAGAGGTGTGCAAATTTATGATAAATGTGGAGATTACAAGACCCATAACCAGAATGTATATATCTTGTTCAGTAAAACTGGATTAGAGGAGAAGCTTAAAAGCGTAAAGGAACTAAACACGTCAATAATCATCTTAATTCAGAACCATCTTGCACCCATCTAAGTTTCCCCAGTTCAGCTAAGAAAAGGTAATGCTATCAGCTGAATGTTGTCAAAAGAACTCTAAGAAACATTGTGTTTGGCAGCAACTCACTTCTCCTCTAATGAGATCATTGATCTTTAGACTCCCTTCCTTTGGCATTCGAAATCGGTATGTAAAAGGAGTCCCCTTTTCCAATTCTTGATTTACTTCTTCCTCTGCTGCGGTGGCCCACTTTCCTGTGTAAACAGGAGGCAGTTTCTTTAACTTTGCAATGTCCTTCATCTTCTCAAGTTCCTAAAGCAATGAACATCTAATGATAAGCAATAATCATTTAAGATAGAAGGCTCTACATGAATCATTCAAGCACTCTCATCTCTTCACAAATAATTATCACTCTAACAAGCTCACATGAAAAATTGCAGTTAATAGCATAAATGCATAAACAGATGGGCAAGGATGCTTTAATGATGAAATATGAAAATAACAATATGAGGCATCATATCATCTTTGTGAGAGAGATATTTTGAGATACATTGATGCAGAAGTTCATTCTATCTAAATAACTACTTCTCCAACACTTCACTAAATAATATATGGCAATACTTAGTACTTGCTAGTAGATTATGAAAAAACCAAAGCTGAAATTTCTATAAGCTTACATTCTTTTGGAAAGTACTCCAAGGGTCCATGAACATCAGTTATAAATCAGGCACATATTTAAAACAACCACAGGGTTGTAGAACATCCACTGGATCCATAATTTCCCTCCTAAATACTAATTGAAAGAGGATGATTGCAATAGAAATGATGCTTGAAGTTGGCATCTTCATTTTCATGTTCCACTGAGCATGAACAACAATACTTCAAGGAAATGTGAGGGGAAAAGGAAAGAGAAATTACCATCCTTCCTTCAAACGCCATTGAAATTTTTTTCTAAAAAACATGGTGTACAACCAAATGAGTATAAAACTAGCTTGCTTTTCATTTTTTTTTTTTAAGCTAATAAAACCAGCTTACTTTTGTTTTTGCTCGAATAAAATAAAAAACTAGATTACTTGAAGAGGTTAGCTGTATAAACAAACAAAATGAACATACACATATACAAGGTAAGGGATAGCAAAGTCTAGACAAATTTCCACATAAATGAATAAACTCGTATACCTCACTTGTACAGAAGCAACGATAAACATAACCGGATTCCAAAAGCTTCTCAGCATATTGCTTGTAAAGTGCATTCCTTTCAGACTGTCTATATGGACCAAAGTCTCCACCAACACCAGGGCCTAATGTTAGGAAGTGTCATAGTTAGTTTGCATATTGAAATCAAGGTCTTATTTATACAATGGTCACAATATTGAAATCAAAATCTTATTCAAACAACGCTCATCGTAACCCCGAGATGGATTTAGTCCCTTACATCAATTTTGGTGCATTCTAACTAAATTCAGTTATTATTGTCACACCGCTGAATTTCAGTTTTTCTTGGGTCTATCAGGCGTACCCCTTTCCCTTGGACAGGGGTACAGCAGAGCCTCACTGGGTCAATGATGATGATGATGTTGGATGTTGGTCATCGTTGCCCCGAGAGGAAGATCAAGGTGAAATCAAATATGATATGACTAATTTTATTTTTTTAAATTTCATTCAGTGTACTGAAGGCAGTACAGTGAATGAAATCAAATACGATATGACTAATCTTCTTTTTTTTTGTAAATGCCATCTGCAATGCTCTCCAATCCAACAAGTAAAACCTCTAATTCAGCCCCATCACAAACATCATTGTTCCATCCAATTGAAAGATTTTAATATCTATACAAATCACATAGTAAAGCAAACCAAACTTACCAGCTTTAGCATTTCATTAGATACTCGCTTATACTCAAATTGTCAATTTAGAAGTATTTCACTGAAAAAAAAAAACAGAAGCACCAAGTACCTTCATCCCAATCAAGGCCAAGCCAAGTGAGATCTCTAAGCACAGCGTCCTCAGACTCCTTGGTGGATCTCTCCAAGTCAGTGTCTTCGATCCTTAAGACGAATTTCCCACCTTTCGACCTAACTTAAGAACAAAATCCAATTACAATAACATACCCCAAAATTCCACATATCGACTTGTCTCTTCTTATAATGATGCTACCAAAGTAGCTCCACGAACAAAGATGCAAAATACACACACCTGGCAAATAGGTAATTGAAAAGAGCAGTACGAGCGCCGCCGACGTGAAGGTTCCCGGTGGGCGACGGAGCAAAGCGAACGCGAACTTGCCCATCGCTGCTAGCCGGAGGGGAAGCGTTTAGGGAAGCAGACAAGGAGAAGCTCCGGAAGAAGTGGCGGTTGCCGCGGCTGTGGTAGAGCGGAGAAAGCCGGAGTATAGGCATTCCGAGCGCCGGTAATACCTTGATCCTCATCCATGGTGCCGCCAGCACAACGCTGACCATTTTTTACTTCGTTAGCAATTGTAATTTGCAAGCCCCCTTCCTCTTTCCCGTCCCTTTTGGCCTGGCTGTGTTCGTTGGTGAGAGAGAATTGAGAGTCGATACAATGATCTTGTCCTCCACATTCCGTAGAAAAATATATATTGTAAAAAAATAAACTTTTTTTTAGAATTAAAAAAAATCCCTAAATAGAGAGTAATAGAGTATTAATTTGACTGATATTCGGAGATGAGCACCGAAGAGAAGCTATACGAACTAAGCAGGGGCAAATGATTTCATCTCCTTTTGAAAGCCACATATCAAGCCTCCATCTTTCCCCAAAACCCTCGAATTATCTTCAAATTTGTCTTCCAAGTTCACTAGAGTGTCGGAAATGGCGGGAATTTGGACGTGACTCAAACCCGAAGCGCGGTAGAATCACCATGAGAGACCGGAGCAACAACAGGAAGCCGTTACAAAAGGGCAGGAACCTCAGTATCGAAGCAATTCAGACCCTCCAGACGCTGAAAAGGGCGAAGAAGGATGCCGATTCATTGGAGAAAGTGTTCGACTCAAAGTTCAGGCGTCTGTTGAAGTTCGACATGGTGGCCGTTCTTCGCGAGCTCATTAGGCAGGGCGAGTACCAATTAGCTCTCAAGGTAATAATAACAGCTCCGCCTAACACTTCTACTTTTGCAGGAATTGGTTCAACCTTAAAGTTCACCATGTTAGACGATTTGGAGGATTGGATTGATAAATATTGTCTAATTGCTGAAGAGTAACCATAGTTTCGCTTGCACAGTGTAAAATACCCTTATATCTGAATTGACCTGTGGCTTAGGTATTTGAGGATATTCGGAGAGAGCACTGGTATAAACCTCGGGTATTACTGTATAATGCTTTGATTACAGCTTTGGCAAGTGCTCAAATGCTGGAAGAGGTTGAGTTTGTTTTCTCAGCTTTGAAGAACGCAAGTGATTTGGAACCGGATCAAGAGGGCTTTACCATTCTGATGAGCACTTTGGTGGATTTTAACTTGACTGGGCTTGCAATGGAGTGTTTGAACTTGATGATGTCATTAGAATGTGACCCAGATAAGCCAACCTTCAAGACCTTGATAAAATTCTTGGAATCGCAAAGTGAAATGGAACTTGCATATATTGTTCGACAGGAAGCACAAAAAATCTTCTGGTCCCTGGAGTTTTTAGAGGAGGAAGATATTGTTGTGGCTTAAATTTTCCTGTTTAGTTGTAAGATCATACAATTGATTATATCCAAAGTTGTAGCAATCCTGTTCAATGTCTCTGTCTTGTTGTAGTCTTTAGAAATTACAAACTTCATCCAACAGTGTTAGCTAGTGATCATTAGTTTGGATGTGCTTGACATCAGAGAACTGGGTTTTTTTTAAAACAAGGGGATTTTGCTACAGATTTTAGGAACCCAGAGCTTCCCTTGTTAATTTTAGTTAATAATACAAATTTACTTGCTCTCAATATCTTCAAAGATTGACATCAAGCATTGAAACACGTTCTGCTTGATAATGTCCCTTTACAAGATCAAGTTAATTCCCTCCCTGAACCTGTAAATCATAGAATAAATGAAAACTGTCAAAATTTGCAAAATTAGCACTCTATCATTTACATTAGATCAAATTCTCCAAAAATTCAAGATTGGAACAACCAAAATTATTGGTAGGCAAACTTTCAATGCCATCCCTAAGCCTGTACATGAACTTTCTAATTACAAATCCAATGAATTTACCCAAATAGCAATCTTGATCTGGCTAAAGAAACTACAAAAAGCTGGAAAATCAAATTAAAATTGCCTAGAAAACTAAACTTCCATATTTGGCTATGAACATTAGATGTAAATATACAGCTGTGTCAGCCCATGTCAAACAAAGATATCTGTATAAGGGATGACAGTGCCAACAGAAGCAGTGCTGTCCTTGCTTCGAATAGCTGCGGAGCTATAACCAGTATTGATCTTCTTCTCACCAACATTGAGAGCCTTTTTTTCAGCATGATAGTGAGCTTGTGTGGATGGCTCTAGGAATCCTTCTGCATATACAAAGTTTGTATGTTGTCCCAATTCCATTGAGCGAAACTTCTTCTTTCTGTCATGTACTCGATGGAGAGGCATTCCCCTAAATACAAATACAGAAGAAGATTCATGAGTTTTTTTATCACCTTGGATCATATGAATTAATTATGGTGAATGGGAAAAAAATTCAGTCAAAAACAAAAAAGGCCCACAAATCCCGTCAAAGCTTTCCTTCTCTCATGACCTCATCCTGTAACAGAACCAGGATAAAGCTGGGAGATTTGCACAATTTGTTATCTGCGAAAAATTTCTAAAATTCTCGACTTTACTGCTAGTTTCCAACAGAACAGAACATGCATATAGTAATCAAGAGATCACACGATTGAATTCCCAGTTTCTAACAGAACATGCATAAAGTAATCAAGATTGAATCAGAAGAGAGAAGAGTTACCGGACATGAAAGAGGTGAGAGATATCATCCATCCCGAGGTAAAATCCGACGGCATCAAGAAATGCGCGATACGTGTAGATATGCTGGCCGTCGATTCTCTGATAGGGAAGCCTGGGTCTCTGCGGCAACACCGCTTCACCATTCACAGCGGCCGGCGCCGACGTCAGCCATTTGTGCGTTCCTGCGGCGCCGATACACGCGGCAGCAGCGTATACGTACTCCTTCCAAACGACGCCGTTTGGCGCCGGCTTCGGGGGATGGCCCACGAACCCTAGAGTGGACATGATGGGCTCGAGCTCGTCGTGAGTCATAATCGGCTTGAAGGTTCTGGTGTGCCACAACGCCAATTTTAATTTTCTCGCTGGGTTATCAACATTACAATTGTCCATCTCTTTTGAAAAAATTTCAGTCCGGATTTTTGGGTGGATATTGGGATTTTTGGGGGTGGGTTGGGACTTGGGAATGGTGTAGTGGACAAGGTTTTGAATAGGGAGGGAAGGGGGGAGGGGTTTTAGGAGGGACACTGTGATTTCAAGCGGTTGGTTGTGGGAGTGAAATGACTGACTTACCCTTGTATATTTGCAGGAAATTACGCTGTGTGCCGTTAAGATTTGAGAGGCACAAGACGCACGCACATATGGGAAAACATACAAGATACTCCGTATTATCTTACCAACATAAAGCTTCTTTCTGACTTATAAATCATGTTATACAACAAGTTAGTCTACCGAATTCAATGAACAAAGTAGCCGAATGAAGGAAAAAAAGGGTCAAAGCCGGATATAAAGAGTGACTCAAATGAGATAGGGGAGGATACAGAAAGAGATGAGAAGAGAAGATTAGGGGTTAAGATAATTAACTCATTCTGATTGATTCTCTAGAATACAAAATAAGAGTATTTATAATAACTCTAATCTCTAGCTAACAAGTTAAACCTAATTGCTGAAATATTAAAAAGATATTCTTATTAAAAGATAAAAACTAAAGACCTAAATAAAAGGAAACCACAATATTCTAAATAAGACCGATATAACTAATCATCTAATATAATTATTATAGTGTATCAATTCTCCCCCGTTGACAATCGACTTGTCCTCAAGTTGTAAATCAAGGAGATACGCAACACTTGTATCATTTAAGCATAATCCTCCGGGGTCAAAAACAAAATTGGATCCAACAAATGACCCACATGTATCGATAAGAACAACCATGTTCAAGGTTTGATCCCAAATGATCTCAGCCCAAAAAGGAGGCACGCCATTAAGTAAAATGTACATCCCGTCAATGGTGTTTGCTTGGCTCGAGGTGACGTGTTGCAAATGTTCAGCAGCCATTTCCACACCTTCCTTTAAGAATTTGAGTTGGTGTCCAAATAATGACAGTTCAAGATTTAAGGAAGAATTATCGCCACTGAATTCATAAGCGATCGAGAATCCATCAGAACCCGAGCCAAAAAACATATCAAACCCATCACAAGCTTGAGCAAAAAATTCAGACTGAGTGGTGTCCTTCAAGGTCTCAGTAGAACTCGTGTCATTCTTTTCTAACAACGTATCCATCAAAACCTGATTTGAACTCGCATGGGTGGGAACTAAAGAACGATCGCTGAAGATAAGCTACTCAAGATTTCCGGTGGGCGCGGGTATGCAGGCGGCGGGCGCGAGTGGGCAGGCGGCGGGCGCGGGTGTTTGGGAAGTGATCGCTCAACATAAGTTTGTGCAGGTGGGCTCGCATCTTCGATTGGTACGTCGATCTCGTGTACATTGTTGCTGATTCGATCATCATGAAACAATTCCGTTCGACAGCATCCATCATATATGCATCTTTCATTAAAAGATTTAAACGCATCTATGGCGGATTCTACGTTCTGGAAACAAAGTCTTCAATGAAACCCTGTGTTCGGGCTTAATCTCTCAAGATCCTCTATAATTTCGAAGACGGAAAACACTTGCTCTAATACGTTGCAAAAAACTAGGTAGATTTCCCCATGAATTTTGACGTAAAGAGTTCGATGTAATAACTCCATTAGATAACGCTCCATGGATGTTCAGGAATGAAAGCACCAAGTGATACAAAACCAAGTTAGTCTTGTACCAAATTCAATGAAAAAAGTAGTCGGGTGAAGGGAAGAAGGGCCAAAGTCGGGGATAAAGAGTGACTCAGATGAGATAAGGGAGGAGACAGGAAGAGGCGTAGATGAGAAGAGAGGATTAGGGTTGAGATAAATAATCCATTCTGATTGATTATCTAGAATACAATATAAGAGTATTTATAATAACTCTAATCTCTAGCTGACAAGCTAACCCTAATTGCTGAAATATTAAAAAGATATTCTTACTAAAAAATAAAACTAAAGAGCTAAATAAAAGGAAATCACAATATTCTAAATAAGACTAATATAACTAATTATCTAATATAATTATTATAGTGTATCATCTTGTAAATTTGATTTAAATTATATTAGAATCTTATCTATTGTTCCGTTTGTTCTTACCATCAATATACTATAACTAAAGTCGAATCTCTCTATCTTATGTGGCGTCGTCTTAACTATGTCACGTAGGCGTTTTAATTTTTCCATTTACATCTTTGCCCTTTGTTAATTTAAGTATTTACAATCCTTATATTATAATAATAATCCTTATATTACTAATATACAATTGTATTTAGACATCTTATAATTTGGCAAGTTGATTTAGGAGCCTAATCCATTATGGAAAGTTTTTATTAAATATAATAATGTTACTAATATTACTAATATACAATTATATTTAGAGATCTTAAAATTTGGCAAGTGATAGAAAAATAATCCTTATTATGAAATAATTTTTTTAAATATAATAATATAACTAATATACAATTATATTTAGAGATCTTAAAATTTGGTAAGTGATAGAAACCTAATCTTTATTATAAAGTATTTTAAAAAATTCAGAAAATAATATTACTGTTTTTTTTAAATATTAGGAACATAATTATTATATTTAATTTACACCGCCCATTTTTTTAAATCAATTTTATTTTTGAAAATTAATTGGATTATTTTTAATTGGATTATTTCATATTATTTTTAATATATTAGTTTTATTTTTGGATATGATAGTTTATAAGATAAGATACATATAGTTTCTCAAAAAAAATCCTTACTTATATCAATAATTATTTTTGAAAATTATAGTTTTTTAATAAGATGCGTATAATTTTTTTTAAATATCAATTTAATCAAATTTAAAAATAAACAATACAATAATTTCATAAATTCGTGCAGGGCACGAGAACTAAGGCTAGTTTTTGAGTAAAATGATAGTGATAAACTGATAATAGTATATGTATCTGAATTGCTCTTGGGCTTGGCCGCTCGCCACCACCGTTTTTATTCAACTGGAACGCTCTATTTGTGTGTGTGAAATTGGAACAAGTCCTTGATCAGGAGTAGCTGCTCCTTTGGTTTCACAAATCCTGCTCTAATTTCTCCTTGGAAGGGATCGCAACACATGATATTTTCACACGTCTAACAAAATTCAGACACTTCCAATAAATGATGATTCTTAGATCTTTGGCCCGGACGAGTTGAGCACGTTTGTCTTAGAGTTCTAACACCTGCTCCTTTTCGTCGCAACCCTGATATTGATTGCTTGTAAGGCCATTGAAGGAAAGCTTAGATTGAACTGGAGGGTTGATTTGTGAAAGCGTATGTTGCTGAATTAAAAAAAGATTCTCCGAATAATGATGAAATTGTGGGTTTGCTCCAGGGATTGATAATATATAGGCATATAGTTGTACGTTTAAGGAGCTTGCAATTTAACACTGGATGTTGATGAAGTGGTAAAGGCAGATGTAATGTATAATGAAGGCTTTCCTCTCCCTTTTCATAGCCTACCTGGCTGAACTAACGCCATGAAGTTGATTGAAGACGATATGGGATGATGAAGCAAACCCCTCGCAAATCGAACTAGAAGTGAAAGATTTAAATTATATGTCAATTATAGATGGATGGGATCTGTGAGATCATGGATTCTAATATTCTATATAAGTTATTGTGCCCCGTTCCTCACCCAAAAAAAATTATTGTTTGAATTTTCTATATTATAATTATTAATTATGGTTTTTTTATAATTATTCTAAAATTAATATCGATAAGGTATTACTCATATCCGGTGTGGGCATTAGAACATTGAGAGGACTTTTCCTTGGTAGGTTGTATAAAGCTTTCGTCTCAATTCATATTTAGCTCTAGCAATTGTAAAATTCTAGTACAATTATATCCATAACAAGAAGATATAATTGACTAATCGTGTTAACTTATTCTAGATAACTAAAGATAGACAATCAATTAATACTACTCTCTCCGATCGACTATATAAGACGTCTTAGAATTCCGTCGGGTTATTGCGCCCCGGTCAGAATTGTAGGGCGTCCCGGATTTATTATAGCGGTAGGTTTTAACGCTTACTTTTAAAAAAAAAAAAAAAAAAAGTGTAGCGGTACCGGTGGCCGGTTCCGTTATTTGTAAAATACCGAGGATCGACACAGGTGGTAAAAATTTTTTACCTCTCTTAGTACCGGTATCGTGTACCGGTACCGCTACAGTAAAAAACGTAACGGTTCCGGTTTCCGCTACCGCAATTCGTAAGGCACCACACCACTTCGCCATTTAACCAAACCATGGAAGACGCAGTGAGGGTCAAAAAATTTAGCCTAGCATTTCACCGCAAGTAAAACCTCCGAGATGTGGCCATTTGGAAGTCATGGGCATTCCAATCCTAATCCCATGAATCTAAATGAAGAATACGAGGGTGAAAATGACGAAGAACACGAGGGTGAAAGTGACGAAGAACACGTGGGTGAAGACGACGGTGGGGGCGGAATGCTTTATGAAAATGTGGTATGTAAATTCCGAATTTTAGTTATATTATTTAATTTTAATTTTTTAGTTAAATATAGTTAATTAGAAATATTTAATAATAATTTTGTAGTTAAATATAGTTATTTAGAAATAATTAGGTTTTTTTATAGTTGTTATAATTGTTAAATTAGTTGGGTAGAAATTGTTAGTTATAATATTTTATAATTGTAAAATAAGTTGAGTTGAAAGGTTTAGTATTAAAACTTTATAATATTTTATAATTTGTTATATGCAAGTAATAATTAAACTCTTTAAATTTGTGAATCAATTTTTTACAGTTTCCCGATTTTTCTACCCACTTTGAGTCTGATAATGAGTGGCCGGATCGGAACGTAATGCTAAAATGGGCTAGAGGAATAGGCAAGAATCTGAACATGGTGTTGACCATTAAAAATTCGTGGGAAACGAGGGTCCTTTTAGCATGTGTGTTGGCTGGTGAGTACAAGCCAAAAAAGAAGGGGAAATCTGGCATTATAGGAAGATTGTTACAGGCTGGTGATAATCTAAAGGAAAACCCACGTTCAAGGAAAATTGGTTGTCCGTTTGAGTTGGTTGGACAAAGGGACAGGAGGACCCATTCTTGGCGGCTAAGCGTGAAATGCGGTCGCCACAACCACGACCTTTCTACTAGTTTGGAGGGGTACCCTTTTGCCGGCCGCCTGACTGATGAGCAAAAGAAGGATGCAAGGCTATTAACCCTCGCA
This sequence comes from Fallopia convolvulus, assembly GCA_964016875.1. Classification (NCBI taxonomy): domain Eukaryota; kingdom Viridiplantae; phylum Streptophyta; class Magnoliopsida; order Caryophyllales; family Polygonaceae; genus Fallopia; species Fallopia convolvulus. The sequence goes on from OZ024736.1 coordinate 42,170,947, forward strand.
CATGGTGAACCGAAATTTGTTATGACATACTTGCGGCAAAAGTGGCCGGACATGACAACATCGATGAGGCAGTTGTACACTTTTCGGCACGAGATACTGAAGAAAGAGATGAGCTCGATGACGGTAACTCAATTCTCGCTCCATTTCTTAAAGTCAAATGGGTACTATCTCGATTATCGATCCGAGGAGGAAAGCAACGAGATAATTGACTTTTTCTTTGCCCACCCCAAGTCGTTGAATCTGCTGAAGCTGTTTCCGTATGTTGTGATTATGGATGTGACATACAAAACAAACATCTAAGTATTTATGATAAAAGCATATTTACTTTGCACATTAAGTTTTGCACGTTAACTTATTCAAATTAATTATCATGTTAGGTACAACATGCCTTTGTGTGAGATGGTAGGGTTTACTTGCACCGGACAGACTTTTTGCATTGGGTTTGCATTTATGGCAAGAGAGACCCAAGATCACTACGAATGGGTGTTATATCAATTGCGGCAGGTCTTCGAATTGGTTGGAAAAATGCCAGAAGTTGTTGTCACTGATCGTGATGTTGCCGAGGTTAACGCCGTCACGGTCTTGTGCCCCGACGCTAAACACTTGTTGTGTTGGGTGCATATCAAGCGAAATTGCAAGGCATACGCTCTGGCGAACGGGTTTTCTGAGGGGACCGCGAAGTGGTTTGGAAACAAAGCATGGGAGCTATTTTGCTCGACGAGTGTATCAGAGTACGAGGCACGACTTCGTCTATTGCGGGATGGTCAGATTGGAATACAACATCCACTCAATCCCTTGTTGTTGGCATACCTCCAGAGGAACTGGCTTACTCCCTGGCGTGATCACATAGTTAGAGCATACACCGATCATCGTCTCCATTTGTTTACAAGGACCACGAACAGGTAAGTAAATTAATTTTCCTTACGAGAAAACCCTAAACTATTATTAACGTTATTGGTACTTATTTAACTAAATATTTTTCAGGGTTGAGTCCCAACACTCTTTGCTGAAAAATTATTTGGAGTCTTCTGTTGGTGGGTTCAGCACAGTTTTGAGAAAGATGCACGCCATGGTGAACATTCAGGTGCATAACATTAGGGGAGAGATGGAAAGGGACCGTACGAGCGAACCGTTGTCCATCAAACAATTGAGCGAGCCGCTCAAAACCGTCTTCTCTCGCCTTCCAATGAAGGTTTCCAACATGTGTATTGGAGAGTTGTTTGGCCATGTCAATGCTATATTTGACCCGAGTAGTTCTTTCCGTCCAACATGCGACGATGCATGGTGGACAACGGCCCGTGGACTACCTTGCCCTCACCAAATCCTTGCTTGTATGACTGAATGCAGACCTATTGAGCTTTCGATGATTCATGATTTTTGGAAACAATTGGTGTGGGAAGGCCAAAGGGGAGTAGATGAACAGGTGACCCCCACAGCTCTCGATCCAAATGACGATATATGGACGAGGATGATACAAGACTTCTATGAAGGAAAGATTGATCCTATCGTCAAACATCAGGTTGGTCAAAAATATAAAAACCTCAAATATCCCGAAGAGGGGGATTTGATGGAGCCATCTCTCAAGACAAAGAAGAAGGGTAGGCCAAGGAAGAACTCAAAAGTCCAACCAAGAGATTTGACTAGGCTGGAGCATCTTCAAAAACACGGAAGAGACCCTCGTTCTATGCCTGGGGTTGCACATAGCCATGTTCCAGAGGGAGAGGAAGAGGAAGAGGAAGAGGAAGAGGAAGAGGAAGGGAAAGGGGAAGGGGAAGGGGAAGGGGAAGAGGAAGAGGAAGAGGAAGGTGTATACCGTCCCACGTTTGAAGTAGAAGGGCACATTGAAGTTGATTTCGGTGTCCATGTACCCAACTTCATGAGGCAATTCATCGTCAGTGCTATTGATGTCGTAGGAGATGGTAATTGTGGGTACAGGGCACTCGCTTATCTGATTGGTTGGGGGCCGGATAATTGGAGGAGGATGCGAGAGGAGATGGCTTTGGAGTTGAGGACCCACTACGAGACGTATGCACTTATACATCCTTATTGGACACATATTGATGATTTGATCAATCAGGTCAGTACAGATTACTTCTGGATGGAGACGCCAATGGTTGGATTAGCGTTTGCTACTAGATTCCAGTGTGCACTTGTCGTATTATCCGAGCGTGGTCCTCATACATGCCTCCCGATGATTGCGTGTGAAGCTCCCGATAGTCTTGTGTGGAACAACGTCATAGCGATTGCTCATCTAGGGAACCATTATGTCCCGGTAAGGGTCATACATTTACATATTCTTGTTGTGCTAAAACATTTATTCTATAACTTACGAATTTGTCATTGCAGGTTACGCTCGTAGATGGCGCCCCCATTCCGACCTCTGCGAGGATTTGGACCCAATTTCATCATCATAGTGTTCGTGGAGTGGATCTTCCCTTTCATGACCGCATGGCCCAATACGTTAGTTACCACAATGCAGCTGGGTTGCCTCCTAGTTTCTTTTAGAATATGACTTGTATTTGTATTTGTAGAGGTATTTGTAAAATGTTTGTGAAAAAAGATATTTATGAAATGTTGTTGTTATTATTATTATTATTATTATTATTATCCCACCACAGTTACTAATATCCAACAACACATAAAATGAAAACAAACATTTGTTACACTAAACATCCATAACAAACTGCTAAACCTCCCGTGGCTCTATCTATAAAATCCAGCATCACTGTGTCGTCCAGGTTGGTAGTGCGAGGGAGGGTTAGGAGGTCGCCAGTTCGGTTGAGCTTGCGGGAGCTGTCCAACTACACCCGTCTCGAGGGCATCCAAAAGCTCAACTCCCCATCCCCCTAGTGCTCTGTATTGGCGAAAATGGTGAAGGACTCCTTCCAAATAAGATAGACGCTACAAATATGATTGTCATCACTGTGATTAGTAAATTACTAAGACCCAAAATAAACGAAATAAGTTGTTCACGTACCGCGATAGGGTCGATCTCGTGGGGTGCTACCGCTGGCCGGGGAGCTCGAGCGTTCAACAAATATGGATGAGATCGTGCCTGCAACCACGATACATAGTCTTCATCCATAGCATAAGGGAAAATAGCTATGTCCCCCTCGGGCACCAAGTGTTGGTGGCGTGAATTCCAATGGTCATCTTCATTGTTGAAGTGAACTTTATATTGGAACCGGTGTAGATTATCCTCCCTTTTCACCGCAAAAGGCCTAATCACGTCTAGAATAGGGATCCTCTGGTGGTACCCAAACTGCCTATAAAATCTATCAGGCATATAGGGCTCCCGATCTCCGAAGTACGTGAGCAAACCCCTATACCGCGACTCCTTCAGCTCATCCCTAGTAAAGTCGAGGCCTTGGCCCCACGGCATCCAACACACCTGGTTCATGTCCAATGCATCTAATTGTTCCCGCAACCCCAACATCTGCGCCTCTTCTATGTTCCGACTCGCTTCCGAATGAAAGTCGGTCGCACTCGCACCCGGTGCCCTGCTCATCCGACCCTTAAACTTCGGAAAATACTTCCATATCCATAACTACACAGAAAAATAGACATATTACATAAATTAAAGCATAAAAAAACAAATGCATGTTAGATAAATAAACACGGGAATTTAAAACTTACAATTAGGAGGTATGGACACCCACTCATTTGCTTGGCATGCGTGCGGGATGCACAACCCAGTTGCCTGTACAACCAACACAAAGTAGCAGCCCCCCATGCATATGAAGAGGTCACTCCGTGATCTAAAAGAAGGTGCATTAATTTGTATTGCACCGCAGAATCAGACTTGTCCAAAAATATGGTTGACCCGAGCAACAACATCAAGTACAAAGATGCAATGGTGTGTTGATCAGCTCCTCGAGTATTGACCAACTCAGTTAGACGCCCCTTGAGCTTAGGGATGTTGATGCCACCTTTCCTAATTTGCCTGTTCACATCTACAATGCTGACACTTAGCATATTAGCCAATACCTGACGTATGATGTCATCGTTATGACCGCTATGACCCGATCGCACCTTTAACCCGGCTCATTCACATCTACTTCTTCGACATCAGGATTATCTGTGTTCATGTTTTGTATAGGTGGGTTTGGGGGCGGCATATGATAACCCTCTGGGGCCGTGTAGAGCGTAAGCGGCATGGGTGGCATGGGCGGCTCAGATGGGTCCTGGGAGCTCGACGGGTAATGGGAGCTAGATGGATATTGGGAGGACGACGGGTAATGGGAGGACGACGGGTACTGAGAGGACATGTACTGTGAGTCCGGGTACTGGGAGGCCGGGTACTGTGAGTACAAGTACTGAGACTCCGGGTATTGTGAGGGAAATTGGTAACCCTCATGTGTGGGCGGACCTGTCTCATAGGTCGAGCGTCTACCAGTGAGCGGAGTAGGGTCCGCAAAAAGGTCGGGGGTAATATCAAAATCAGCACCCCCTCTAGACAGATAATTTCTTATTGATGAAAGGTCATCGAAATCTGCACATATTTTATATTTATGATATAAAATAATCAAAATAATTATAAATTATAAGCTAAATATTTCGATACAATTATGAAAATAATTCTAAAATATTACGACTAATATTCTAAAAAATTCTAAACAATTCATTAAATATCACAACATAATTAAAACTAATAATATTATAATATAAAATAATCGAAATAATTCTAAATAATTATGTAAATATTTCTAAAATATTAAAACTAATATTCTAAAAAATTCTAAAAAATACAACTAATATTCTAATAAATTCTAAACAATTCTAAAAATAAAACCTTAAATATCACAACATAATTAAAACTAATAATATTCTAATATTATAATATAAAATAACCGAAATAATTCTAAATAATTATATAAATATTTCTAAAATATTAAAACTAATATTCTAAAAAATTATAACTAATCCTAAAAAATTATAAAAAATTACAAATAATATTCTATAATATTCTCATCGTATTATAATATTAAAACTAATATGTTCAAAATTTCTAAAAAATTAATACTAATATTCTAAAAAATTCTATAATTCAAAATAATATTCTATAATATTCTCATAGTAATATAATATTAAAACTAATATGCTCAAAATTTCTAAAAAATTAATACTAACATTCTACAAAATTCTATAAAATTCAAAATAATATTCTATAATATTCTAAAAAAGTGTAAACAATTACAACTAATATTCTAAAAAATTCTATTTACAAATACAATAATTACGCAAAAAAACAATTACGTACCTACACCTTGTAACGGATTAACGTGTTGGGTGTATGGGGATTGGACCGTCATTGCTTCTAGAGCCGTGGTTACAATCGCCTCACTACCGCTTGGGCCACCTACATTGTCCCTTGTGGCTAAACCCTCATTCAAATTAATCGATTGAGGTGCATCCCGCCTTCTATGCGAACTAGAAGTAGGCGGAGGTGGCGTCTTTGACTTTGATTTTCCACGAATCCGGTTCTTTATAAAAAAATTAACAAATCAAAATTTAACTACTAATCAATTAAAATTAAATTACAAAATTATAAGAATCAAAAATATGTAAAATTCTTACATATAGATCCATTGTTGTAAAGCTTGAATGGAGAGATGAAGGATTGAGGTTGAAGAAGATTGAAAATGGAGGGCGAAATGAAGAAGGAGATGGAGTGTTTTTTTTTGAAAAAATGGAGAGGGGTGGGTTTATGGTTGTATGTAGTAGGAGGTAGCGGAGGAGTAAACGAGACAGAGTAAATTCGACATTCAATACGAGCGTCTTCCGCGCCTTGGTCAACGCGTAATCTGCAAATGCAGATTACGCAGTACCGGTAGCGGAAACCGCTACCGGTACTGGTGCAGATTCCCACGCGAGGGAATCTGCACCATATTGACTTGAAATTTAAAAAAAAAAAAAATTAAATGTTCCGGTACATTGTACCGCTACCTTATAAAGCGGTAGGTTTTTCCGCTTTCATTTCCTGCGCGCCATTAAACTCTGAACGGGGCGCCATACATTGCTCTAGAATTCTCACATATATTAAGATTCAAATTACTCCTACCCTACTCTATCACCCTAGTTGACAAGCTTTTAAGTTCTTTTTTACTTTTCTCTTTTTTTGTTTGGATTTATCTCACCTTTTATCTCCTCCCTACGTTCATTTTAAAGATAATAGATGCCCAAAAGTTAAAAAGTAAACTGAAAAGGGGAGTACTAAACCAGAAAAATAAAAAATTCTTGCATTTATTTAATTAAAAAAAGAAAACACTAATAATACAAAGTAAAAAAGGTTAAAAAAACTTATATACTTGATCGGAGGGAGTATAAATTAGGAAACTTAATAGTATAATAATCTAATATTGTTATCATGTTCCCTCAAACTAGACAGATGATCAGAGATACAGTCTAAGCTTGGAGACGATTGTTTGAAGCCGCAACCCAATTGGAATCGGGCTAAGCCTCTTGGTTTTGTAAGGATGTCCTCGCAAAGAGATGTCCATAGGAAAAGGTCGAGCTTGAAGACAATTTCTTAAAAGCGACGCTGATCTCGTGTTGTTGGTGATGAAACCCGAAATAAACTGATGCTAGAAACAAGTAAAGAGATTATTTATTCGACGAGACAAACACTTGCTTTTATTAACGATTGTCAAGCCTAAGATCTCTTTTACGAGATTCAAGGTCTCTGCCTAATGAGGTTCGAGACCTCTTTGTTAGAACGAGGTTACCGCTTATAAAGGTTGAGCTTTTTTCAGCGGAAGTTATTTTGTTCTGAACTGGTGGTTTCATCGTTTATTTAAATATTATTTTAAGAAAATTAAAGTTAATTTTTTATAATTTTAAGGTTTTTTTAGTTAAAGTTAAAGTTTGGAGTTTAGCTTTGATGTAGGATCTATTTAAAATATAGAGTATACACTAATTTTAGTTAGTCTTAAGATTAATATTTTTAACATAATTTTTTATTTTTTTAAATACTCACGAAACCGGAACTACCTCGCAACCATCCTGAAACCGGAACCGAACTGAGGAACATGAGTTTAGCAATTCCGGTTCCACGGTTCTAGAATCGTGGAATCACCGGTTGCAGAACCGCAGCCATGACTAACGTAATTATGTACATGGGTGAACCGAGGATTAACGTTGGCCGACAGCTAACTACAGTCGGCTGGGTAATCCTTAATTGGGGATTTGGGGCCCAGCAGATCGCTTTCAGCCGCTGATCCAGATTTGATTTATTGCAAATCACTACAAAAGAGCTGGTCAGCACTCAGCGCTACTACTCTCCGCCTGCCTACTCGGGTGTTTCTTCGCACCCTCCTCTCAACCTCTTCTCGTCTTCCTCCTTGTTGCACGGGAAATCAATAAGCAAACACCCTCTAGTCAAATTTACAAGGCCCCATATAAAAATGAAATAGAAAAGGATTTAAAAGAGGTTGCCCTGTTTGACGACATTTTCTTATGTGCACATGTTTGTTCAGGAACTTACCTTGAAGGATCTTCACTGCTCCATTATACCCCATTTTTCAAATAAATCTTTTAATTCCTTTTGCCCTTTCTCTCCCTCTACTTTTCAACTCTTTTTCTTCTTCATACACCAATACACCATCATCTTCTTCATCCTCCTCCTCCCCCTGTTGACTTATCATTCCTTTATCCTATCCTCCTACCCTCTTGTTTCTGTAGATCTGCAACTCTTCCTAGCTTTTCCTTCTGGTTATTTATCCTGCAAGGTTTGGTTTTTCATTTGTTTGGTTCCATCGCTTAATTGATTGCTCTGTTTGGTCTTATTACTCATCGTTTCTTGTGTATGCTCAGGTTCGTATTTCAAGATCCTCCCTTTTTTGGGGGGCTTAGCTCAGGATGCTAAGTTGGAGGAAGACTAGCTCAAATTCCTAGTGGTTTCTAGGCGGAGCTTCGGAATCGCCTGTTTTGATCGTTTCATGGGCAACACATGCCGTGGATCTTCCGCGACAAAATACGATCAGGGCGTAAACCAGCCCGAGGATCAATTGAACTCCATTCACCATACCTCTAACTCCTCCAGCTCCAATACCAATACCAATCCCAGTTCCAACCACTCTCACTCCAGTAGCTCCTCCCATCAAGAACTCCCCAGAGAAAACCCTAGCAAAAGCAATAGTACAGACATGCTTAGCTCGATGGCCAAGGACGGCGTGTCGAAGAAGGTGGGGATTGATAATGCTTATTACGTCCTAGGTCACAAAACCCCCAACATTCGCGATCTCTACGCCATGGGCCGTAAACTAGGTCAAGGCCAATTTGGGACAACCTATTTGTGCACAGAAATCTCCACTGGCAATGAATACGCTTGCAAATCCATATCCAAGAGGAAGCTGATATCCAAGGAGGATGTGGAGGATGTTCGGAGGGAGATTCAGATAATGCACCATCTGGCTGGTCACAAATATATTGTGGCCATTAAGGGTGCTTATGAAGATCCTCTGTATGTGCATATAGTTATGGAGCTCTGCAATGGAGGTGAGTTGTTTGATCGGATCATTCAGAGGGGACATTATAGTGAGAGGAAGGCAGCTGAGTTGATTAGGATTGTCGTTGGGGTTGTGGAGACTTGCCATTCTCTAGGTGTGATGCATAGGGATTTGAAGCCTGAGAATTTCTTGTTGGTAAACAAAGACGATGATTTCTCCCTCAAAGCTATTGACTTTGGATTGTCTGTATTCTTCAAGCCAGGTACAATTCATTGCAATAAAAAGTGTTCCCATTATTGTCTCCCTGCATTTATTTGGTTGGAGTAGTCCTTATTGACAAACTTAGAAGTTCTCTGAGATACTGTAACGTTCATTTAGTCTGAAAAGTATAATGATTTGATGTTGGTAATGTTTCCTTGTAAAACCGTACAAATTATTGTGATGTGTCCTCATCTGATGTTCACTTGATGACTATAATAATTTGTTTGGCTGGATAACCCTTCTTCACAAACTTGGAAGGTCTTATAAACTTCAATTGCTGGGTTGTAGTCTGTTATTAATGATTCAATGCTTTACCATACATATTATTGGTTTCTTGTATGGTGTCCACCTGATGCCCAGTAAAGTAGGTATTATTGCTAAAAACACACTCGTTTTTTTCATGGAGCTTAAAACATACTTCTAACTTGGAGCAATAAGTTATCATGCTATTGAGTGAATATGAGTAGGATTTGTTACTTATCTATGACTTATTGATGCAGGTCAATGGTTTACTGACGTGGTCGGAAGCCCATATTATGTTGCACCAGAGGTACTTAAGAAGAAGTATGGTCCTGAAGCAGATGTGTGGACTGCAGGTGTCATACTGTATATATTGCTTAGTGGTGTGCCCCCATTTTGGGCCGGTATGGTGTTCTGTAACTGGACCTGTTATTGGTAGTTCTTTCTTGTGGTGGAAGTTCATTTATTTACCTTTTTCCCACTTTTTTCGATTGTTTCTGGAGTTCAGAAACACAGCAGGGAATATTTGATGCAGTTCTAAAAGGACATATAGACTTCGAATCAGATCCATGGCCCGTGATATCTGACAGTGCAAAGGATTTAATCAGAAGCATGCTTTGTTCCAACACTACTGAGCGTTTAACTGCTCACCAAGTATTATGTAAGCATGTCGTCTCTTTTGGTTACCATTAATGGAAGTTTAAAATCGAAGTGATTTCCTTTTGGATTTTCCCCCTTAACTTTGCAATTGTGGTATTATAGGTCATCCTTGGATTTGTGAAAATGGTGTTGCTCCTGATAGAGCTCTAGATCCTGCTGTACTTTCTCGTCTCAAGCAATTCTCTGCAATGAATAAATTGAAGAAAATGGCATTGCGGGTATGTATAAGAAATGTTGTGCGTTTCTTTGATTTTGCAAAACTTTTTGAAGTATATGATCCACGGCGTGCTGATGAATCTCAAAGGAACATTTTGTGGTTCCATTTAGCAAAAATTATACCGGCATACCTAAGTAGAGTCTTATAATCTTTTCAGTGGCTTACAAACTGGAAAGACCTATAATTGATACAAATGACACTGGCAGAATACTGTTTAAAGCTCATACCATAATTTCTTTGTCGTGGCATTTGGCTCAGGAGACCTATTTTGTCATGCTTCTGTAGAGACGACTATTTTTTTATATTTTGTTTTGCACTTCTATCTATTAGTATTTTTTACTACTACCCTGTAGTGTTAATTTAAACCACTCATCATTTCAATATAATGACATAAAAGGGAAGTACAAAAATATCTCATTTGGCTTGCTTCTGTTTGTTGCCTTCATGATTTTATTTCAGGTGATTGCTGAAAGCCTGTCAGAAGAGGAGATTGCTGGTTTGAGGGAAATGTTCATATCTATGGATACTGATAACAGTGGGGCTATCACCTTTGAAGAACTCAGGGATGGTTTGAGAAGATATGGCTCTACCCTTAAAGATAATGAGATACGAAATTTGATGGAAGCGGTAGGATTGTATTTTCATTACATTTTTCCGTTTCTTCTGTAATTAACATTTCACCTTGTGTTCTAGTTGCTATTTTTTTCCTCCTTGCCTTCTCTTTGCTATGTTTTTACTGTTGTGAAAGGTAGTTAGTTTGACTGGTGTGGTGTTTAATTAGGTGATATCTCTCTTACAATTTTCAGGCTGATGTGGATAAGAGTGGGACCATTGACTATGGAGAATTCATAGCTGCAACAATCCATCTCAACAAGCTAGAGCGTGAAGAGCACCTCGTTGCAGCCTTCCAGTACTTTGACAAGGATGGAAGTGGATCCATTACTATTGATGAGCTTCAGCAAGCCTGTGTAGAACAAGGCATGAATGATGCTTTTCTTGAAGACGTTATCAAAGAAGTTGATCAAAACAATGTAAATCTCCCTCCTTCCATTTATAGAGATTTATTACTTCTAATTTGTCTTCAGGGGTGCACAGTACCTTGGTTACTCATTTTCTACCCATGTTTGTTACAGGATGGAACAATTGACTATGCGGAGTTTGTTTCCATGATGCGAAAGGGAAATCCCACAGGTGGTCTTGGATTCGGAATTGGAAGAAGGACAATGCGCAACAGTCTGAATTTGGCCGGAAATGCATTTTAAATTTACAATCACTTGAGTCTAAAGTATATCCTTACAGGTACATTTTTTTTTGTAATTTCTCATGTTTTGTTCTTTACCTTATAGTTTCTAAGATTGACACTAATGATAAACAGCAACTTAAACTAATGGTCAAATGTTTGGCACTGATGTTGTCTTGTCTTTGTGAGATGCTTAATGAAATATTCTCTCTTGCATCTCTCTTTTTCATCTTCTCTCGTCAGACTGTGAACTGGAACTTGATTTTCCTGGCAGGTTTGTACAGCGAGAATGGCAGTGAATCTCATGGACCGACTTCTTTTGCCTCCCAACATCCATGTTCGTAAGATATTGTTTTCGGAGAAATTCGTGATTTGTGGTTCGCTATATACTTGTGGCTTCAGAAATTGTTGTACAATTGATGAAAATGTAATAGGAAAACAGATTTGAGAATGATGGGTTGTGAAATACACTGTAATGTTTTGCTTCTTTTCTTTGTGTTACTACTGTATTTTTCCTGGAAGGAGATGTGTAATTTTGATATAGTCGTGTGTTCTCTTACTTGCAGGCAAGAAACTTGCTTGGTTTGATGAAATACTAAGAATAGGAGTTTATGGTGTTCATACCTGAATGCCCGATCCAATTCTTTTATTCATTTTTGTTTCCACTTTCCAGGATTGAATAGTGAATACAACCACAACATGTACCCTGGATTGGATCCAATTCTTGTACTCAGCACGTGTAGTCTAGGGGTTGAGTTGTATGCACTCTTTACCCCCGAACATGTCGAAAAGAAATTTCTGATAAACTCATGGAAAGCAAAGTCAAATAGCAAAAGAGACATGATAATCCACCTAAAACCCATTTTCCTACCTAGATATCCTTTACTCGAACTATGTTCCTCCATAGGGCTTTATCCGAGGCCATGTCCTATGTGAAAACCAATAGGATAAGTTTAAATAATTATTTTCTTTCAACTCTTTTTAGCTGGAGGAAGAAGATCAAGGTGGCAGATAATTGAGCTCTAGGATAGACAGTCCATTGTTATTTGAATGTTTGGTTCTACTATGCTTTGTTCTGTTTTTCCGTTCTGTTTTTCTGTGTTTGTCTAGGGTGTGTCGGTGCTCTTTATGCTTTGTTGTGGTATGTTGCTTGTTTTGGGTGTAGACCTTTGTCCTGTGCTTGCAGGGTTTTTGGTTGGTGGTCATACTTGGGCCTTTTAGGGCACTCCCCCTCAGCGTTAAGCCAGGGGTGCTCCCATCCTGGCCCCCCAAATTTTGCTGAAGCGGAGTTACACTGGGTCATTGTTGTTGTCTTTTTAGGAAAACCTATTTATCATCAGAATTCTCCAAGAACTAAACCTTCACACTTGTGTATTGAGGCGTTCAATTGCTTCCTTTGGTGTGCTTGAACCATTGGTGACTTGATCCTCGCAACTTATTGCCAATACTCACCACTCCAATCTTGTTGGGGGCGATTTCATTTTTGATACTATCTAACTTCATGTGTCAACATCAGCCTTGTAACACATTGTACATTAGAGTTGGCCTGACAACAATCATGTTGAATTTAGCCTTGAGTCCCGATGCTTCCCTCTATTTTTGTCAACCCTTCTAGATCATGTGCCTAATTTTCCCATGTCCATTTTCCCCTAGTGTTTTGCATGAGAAAGACACAAAGAATCGGGATAGCCCTTCTTCACTCTGCATTATGGACCTGAGTACTTAAAACTCTCCTTCTTCAGTACAGTTTCCTTACCAACCATCACGTTTATATCCCCTTCTATTATTAAACAATGAACAAATTTTCTTGGTTTCGTACTTCAATCCAAGACAAACCAAAATTTATATATCTTTCCCTGACAATAAAACCTACCTACACATGATATATAACAAGGTACAGAGTCCCCAAAAATAAGGCCAAGCCAAGTGATTGAACCAATTCGAACCACAAGCAGAATCCACCTATACCAAACATAAAGATTAAAAATAGGATCACACTTCTAAGTTCTAACAAAATGAAAACCCAACTATAAGAATAAAAGAAAAATCAAAACTAATACCTAATATTTCATTTAAAACCTTAATAACATGGCAAAAGGTCACCATACCTTTTCTTCTTCTTGTTCATACAATGAAAATGAGTTGAGAATATGATAAAGGTGAACAATCAACAAAGCCACACATGATTGAATACTGACAGGCTGACATCTTTTTTTTTTACTCTCTAAATGTATATAGTTGGACACTATTGAGCCGTTCATAGTTTTTTGAGGAGTTGGTCGCATATTGCTATGCATCACATGTGTGTGTCTAATTATGAGGATAAAACACTTATGTACATTTGTTTTATAGTTGTAAGTTGTAACATAAACACTATAATTAAAGAAAAAAGAGACTCTTATAATCGGTGGCATATGATTAAATCCATGTGACAGAACTATTTGCCCTGGTCCATTAGATTGAATGCTAATTAATCCTGTCAATCAACCACTTTCCAAAAGTTTATTTATATATTCAGAGCAAATTTTCTTTCCAAGTCTCTCAAAATCAGAAAACTAAGTACACAAATCAACGTTGGATACTTGTAAATAATGGGACATTGAAATTTCATCCATGAAATGGATGTCTGACCTTGTACCAAAAATCGAAAGCCCACCAAACAATAAATACATGTATATAAATAAGAGCTCGTAAAAAGTAACCTTGAAGTAGATGATGATATATGATTTGTCATTTGTTTAATCCGTCTACCGAGTTCATGAACACGTTTTGACAACATGTTTGAATCAAGACTTATGCAAGGTTTACAAAATATTGTTTCTACTCTGCTCATTTTTGAGATGTATGTAGAAAACAAGTTATGTATAGTATAAGGATAGAAAAACGTTCATCTACACTTAACGCCCTTAATTCTTTGTGTAGTTAAATTAATTTTGAGTCACCGACAAATGAAAATTTGTTTTTTTTTTCAAAAAAATAAAATAATTCTTTTTTCTTTTTTTTCTGAACCAGAATTGCTCGCATTAATGCATCATAATTGACAAATTACATGAATATCCAATACAATTACATGGTACATGAGAGCAACTGCTTTCTACAACGCTTACAAAAAAAAAATAATTAGGAATTATACTTCCCAAACAAACAATTGAAAGTTGAGAACAAAATAAAATAAAATGCTGATAGCTTTGTATGCATAATCTTCTGAATTTGGTTGAACGTTGAGCACATTGCATAATCTCATAATAATAACCTCTCATTTACACAAACGCACTCATGAGTCATGCTCATAAATCTCCCATCAATATAGAACAAAAAAAAAAACAAGACAATAACATGACAAATTTCATCATAATCAGAACTCAGAGCAAGAGTAGTTCTTGTGTGTATAGTGTATATACACCACCAGCCAGCCTTTGAAATGAAGAATGTTGCAGCTTGTTGATGATTTGATCAACGGAGTGTGGCGGATCTCCTGAAAACGCCAGCATCAGAGCTATTGGAATCACACCTGAATCTCAAGGGAAGGCCTTCATTATCAGAGCCTAGAATCCTCCTAAACTCAGCCCTGATCTTGAACAACACGTGCTTCCAGGTGCCCTTGTTGTGGGATCCAACGAAGTACTTCTCGTGCTCATTGAGCTCCAGATCTCGGGCAAAGGCGGGCTTTTTAGAGAGGATCCAGCCCCAACTCAATTTCCACCATTTCTTGAGAGAATTGCCAGCGTTCTCTCCCATGGAGGAGAGGGACTTGGATCTGTGGAGTGCCCAAGTGTAGTAGGCAGAGGAGGAGGAGGAGGAGGAAGAAGAAAAGGAGAAAGAAGAAGATGAAGGCAGCCTTTTTCTCAGGCCTTGTGGTTTGTCATTTGATGGTGGCTCCGGCTGGGACACCGGAAGAGATTGGCTTCTGCTGCCGGGGAGGAAGCTGGTTTTGATCATTCTGTGGTGGTTGTGCTGGTGGCGGTGTCGGTGTCGGTGGAGGGCTTTTCTTTTTTTCTTTCCTTTTTTTTTGGTTGTGGGGTTGAGAGTTTGAGAGAGGTAGATTTGGAGTGTGAGGGAGGAGAAAGAGGAGGAGGGATCACAAATTCACATCTAGCTGCCTTCAACTTGAAAACAGGCTGTGTGTATTTTAGGGTGCATGGAATGAGGAAAGTGGGGCCCATGCTACATGGTGGCATCTCTCTTTTGTGCTTTAGTTTAATGTGCATTTAATGCTTTGGTGGAAATGCAAGGGTATTTAATCCTTTGTGTTTCATGGCATACATAATCTATCTTATAATGTGGTAGTTACATTCGGTGTTTCATGTTGTACGAGTGAGTTGGCCGGAATTGGAAAATGTAATATACAATACTATATATAATGCTAAGAATTTACAGCAAACTACAAAGTGCATTAACATATATACATGCTAAGAATTTGCATCTCTATCTTTACACATTCTATTATTTTCTCTGTTTGTTTCTATCCATCGCATCATCATTAAGCTATTAACATATATACGTGACCTTGGTCCTCCTAATCATTCCAAATTAATAATCCTCTGATGGTAGCTTCAAAAAACCTAACCTTAATGCTGCACAACCGTTGACAGTGTGGGAGACAATAAGTAGCAACTCAATATCTTAACAACATTTCAAAACTGCAACAATCAAGCGTACAAAACTAATAATACAAGTTCAACTCCAAAATACTCATTACAATCACCAATACTTAACGACCACCATAGACTAATCCATGGTGTCTGGAGTCCCCCACGAACACGACTCAAAATGTCCGAAAATTTCCGTATTTAACAAGCTCCAAAGAATTAATACGATACAAGTTTTTACACATGAAGAATAGAAATGGTGGAAGAAAATTGCAGCAGCAGCAGCAGCAGCAGCACACTCCAGCTTCAGTACTGACTACAGATATATGTATCACACATGATAAAATGTGCTTAATGAATCTTAACCCTCAAGTAGAGATCTCAACTAAGAGAATGGATTCATAGCAAGTGGCTAAAAGGCACTCCAATTATTCGTCGTCCCCTTTGGAGTTTCACCCCAATTATTCGTCCCCCCTCTTGGAGTTTCACTTGTGAATGAGGACTTAAACGACCCAGAATAACCAAATGGATCCGAGTCACTCCTAGGGGTTTCATCACCCAGTGTAGACCGAAATGGGCCCGAAGAACCAAACGGATCCACCTCTGATCTAGGTGTCTCACTCCCGAATGAAGATCTGAATGGCCCACTATAACTGAAAGAATCCAAGTCTCCCCTTGGGGTTTCACTACCCATCCATTCTGATCTTGGAGTTTCACTACCCAGGGATGATCTGAACGGTCCAACTGACCCGAAAGGATCCGAATTTCCTCGAGGAGTTTCCGCACCAAAAGACGACTTGAATGGTCCAACTGATCCGAAAGGATCTGAATCTCCCCTCGGAGTTTCAGCAAACGAAGATTTAAATGGTCCAACTGACCCAAAAGGATCCGATTCTCTCCTAGGAGTTTCTGCACCAAATGATGATTTGAACGGTCCAGATCCAAACGGGTCAGACTCTCTTGGGGTTTCTGCCCCGAAAGATGATTTGTACGTTCCAGATCCAAATGGGTCTGATTCTCTTGGAGTTTCACTGCCAAAGGATGATGTGAACGGTCCTGCACCAAATGCATCAACCTCTGTCCTTGGAGTTTCACTGCCCAGAGATGATCTGAATGGCCCGGAGCCAAAAGGGTCTGAACCATCAAAAGCGGGGAACCCTTTTCCATATTCATAGTCGGTGGTGCTACGCATTGAATCAAATCGAGATAACTGTTTCTCCTGTGGCTCTAAACCGCTATCCGTTGACCTAAACGAGTCAAACCTCGAGAAGCTGGGAAGATGTTCGTCAGGCCCTTCATTGAACCTTTTTGGTGAAAAGTTTGAACTAAAAGGTGTGCCAGGGACAGAGTCTGCAAAAATGGATGAGCCTTTTTTCAAGAAACTGCTGTCACCAAATTTGGAGCCCGTCTTAATAGGGTTAAGACTGAATCTCCCTGGTCCAAAAAGGTCATCATCTTCCATTCCCTGCAAGAGAAAGAAGGGTAAGTATAAGGGAGGTGGAACGAAGTAAATAACTCTCAGCATGGACACAAAGGAGAAAGTGATTGAAGAATAATTATGCTCTGTTCCTAAAGGTATACAGTGTACACTGAATGAACACACAATCTTGCCAGTAATTTCAGAATAAACAAGTTGTCCAAAAGACCAAAACCAACCTTGGAGGTGCTGAGTGGGTTAACAGCCCAGATCGAGTCAGCGTCATCATTTTGGTCAATTGTCCCCCAACCATGTTCATCAGAGCTCTTGTACCCGGAAACAGAAGATTCCGCACCTCTGTGATCACTGCAGTAGAGACAAAACACCAGCTGAACAATGGAATATACAAGAGAAGAAGTCGTGTTCTATAAAGATGCAGATCAAAGTAGACGAAGTTGGTATCTGGTTTCCCTGATGTTTTACCCACTATCTAATTAAGACCATGCAGCATGTAGATGAATGTCGTGTTCTTTGTGATCTTAAATGTGGTATTTATTTCTCTATACAATTTTACATAGGTTCCCTGATTTTATCCGGTTAAAAATATGTTTTTTTTTTAGAATTTGAAAATTGATGTTAAGAGTTTCCAAATGTATTATATCTAACAAGGCTTCATCTTAAGCCTTCTTTGATGTTAAGAGTTTCTAGATATGTACTTGCCCCCATAAGTTTATTCCTAGTGGCCAATCACATCCACACAAAAAAAATTCAAATATAACTATAAAAAAGTTATATGCCATCAAATAAACAATTTTAACGAACTGAACAAAATTTTCAATACCTCGTCATTTCTTTGGCATGAGGAGAAGCAACTGCCTTCTCAGAATGGCTGTCTTGAAATTCTCTGTGTGGGCTCTCATGGGGACTCTTTGCTGCAGGACTTCCCATTGGACTTCTTACTTCAAAAGCACTAGCTTGTTCATGAGCAGCACCATTTTCAGTTACCCGTTGTGCCACACTACCATCATTTTCTAATCTGGTTTCAGAATCATCAGCCTCTTTAAATATGCTATCAGCCTTCTCTGTCTTAGCTTCTGCATTTGATGAGGCAGTATTTCCACTCTCTTCACTGGCACTTTTTTCTTTGTTTGCAGGTTTAAACTTCATTTTAGGAGGCGCAATGATATTTTTAACATCAAGACTGAGTTCCTTGACAGATATGAATCCTGAAACAAGAAATTGTGAATATGTTACCATGTTGACGACGAGAAATTGTACCATTTGATTCACCAACAATACTGATTACCCCAACGAAAAATTAAAGCTTGTGTTTGTTCACAACATGAAAAGGAAAGTCACCTGATATTAAATATTACTACAAAGCCTATGAATAAAACCAGAATGGAATGTTTACAGATATCAAATGAATGAACCACATGCATAAATTTTACAGAGCAAGAAGCATTCGTCATTGTCAAAACCACATGTAATACAAAAGAGAGAAGCAAGGATCTCAGAGGTACTTTTCAGCAGACGGCATAATTCTCCAGAAGAAAATATCTAGTAGAAACCATAAGAAAGCAATCGTACTATGCAGTAGCAAAATATACCAAGATGAAACCATCAAAAATACATAATACAACAGCAGTGGCAATGTGGCATTTAAACTGATAGACGATTATTCTTATATTGAAGAAATGAACATAAACACAAAATACAACAAAGGTGGCATTCAAAAAGATAAGCAGTCCGTCTTAAGTTGAAGAAATTTTGTTTAATGTACCACAACAAAGATTTTTATAATGAGTGAACTGAGTAAGCCAATATATTGTACCTTCATCTTCAAATTTATCCCAATCTTCATCCCAATCAGCAGCACCAGCTTGAATACCAGGTTGCCATCCTAGAAAGTAAATGCAATTAAAACTAACTAGTATAGTTCTTTTTAATATGCAAAACATACAAATATATGTAGTAACCCAATTACAGACAACCTTACCAAACGGAAAACCCACAAAAGCTAGACAAGGGGACTTCTGTACTAATGATAAACGTAAAGAATATAAACAGGGGCCTTATCATGAGCTGAAATTACATAATCATTCACAATAATAAAAGACTAGTCTAATAAATAGCTCTAATTAGTATCAATGGAAACCAGAGTTAAAAAAAAACTTCAGTTCATAATGATTATTTTCTATAATTGTAGTTCTAGTTGCTTGCTTTCTAAAAATAATGGGGAGATCTACGACAATGACTTGACCATACAAAATTTATACCCTCCTAATCAAACCATGGTTTAAATAATATATATAAACTATAACTATAACAACAGAACAAAAAATAACAAGAGAATTGACTCAATGCCCCATTGAAGTAAGGATTGAGTATGCAATTACCAAAAGGAAGCTCAACTAATGTTGTTGGTTTTGTACGTAGCCCGTAAGTCTTGCAGCGTTCATTAAGAGACTTCAATAGTTCCTCCAGACTGGATTGTATTTGTTCAACACGGGCCTGATTTATGTAATTAACGAATTTAGAGGACCTAATCATTAAACATAAAATATTTAATTTGACTTGGTTCATTAATACCTTACGACTTTCATCAGTGCTGCCATCTTGCTCTAGCTTGACAATTGCCCTGTACATTTCCATTTTCTTCTCCTAAAAACAAAATGGAAAAAAGGATCTTTGAACAGAGTTTTGAGGGAATGCATAAATTTGAATGACAAAGGATCATAATAATGAGTGAGTGAGCTCCTGACCTGAATGTCACGAAATGTGGCTTCTTCAATTGTTAACCTAGAAGCTACATCACCACTTTGTTTATACTTCTCTTCATATTTCTTTGCAAGCAACTCAACCTGAAAATGAAAAAAAGATTGAAATCTTGTGCCAAGTACACAAGTTTGCCGGTATAGAAAGAGAGTGAATAGAAAAAGAAATGATAGCTTATTTGGAGTAGGGTTAAATTTGAAATAATAATGAAATGCTATGTTAAAAGCTCCCAAGATAGTACTCACGAGCTTCTAAGGTAGTTGTCATGTAATTTCTACATATACTTCTATGGAAAAAGATATAAGCTAGGTGACAAGCAAACTCGAAAAGTACCTCATGCTTATCAGAAGAAACACGTGATGTCATTTCATTCAGGCGAGTGTCACATCTGCTTTTGTAGAGGACCTATAATACACATTTACGATGACAACAACAGGTTACTAAGATACCAAAGCATAATGAAGAATATAAATATAATACCAAGCTAAGTCAAACATTAATCTGGCAGAAGTTTCAAGCTAGGACTAATACTGAAATATTAAAAGGGTAAAAAGAACAGTACTCACAAGCTCCTGCATTTTGACACGATAGAATTCCATTTTCTCCCTGGACTCTTTAATATCCTTCTCCAGTTCTTCAACCTTCCAACAAAAAACGACAATGCTGAACAAACTGAAGATTACAAGAATGGAACTAAGATGAACACTGTCAAATGGTTAAAAGTAAACAAAGTATCCTATTAAGCACAGAGGAACAACTACATAACAGCATGCATACCCTTACATGATATACAAGCAGCATCAGCCTGCTTACCGCAAGAACTTGGAAATATTCCAGGTTTATACTGTTTACACCACGTACGGTAATTGTAGTAACAGAAAAAACATTCACAAGCAACATTAACCAAAAGTTGAAGGTATACATGAAATTCTAAGAATAAAGTGTGCAAACTACAGGATGCACCAACTTTAAGGTCATCATATTTTATAGAAATTTGCCAAGATATGCACATATCTGGACAAGGCTATAATTATGATGGTCCTAATTCAGCTATATATGTACCCAAAAACACATCTCAGGGTTCAGAAAAATGAAAAAGAAAATTTATGATCAGAAAACACACTTTTTTATTGGCTTCGGTTGCCTCTTGGAACCTGGAATTCAAAGATTTCTGCTCCCCCTCGCTAAGCTGGTCTACTAGGTGCTTCTCTAACACAGGAACCTTTGCCTTTTGTTCTATAGGTTGTGCCCTGTTGTCAGCATGAGGAGCTGGAGCTGGTAGAGGAGGTCTGCCAGATGGTGGACGCGTGGGAGGGCGGGGACCATAGCCAGGCATCGTTGGCTGTTGTGGGCCCCCAGGTGGTGGATGCACAGGTGAGCGTGGACCAAAGCCAGGCCTCACTGGTTGTTGGGGGCCTATACAAATAAGTACAAATTGTGAGACAAGAAGTTCATATGTGTCAAACATCAAAAACAAGGACAAACTAGCCTTAGAAGATTGAGCAACAAACTCTCAGCAGGATTACCATGAGAATATCCCCAGGCTGTATGGCCAACTCCACTAGTTGTTTGAGCTGCAGGAGGCAAGTCATACATGATGTGGCTTGGAAGCACGGAAGGAAGTGGACGCCTTTCCCTATGTCTTTCCATAAGATAAAGTGCAATACAAAATTCCCTGAGAGAAAGCATGCTATCATTATCTTGATCTGACAAGTCCCAGACCTGCATTAAGACCTCTGGAAGACACATTAAGAGACGTGTTAAGACATGAAACATGAAGATTAGAAGAAAAAAAAACTAATGAAGTTATAGATTATATATTCAATTACTAAAACTCGAGTGACCTTCAGGTATAAGGTTTTTGCTGAAAATGATACACTGAAAATAAAGAAGAGAATATCAAATTGACAATATAATATATCAAGGTGTAAAAGGCTGCTCCAGACATGCTAAGGGATGTTTCATCGGTATGGGTGTCAACTGCCGAATATGAAGCAACAAATCATGGGTGTGATAGTTCAAAAAGAATCAAATAGAATATGAACAAGCTAGACTTCAATTTTTTGCTAATTTTCTAGTATATATATAGAACCCTGAAAGATCTAGAATAGGTTTCCTGCAACCCTGAATGTATAAGCAAATAGTCCTATGTATACATTGCAACACTTAAAATAAACAAGGAGAGTTAACTCATAGGAAGCAGTAAAATCAGTCAGGAGTCAAGAAGTAAGGTAAACTGCGTGGATTAAGAATGTAATCAGCAAAATAAAGCAAAAGTATGCCTACAAAATCATGTACTGGAGCCTACATATAGCTACAAGAACCTAAGTACCATCAAATACACACCTTTTGGCAAGCCCCAGCTTAGAAAAAGATTGTGTGCATCTGCACCAGTAATCTTCCCATCCTTGTCTTTATCTACTTTTATAAATGTTGCAGTATACTTCTGAATATCAGATTCAGTCAATCTTGGCCATTGCTGCTGTGGCTGGACTGCAGCAACTTGAGGGGAAACCCCAGGAGCACTTGAAACATTTTGCACAGTAACCTGTTGATGTTGCTGTGGAAGTGACTGCATTTTCTGGAGTTGTCCACCACCAGACTGCGCCATGGAAGAAATATGTGTTGTTCCAAGAGAACCTGGCTTTGTATTTATAGCCCCTGGAACATCCTTTTTTTGAGATTCAGTTGCAGTGAATCCATCTCCCCCGAAAAGAGATCCAGAAGCATAGCCATTTTGCGTAAGAGATGATTTGGTAGTGGATGTGGATGGCATCATTCCGGAAGAGGCAGATGGTCTCAGGGCTGGAACTGATGCTCCAGGGCCCAATCCAGCTTGTGTAGATGAAAGATTAACTGATCTATCCATGACCTGTGAAAGCATACCCGTTGAGACTCCATTTGTCTTTCCATCTCCACCGTTAATTTGTACAGTCATATTTGTGTGGGCAGTATCACGTGCAGGGCCAACTCCAGAAAATCCTTGAGGAGCAAAACCAGGCATTGGGCGTACGGCACCACCAGGGACAGGCTGTGGTGGTCGTATTGATTGATTGTTGGGAGAAAAATGGAATTGTTGATTCATATTTGTGCTTTGGGAAGATGCAGCTCTGAAAGCTGGATTTGGGGATGATCCTGGAACAGAACCCACCTGAGGAGTAATAACAGGTTGAGGTTGAGGCCCTGGTATTGCAGGAAGGTTGATCTGCGGTGCAGGAATTTTAGCTGAAGCTGGACCGTAAAATGCCGCCCTAACAATATCTGGGGTAAGTTCTCGCTTGCTTTGTGCAATAGTTACAAGTTTAAGAGAATTATAGAACTCTGTCCTCCCAAGAAATCCTGTTCGGTTTTGGTCAGCATAGTTCCAGATCTGACAATCATGAAAGAAAAGGCATGAATACTAGAAGGCAAAACCAAAGTGTATTTCAATCAACCGTGAAAATGTATACCATCAGTGGAAAATTAACATCTGTGGAGAATTGAGATCTCCAGATCAAAGGTCAAAGACACTTAATTTTGATAAATGTATCCAAACTGCTTTATAGAGATTCTAAATGATCTTTTTAACTGCCTTCTGGTAGAAAGAGGTTATTCCTTCAGTTTCTGAGTGAAATAGTTTAGCCTAACTAACACTATATTCTGCATTTCCAGGATAACTAGCCACTGCCATGCCAATACAACAAAACTAGATTGGTCCTGTCAAAGAGATACGAATATATGATCCTTGATCATGGTAATTGGCTTGGACTGAAACTATACTATGCCAATATGACACAGCACGAGATCTCTGCCTGTCCTTTTGCTACAAAATTAGATCCTTGGATAGAGTGGTGGCAGATTTGTGTTCAATGTGGGAATAAAGCTACAAGCTTTGACTCACATCTTAATCTTAATGACAACAGAAGATTACTGTTATGACCTTTGTAACCAAACATAATTAGTTAAGGGTAATGATTCTCTCATGCTTAGAATTAAAAACCAAATGACAACATAATAATTTCTGTTGGTAAAGATACAAATTTTTACTTTCTGGAGAGAATCTAGACACATGTATATTTAATATCCAGTTTCAATATCTATACATCTAGTGTGCCATACTCGTATTCATAAAAAGCCAATATTCCTTTTACACGATAACATATGGAGGAATTTAATGGAACAACTCTTGGTGAATAAAAAATCTTCTTTCTAGGTGTCTCTAATCTTAATATCATGTTTTCAATGTGGCTATTATGTCAAGTCCGCTAGTAATCGAAACATAAGAAGAGCTCATTTGATGAAAACGTGATCATACCAGCCATCTAAAGGCACGATATTGATACCTACAGTAATGTAAATTACTGAATGCCAGAATTGCGAACCTCCAACACGATAGCACTATGTGCACTCCAACATGGCATCAACATGTTATGCTATAAATGCAGACATTACACAAGCCCTGAGATTCTGAGATTCCTCCTAGTTCTCTACTGACTACTCAAAGATTTCAGAAAACTAAAATAAGATGAGAAGCAGAAGCACAGTATATAACACATAAGTAAATATTCACTCTTATAATGCAAAGGAACCAAATGAGCTCCTAGTTCTCTACTGCCCCTAGGAATACTTATCAAACTACCTATATCATGTAATGTCAATTACAACAAGCTTGCTGTCAGAATCACAATTCAGGATAACAAAGATCCGAAATAATCGAAACAGACCCATAGCTATGAAAGTTGACAGGAAGAGACAGAAAGACCTGAGCCAGAACATTCTTGGGCAAATTGGAGCCCTGGAAGAAAGCAACTGCTTCGTTGCCACTAATACGGCCATCCCGATCCAAATCTGCCCGCCTGAAATAATCGTCGAATAGATCCATATTCGGCACCACTCCTTGGTTCTGAGCCGCCATCGGTACAGAACCAACCACAACCGCCAACCAGAAATACAGAAAGATCACGACACAGGGAGGAAAGGCCTAAATCGGGAGATGCGAGAATTCCACAGATCGAATCATGGGAACCGCTGGGTCCAAAAAAACGACGTCAACAAGGCGAAATCCCCAAAACCCTTCAACGAAAAGGAAAGGGGGTGGAATCGGCAAGTTGGGGTCTCGGATCGAAAATCGAATTGTGGAAGCAAAAATCACGAATAAATATTAGTAGTGTGGAATTGGATGTGTAGGTTTATGAGAAACCGCGAGGAGGGGTTTGGAGAGAATTTTGGAGGGGATTGGAAAACGTCGCCGGCGACGGCTGTCGCCGATTATACAGCACTCGAAGATCGAGACAGAGAGAACGGGCTTGTTTTAATTGTTTCGCGTGGTCCAAGGCTTTCATCTTTTGTTCCTCTTTTCATTCTTTCTTTTTTCTTTTTCTTTTTTTTTCCCGGGAATTTTTTTTTTTGAGTTCATTACTCCCTCCGATCTCATTTGTTCGTCCTAAAAAACGGCTTTTGTGATTACTAATTTTACCCGTCATAACATATACGATTACGATTCGATATTTTATAGATATTATAAATAATTTATTAATAAATAAATAAAATATATTATAAACTTTAGTATAAGTAATTTATTACTCGTAGAATGTATATAAAAATTTTAATCAAATATTACATTCTTCATATTTTATTAATTTACATGTACGTAAATTTAGAGTTTATCAAATATTTCAATATATCTATTAACTATTTTATTATCCATTTTTATTAATTTTTAAAATTATATTTATCATTAATTTTTTTTTATAAAAGAAAATCACTATATATCTATAAATAAATTCGTCAAAAGATATATGCGAAAAGATTTATATTAATTTTCAAATATATCTTTAATTTTTAATACTTGTATAAGAAAATTTTCAAAAGATATTGTTATACTGAATAGATATTTGTTTGATGGTAGAGATAAATTTAAATAGTTAAAAAGAATTTAATAGAAATATGTTATAATAATATAAATAAAAATTAATTTTTTTAAATATGAGGTGGGGCCAGAATCAATCTGGTAGTTTGAAAAGGTATAACTTTAATATATAGTTATAGATTAAGAAAGGTGTAAAGTAGTATTGGTAATTAAAAAAATGGGTAAAAGGTGAGATTGATTGGGGGTATGTTTGTAATTTTATATGAATAAAAGGTATAAAGCAGTATTGGTAATTGAAAAAGTAAGTAAAAGATATATTAGGAAGAGGTAGTATTGTAAGAAAAATATAGATATAAAAGAAACGGTTCGGCTAATGTGTGCCCATGAGCACACAATAAAAGTGTTAATTTAGGAAATCATTTCAAAACTATTCCCTAAATTGGAATTAATAAACCCTTTTAAAAAAATCAAAATTAACAAACAAAATCCAAATTTACCAAGATTAGAATTCTAAATGTGTGCCCATGACACACATTAGAAAAATCCTAAAAGAAAAGTGGACAAACAAAAGGGGATGTCCGAAAAAGAAACTGGACAAACAAAGAGACGAAGTGAGTATTAGTTTATTATTGTTGGCAATTCTTTTTTTTTTGTCAAAAAACGGAATACCCTGCAAATTTATTAATAGAAGTAAGTCTGAAATAACACTAAGAATTGCATCAAAAGTCATAAACGGAATATTAATAGTAATAGCATGATTCGCCAGGCAATTAGCCACCGCATTCAATTGTTGCCTAATGAACATGACTATAGCTATCCCATGATAATCATGGAGCAGCTTGCGACAACTCCTAACAAACTGCAAATTGCGGAGTGTAATAGTATGAGCAATAGATAGAAGCTCACAAGTAATGGCAGAATCAGTTTGAATGATCAAGCGTCGTATCCCACGTTCCCGAGCCAGCTGCAAGCCATGAAAGACAGCCCACAACTCCGTCGTTAGAGCCTCACAATAGCCACAAGTAAAGGTGAAAGCAAGTTTGAAAGAACCAAATTCATCTCGGAAAACACCACAATCCCCAGCAATCCTGGGGTTGCCCTTGGAGACAACATCAACATTAAGAATAAGCCAACCCTGCGGAGGCGGTGCCCAAGCTGAGACAGCCTCCTAGGTTAAAAGCAAGGGTGAGCCTTGACTCAAAGGCTTGGTAGTTTTCAGAGAGCATTCAGTATATGCAGCCGTAATGGCTGTTACCGTTGAATTCAAACGAAGATGACAATCTTATTGATTAAAGACTAACTTGTTTCTTGTTTTCCATGTCTGCCAAATCATGTTTGAGAAGGTGGAAGACCAAGCATCCCTTACCTTGATATTATCCATAATCCAGTTTGTAATGTCAACAAAGCTGAAGAAACTCGAAGGAAGACTATTTCCACTCAAAGCGAGCCAAACATTTCTTACTACGGTACAATCCCGTAACAGATGAAAAAATAGATTCATTGAAGTGGCATCGTGGGCAGGGTGACAGTCGCTGCAAGATGGCGGCGGACCCGAACCTCATTACAAAGAATGGATTCGTGAGCAACCAAAAATAAGAAATGCCTAACTGATGCGTCCCTCGTTTGGGATGCTTCGGTTCGATCGTTGGCTTGAGTATTAGGTCTCCAATTGGCGTAGCGGAAGGCTTGGTTGATTGAAATTAGTACGAAGAATTGCAAGAAAATGAGAGCTTGAATGATTTGTAGTGGCGGCGCAATAGCACTAAGGAGAAACTAAACCCTCGACTAAATTAATCCTTAAGTGTGCGCTAATTGAAAACATAGGCCTATTCTCCCTTATATAGGGAGGCGGATGAAATAAAACTAGAGAAACCCTAAAAGGGAGGCGGCGCGCCTAGGGCAAGCATGCAAGCTTGGGCCCAACGGCGCGGTCCAAAACTGATCGGCGCAAGGCCCATAAATGTCCTTCTAAATGTGTAAAACTAACAATAGTAATGTTACATAATAGAAAGTATGCATAAAAGTACTAAAAATGGATAGGTCGTCCGTGACAGTGCCGAGAGTGTCACGACAAGGCTGTCGCGACGCTGGCAAGGCTGGGACTCGGCGCTGGCGAAGTCACGGTGCGCGTCGGGTCGCTGGCACGATGCGGGACGCTAGTGACGGCACTAGCGAGGTCTCGAGGACTTGAGGTTTGTCGATGCTTCCGAGAACCTCAAGTTGAGACTCGATTCCGAGGTCCGATGCGAGAACCTCAAGTGTGGCTCCGAGGTCTTGGCGAAGGCTGGAGGCGACCTCGGCTTGCGATCCGATGCTCGAGGATGGCGCGCCTTGACGAGGTCGATCCGAGAGCTCGAAGCGAGGTTCCTCGGCGCCGATGGTGGTGATGGTGTCGAGTGAGGTCGTGGTGTAGGGCGCGTCGTGGCCTACGGAGAGGCGCGCCACAAGAGACCTCGTTGCGTCTTGGATTGCTAAAGTCCTGGCACGAGTGATGGGGCCATCCGAGCGAAGTGTGAATGCGTCGTCCTCTTGGCTAGCATCCATGACGGGGGTCGCATCACCCTCCCCCACTTGGCTGGGAAACGTCCCCGTTTCCTCATAAGCGAGTGCAACATAAGGGGAGAGCTCAACGACGTTGAAACTGGAGTGAACCGAGTGCTTGCCTTCGAGGTCGAGCTTATATGCGTTGTCTCCGATTCGCTCAAGGACCCGAAAAGGCCCATCACCACGCTGGTGAAGCTTCGTCTTCCTTGAATCCGGAAACCTGTCCTTCCGAAGATGGAGCCATACGAGGTCCCCGGGGTTGAAAACCATGCGTTTCCGGCCTTTGTTGTGCTGAGCCTCGTATTGAGCGGCGCGACGCTCCAATTGAACTTTAGTCCGCTCGTGCAGCTTGCGGATGGCTTCGGCACAGTTGGAGGCGTCGATGTGCTCACCGTTCTTCAAAGGCCGAGGTGTGAGATCCATCGGAGAGTGAGGGTTGAGGCCGTAGACAATCTCGAACGGCGTCATCTTGGTGGCCGAGTGTTTGGACCTGTTGTAAGCAAACTCAACAAATGGTATTAGATCCTCTCACCGGTGTGGGTTATTTTTAAGCACCGTCCAAAGAAGGGTGCCCAGGGTCCGATTGGTCACCTCAGTTTGACCATCGGTTTGGGGATGATAAGAAGTAGAAAAGAGTAATTGTGTGCCTAGCTTTCCCCAAAGCGTTCTCCGGAAATGGCTACAGAATTTCGTGTCTCGATCACTAACAATAGTGCGAGGCACGCCATGTAATCTCACGACATGCTCAAAGAACAAGTTTGCGATTTTAGTAGCATTGTTGTTCCCTTTGCATGGCACGAAGTGAGCCATCTTGGAGAAGCGGTCCACAATCATGAAAATCGAATCTTTATCGCGCCTAGACATGGGAAGACCTATGATAAAATCCATAGAGAGATCTTCCCACGGAGTATCCGGAATAGGCAACGGAGTATAAAGGCCATGAGGGTGGAACCTCGATTTAGCAGTTTGGCACGACACACAACCCCGACAATACTTGTGAACGTCCGAAGCCATGTGTGGCCAAAAGAAGTGTTCACGAAGTGCTGCTAGGGTTTTGGCTATGCCAAAGTGGCCTCGACCATCATGAGCCTCTTTGAGAAAAAGATGCCTCACAGACGAGGCCGGAATGCAAAGCTTCCCGGCTCGGTAGAGATATCCATTGTCCAAAAAGAATGTCTCATGGATTCGACTTTGCTCAAGGTTCTCCATGATCGGTTTAAAATATGGATCATGCAAATATAACTCCTTAATCAAGGAGAACCCTAGCAAATTGGCATGTAGTTGAGTTAAAAGCACATACCTGCGTGACAGAGCGTCTGCCACGACATTTTCTTTCCCTTTCTTGTGAGCGATAATATACGGAAATGTTTCCATAAATTCCACCCACCGAGCATGGCGCCTGTTTAGAGTAGTTTGACTCCTAAGATAAGCAAGGGCCGCATGGTCCGTGTGAATAACGAACTCACTAGGCCAAAGATAGTGTTGCCATGTCTTAAGAACCTGAATAAGTGCGTACAACTCCTTGTCATACGTCGGGTAATTGAGAGTTGCCCCCGTTAATTTTTCACTATAGTATGCAATAGGGCGTCTCTCTTGAAGGAGTACGCCGCCTACGCCATAGTCGGAGGCGTCGCACTCGATCTCAAAGCGCTTAGTGAAGTCTGGCAATTGCAAGACTGGAGCGCTACACAAAGCATCTTTTAAGGCCTGAAAGGCGGCCTCATGAATCGGCATCCACTTGATTGTGGTTGCCTTCTTGGTCAGATTGTGGAGTGGCTCGGCGATGGAACTAAAGTCCTTCACGAATCGCCTATAGAACCCTGCGAGCCCTAAGAAGGATCGAACCATCTTCGGGGTCGTAGGGGTGGGCCACTCTCGGATGGCGCGGATCTTGTCCTCATCCACTTTTAGCCCATCTTTGGACACGACGAACCCAAGAAAATTCGTCGTGTCCGTGCAAAACGAACATTTGTCCAAGTTTACAAACAAAGAGTGCTCGCGAAGGCATTCTAACACCAACCGAAGGTGCCTCGCGTGAGAATCTAAGTCCTTAGAAAAAACCAAAATATCGTCAAAGTAGACGACAACAAAACGTCCTATAAATTTACGAAAAACAAAGTTCATAAGCCGCATAAAAGTACTAGGGGCGTTTGTCAAGCCAAAAGGCATGACAAGCCATTTGTACAAACCATGTTTGGTTTTATATGCGGTCTTCCACTCGTCGCCTTCATGCATCCGGATTTGGTGGTATCCGCTCCGGAGATCGATCTTAGAGAACAAGGCGGCGCCGTGGAGCTCATCTAGCATGTCATCAAGCCGTGGAATGGGATGTCTATACTTCACCGTGATCTGATTTATGGCTCGGCAGTCGACGCACATACGCCACAAACCATCTTTCTTCGGCACGAGGATCACCGGCACCGCGCAAGGGCTCAAGGACTCTCGGACGAATCCCTTGTCCAACAAGTCTTGAACTTGGCGTTGAAGCTCCTCGGTTTCCCGTGGTGAAGTCCTATAGGCGGCTCGATTGGGAAGGGAAGCGTCGGGCACGAGGTCTATCTTGTGTTCAATCCCTCGGATCGGTGGCAAGCCCTGCGGAAGCTCATCCGGCATGATATCTTCAAACTCCTTCAAAATAGACACAATAGAAGATGGAAGTGAATAAATCTCTGATTTATTAATAGAAAGAAGGGGAACAAGAATGAAACAAGAAAGACTCCCCTGAATGGACTTCTCGATGTCCCGACGCCTGGCTAATAGCAAACGATCCTGGCAAGTTCCTAGCAATGGTGGCTCGGCGTCGGTGCTCGTCCGATCAACTTCTGGGGCGCGTTTTGGACATGTGATAGCCCCTGGAATTTGTGGAAGATTGCCCCTGGAAACGCAGTGAAACTCGTCCCGTAGCTCCTGGAATCCGAGTTTTCGTGTAGCGACGGCGTGGTGCGCGACGCTAGGATTGGTGCTCGGCGGTCCTTTGCTCAAATTGATATTTCCTGGGCGTTTTTTGTTGAGATCTGGTGGAAATTCAATTTTAAGGGGTTTGGAACTTGGAACGCCGAGAGAAGCTTCAGAAATCTATTTTAGGCCTTTCTTGTAAAAATCCGCGGCGTTCGGTGCGTTGCCGAGGCCTCTCGACGCAAACTGTCGGCCCTCCTCCAGATTATGTCGGCGTTTTGCTTCTTGATCATCATTAGACTTGTTTTTGGATGGATTGGCACCAGGAACGCCTGTGGAATGTGCAGTCTTGCTCTCAGACGTCGCTGGCGTCTTGTTTGGCGCGTCGGTGCCGCTGTCGCTAGCCTTTTGTCGTTGCCTTTCGGTTTCATCCTATAGAGCTTCAGAGCGTCAGGCGGTTCGAATGGATCGCTTTTCCGACCAGCCCAACACAGTCGACGTTGTCGTCCCTCGAACCGATCGAGGATCCACGACGCCAGCCCCCGGCGCAGCAGGATTCCAGCCCCGGCGCACCAACATCGTGCCAGGATCCGAGTCCCGGCACAGCACTAGCGCAGCGTCAGCGTGCCAGGATTCGCACCCCGGCGCAGGATCGCTGCAGCAGTCGCGCGCCGACCAGCGTGCCAGATCCGAGTCCCGGCGCAGCAACAGCGTGCCAGGATCCGAGTCCCGGCACAGTCCCGGCGGAGCAGCAGCGTGCCAGGATCCGAGTCCCGGCGCAGCAGCAGCAGCGTGCCAGACCCGATTCTTGGCGCAGTCCCGGCGCTGCAGCACCGCACCATCAGTGCGCCATCAACGCGCCGATCCGCAACAGCCTTGTGCCAGCCCCGCGCCGAATCCGGAAACCCTAGATTTCGAGATCTTTTGGGTTATTTTCGGATACATATCTTTATTTATTTTATTTGTTTTGTTTTGATTTTATTTTATTCCTTTTTGTAAAAGATCTTAATTATAAAAGATCTTCTAGTTATTTTTAGGATAGATTTTATTATTTCCGTTTTTAAACGGGATCTTTCGGTTTGTGGAAGATCTCGTAATATTGTAAAAAAAAAACGAGATCCAAGCCATGTCTTGGACTTGCTAGGTCGTATGGGACGATTCAGACTCTTGGGATCGGCCTCGTCGACGAGTCAACACTCGTCCCTATAGGCCGCTTCCGAGGGACGATCCGGATTGGATCCCACCATATAGACTCCTGGAGAATCGGGCCCGCTATTACGGCGAAATTCCAAAACCCCGACATCGATCATACGTTGAACGGGATTGGAGTCCGCCACCTCGGCGTCCGAAACCCCGATACGAAGAGCGGGATTGGAGTCTGCCACCTCGGCGCACGCGTACCCGATACGACGAGCTGGATTTGAGTCCGCCACTTCGGCAACCACGTCCCCGAGATCGAACCCCGGAGGCCCCAAGACCTCCCCCAGCCCGCGCTCAAGCCCTTCATTTGAGTCGTGGACTGCCGATACCGACCTTGAGCGCCACACCTCCGACTCCTCCATGGGTCGCACGGATCGCGGAGCTCGAGCGCCTTCTCGCCGAGGCCAACCGAGAGTCTCAACCATGGTCGGCACCCCACGTTCCGAGACACGAGTCGAGCCCAGCGACGTCGGCACCGATGCCCAGCGAGGTCCCTAGCGAGGTCCTCCCCGAGGTCCTTTCTGAGGTTCTTCCCGAGGTCCTCCCCGAGTCCAACGCTGACATCGAGCCCAAGCTCGCGCTTGCCCCTGTGTCGACACCATACTTATTCGAGACTACACATGTCGATGGCAAGGCTTTGTTGAGACCGACGCCTTCTTCCCTTTTCCGACACACGTCGAAGCGAGGACGCTTCGAAGCTAAGCGGGGGAGAATGATGCGTCCCTGCCCCAGCTCGGACCCAGCTCCGACGGACCCGAGACGGCCTAGACCTTGGAGACCCCCTTGGCGTAGGACTTAGTCTCATATTATGCTAATATTTTTATTTCCGTCATTTATTTCCGTCATTTCCATTTTAGGCGTGTGTTCCATTCTTGTAGAATGGGCTAGCCTTGTTATTTCCCTTTCTAGCTAGTTTCCATATTTAGTATTTGTTATTTCCCTTTCTAGATAGTTTCCCTTTTTAGTAAGTTGTTTTATTGGGCCAGGAGTCGTTGGGCCTTGTTTGCATACAAGCCCTAGGCGCCTCTCCCATTAGTGTTGAAGCCCGATATAATCTGCGCTATAAACGGGATTATAAAAATACTAACTCTCGGGATTCCCCACCCCTCAGCCGATTGTTTTTGTGCTCTGACCTTATACCGCTTATAGCGCGATCTCACTCGGAGATCAAACACGTCGAGCTTTGGCAAACGAGATAGTTCTCGAGCCAGAGAGGATTTTCGACCCCCTATTACGTTGGTTTTTCCCCTTATTTATAGTGTTGGGGAATTGCTGCTTGCCTTGCAATTGTCGATGTGGGACAAGTTATCTAAATTCCTTTCATGAGAAAGAATCACACAAAGATGCACATATAGTGGTGGTGAGGTGGCGTCCCTCAAGTGGACCATTTTGGTCATGCTTTTAAATGCACCGAACTATAGCACATTAATTCATTAGGAGAATTAATGTATGCTACTTGTACAACATATGTACGTATACATATTTGGGCGCGTGCACACAACACGCCGCTTTGTCTCTTGTACTACTTTATATGTGTAACCTTTCGCCCTTAATTATTTAGCGATTATTTTGCGCACCATCACAACCCCTTGGCTTGGAGTCCTCGTTCCACGAGGGCAACGAGACAATAAATAGGTGCGTGTGCTTAACGATTTGCAACTTGTGCAACACGATCTAAACTCGAGATTTGGTGGAGTTCGCGCATTTTTCGAGAGTTGTGACCTCGTCCATAAGATAGTTTGGACCTCGTCCATAAGATAGTTTGGACCTCGTCCATAGAGAGTTTGGACCTCGTCCATAGAGAGTTTGGACCTCGTCCATAAGAGAGTTTGGACCTCGTCCATAAGAGAGTTTGGACCTCGTCCATAGGATAGTTTGGACCTCGTCCATAAGATAGTTTGGACCTCGTCCATAAGATAGTTTGGACCTCGTTCATAGAGAGTTTGGACCTCTTCCATAAGAGAGTTTGGACCTCGTCCATAAGAGAGTTTGGACCTCGTACATAAGATTTTGGACCTCGTCCATAAGAGAGTTTGGACCTCGTCCATAAGAGAGTTTGGACCTCGTCCATAAGATAGTTTGGACCTCGTCCATAAGATAGTTTGGACCTCTTCCATAAGAGAGTTTGGACCTCGTCCATAAGAGAGTTTGGACCTCGTCCATAGAGAGTTTGGACCTCTTCCATAAGAGAGTTTGGACCTCGTCCATAGAGAGTTTGGACCTCGTCCATAAGATAGTTTGGACCTCGTCCATAGAGAGTTTGGACCTCGTCCATAGAGAGTTTGGACCTCGTCCATAAGATAGTTTGGACCTCGTCCATAGAGAGTTTGGACCTCGTCCATAGAGAGTTTGGACCTCGTCCATAAGAGAGTTTGGACCTCGTCCATAGAGAGTTTGGACCTCGTCCATAGGATAGTTTGGACCTCGTCCATAAGATAGTTTGGACCTCGTCCATAAGATAGTTTGGACCTCGTTCATAGAGAGTTTGGACCTCTTCCATAAGAGAGTTTGGACCTCGTCCATAAGAGAGTTTGGACCTCGTCCATAAGAGAGTTTGGACCTCGTCCATAAGATAGTTTGGACCTCGTCCATAGAGAGTTTGGACCTCGTCCATAGAGAGTTTGGACCTCA
Source organism: Fallopia convolvulus (assembly GCA_964016875.1). Classification (NCBI taxonomy): domain Eukaryota; kingdom Viridiplantae; phylum Streptophyta; class Magnoliopsida; order Caryophyllales; family Polygonaceae; genus Fallopia; species Fallopia convolvulus. Next base: position 42,205,914 of record OZ024736.1, read on the forward strand.
TCCATAAGAGAGTTTGGACCTCGTCCATAGAGAGTTTGGACCTCGTCCATAAGAGAGTTTGGACCTCGTCCATAGAGAGTTTCCAACCCCAAGCGGGAAGCGAGGGGTGAAATGGCGCACTTAGAACCGAGAGTCTCCGACCCCAAGAGGGAAGCGAGGGGTGGATTTGCGCACTTTTCTAGAATCTCCAACCCCAAGCGGGGAGCGAGGGGTGGATTTTGAAACCATAAAACCGAGAATCTCCAACCCCAAGCGGGAAGCGAGGGGTGGACTTCGAAAGCATAAAATCGAGAATCTCCAACCCCAAGCGGGAAGCGCGGGGTGGACTTCGAAACCATAAAACCGAGAATCTCCAACCCCAAGCGGGAAGCGAGGGGTGGACTTCGAAAGCATAAAATCGAGAATCTCCAACCCCAAGTGGGAAGCGCGGGGTGGACTTCGAAACCATAAAACCGAGAATCTCCAACCCCAAGCGGGAAGCGAGGGGTGGACCTTTACGAGATTCTCCAACCCCAAGCGGGAAGCGAGGGGTGGACCTTTACGAGATTCTCCAACCCCAAGCGGGAAGCGAGGGGTGGATTTTAACGAGATTATCCAACCCCAAGCGGGAAGCGAGGGGTGGACCTTAACGAGATTCTCCAACCCCAAGCGGGAAGCGAGGGGTGGACCTTTACGAGATTATCCAACCCCAAGCGGGAAGCGAGGGGTGGACCTTAACGAGATTATCCAACCCCAAGCGGGAAGCAAGGGGTGGACCTTTACGAGATTCTCCAACCCCAAGCGGGAAGCGAGGGGTGGACCTTAACGAGATTCTCCAACCCCAAGCGGGAAGCGAGGGGTGGACCTTTACGAGATTATCCAACCCCAAGCGGGAAACGAGGGGTGGATTTTAACGAGATTCTCCAACCCCAAGCGGGAAGCGAGGGGTGGACCTTTACGAGATTATCCAACCCCAAGCGGGAAACGAGGGGTGGGCTTGAAACCATAAAATCGAGAATCTCCAACCCCAAGCGGGAAGCGAGGGGTGGATTTATTATAGAAAATTAGGACTTTTCCCCATGACTTGAGCATATATACTGAGTATAAATAATTAGCTAGTCAAGCTGACGAGGCTTACCTCATTCCACGACCATACAACGTGTGCTTTTTTAGAACGGAGGTTGTGGCCATAAGCCATACATGCATCACATGATTATTTCCATGCAAATTTGTCGCCATGCATAAGTAGTGAGGGCGCAACCATAATTATTTGTATAATCAACGCCTCTTCCGCGAGGAAGAGACCCTCGTTGATCGTAGCGAGGTTGATGGTGTTGACCCCATCATGGGAACGCCATGTATAACCACATGCAACATCATGAAGAATGGTTATCAAGTCATGGCAATAACATGCCTCATAAGAGGATCATCAAGGCAGTGAAATGGCAATCTTCGGCTCCTGGGAAGAATGGCCGAGATGTTTGGGTGTGCATGATGACCGCTAACTTCGGTATGAGGATGGGTCATTGCGCGTCGCCAAGCCGGGACGCCACCTTGCTGTAAAAAGGAGACATGGAGGTGTGGCGTTCCACCTTTAAGTCGAGACCACACGGCGCCGCGCACACCGCCCGAGTCTCCAAAAACCGCTCACCATGGCCGTGGCCCAGAGACCGCGATGATCCAACCTCGTCCGGAACAACGAGACACCAAGATTATAGGCGCGACGGTAGACCCACGGGCAAAAAACCGTGCGGGTTGGCCATTTAAACAAGGAGTTGATGCGATGCTTTACTCCACGACCTCGCCGGCGAGACCCGCCTCGGAGTGGAGTGGTGACCGGCTCCATACCAGGACCTCGTTTGTGTGGCCCCAATCATCTGACCCCGCTTGTTTGGCCCGAAGCGTCCAACCTCACTTCATCCAACCTCGCTTGTTTTTGTTGGCCATGATGTCTCTTGCTTCCAAGCCTCGCCAACACACCTTGCTTGTGAAGATGACCGCGACGACCGCCATGAAGTTTGGCCTCGCCAACACACCTCGCCACGCATGCTTGTTTGGCGCTTGGATTGTGCCGCACCGGAATCACATCGTACCTACCATATATAAAGGAGAATTGTGCCAACTTGTATCGGAGTAGGCCGCGAAGGTCCGCCCCGTCGTAGACCTTGCTTGCCTAGCCAACCTCGTCCTCGCGTGCCGACCTCACATGCCCCAAAGGATAAGAAGGATCGAGGTAACTTCTCGCCATGGAAGACATGGATAACCTGTGCGCCGGCCGAGAAAGTCAAGTTAACATGCCACGACATATATGGATGGCATGGGCACGAAGATCCAACGCGATGTTTTCCAAGAGATGGCGATATCCACGTTTGACTTCCTATTTATCTCCCACAAAGACTGCGAGATCCTACAATTCAAAGACGGTGATGTGTGGCCGGGGCGAGGTTCTTGCATTGAATGGGAGCCGATGCAGAGAAGCACGCGAGGTTATGGTTGTGAAGACGTGTCAATGAGGTGCCAACCCCGGTTCCGAGCACGATTATCACGAGGTAGACACCCCGCGGAGAGGGAATTTGTTCACTGGCCATGGAAGACCTCGCTCGCCCTGCCGAGCCGCGAAGGAAGGACCACGAGGTTTGGTCCTTGAAGACCGCGAGGTGCCAAGTGTGTGCGTATGTGACGGCGGAGCAAGGCGCGACACCGCACAAACCTTCTCAAAGACATCGCGCATGAGAATAACCTCGGAGGTTGGCCATGGGAGATCGACGTCGCGATGTTTCCCGGCGATACCTCGCACATCCATACATGCCCACATGCAATGAACAATGCGTGGGACATGAGCGACGTTGCCACCATGATGCTTGGCCTCGCAAGAAAATCGCGACGAGTGGCGTCGCTCCAAGACCTCGTTTGCCCACCTTTGAATGGACCTCGCACCCTAGCCCATCAACCGTGGCCTTTTCTTGGAATTCCCACTAGCTAACACACCGCCTTGCTGTTGAGGGGAGGGCCCACACACTTCGCTTGCTTCCCGAGAGCAGGACGATTAGGGAGAGATCCTTCCCACAGACGGCGCCAGTGTTGAAGCCCGATATAATCTGCACTATAAACGGGATTATAAAAATACTAACTCTCGGGATTCCCCACCCCTCAGCCGATTGTTTTTGTGCTCTGACCTTATACCGCTTATAGCGCGATCTCACTCGGAGATCAAACACGTCGAGCTTTGGCAAACGAGATAGTTCTCGAGCCAGAGAGGATTTTCGACCCCCTATTACGTTGGTTTTTCCCCTTATTTATAGTGTTGGGGAATTGCTGCTTGCCTTGCAATTGTCGATGTGGGACAAGTTATTTAAATTCCTTTCATGAGAAAGAATCACACAAAGATGCACATATAGTGGTGGTGAGGTGGCGTCCCTCAAGTGGACCATTTTGGTCATGCTTTTAAATGCACCGAACTATAGCACATTAATTCATTAGGAGAATTAATGTATGCTACTTGTACAACATATGTACGTATACATATTTGGGCGCGTGCACACAACACGCCGCTTTGTCTCTTGTACTACTTTATATGTGTAACCTTTCGCCCTTAATTATTTAGCGATTATTTTGCTCACCATCAATTAGGTTTAGGGTTTCGAGTGCCTCCTCCTCTATATAAAGGAGCCTCGCCCCATTGTACTACTTACGTCAATATGAATTAAGCCAAAGTTATAGTCGAGTGTGAATCCTCCTAGCCTTGGCCCGACGTCACCCCGGTTCCATTGTCGAGTCCAAAGACCGACGTTCTAGTCTTTTCCCTCTCCCCACCCTCGTTCCAACGAGCACTAGAGGTCGCGAGTCCACTTTTGTGGTCTCGTATTTATCCGGTTACCCTTGTCGGAGAAGATCCGGACGTTTCGAACCTAGATCCGCCCCTTGCCGAGCGAGGGACACATCACTAACCCTCTGTTGAACAGGAGTACGCCAGATTGCCGCCCAAACTGGATGAATTGGATTTAAGGAAGGAATTCAGTTGCATGGCTGAACTAGTTGTAAATTTGCCAGAAGGTGTTTTTTGCCAATAAAAAACATCAGTTTCTCAATCGTTTGAACTCAGAACTATCGATTGGAGCGAGCCAAATATTCAGCAAGCAGAAATGAGTGAAGTAAATGCTAGTCCCAACCCGTTGTGGTCCAAAGATCAGTGATAGTGAAGGCCCTAAACTCATCGGAGATGGGCTGTAAAGAAACACTAGCTAAGGGTTGATCAATTAGCCAAGCATGATCCCAAAAGAAAATGGACCGCCATTACAAACTAACATCCCTAGGCCCAAACTGAGGGTTCTTGACCCCTCCAAAAGGCCCTTCCACATGTAAGAAGACCGGGGTCGGGATTGAAAGACATCAATATCAAGGCGATTACCACAATATTTCCCTCGAATGACTCGACTCCAAACAAAATCAGGCTCATTAAGAAGACGCCAACCAAGCTTTGCAAGTAAAGCTGAATTGGAATGCCTCATAGTTCGTAGCCCGAGCCCACCGTCCTTACGTGGCTGGACAATTTTGTCCCATGCAAGGAGATGAATCTTTCTCTGATCCGTCGTCGAGGCTCTGGCTAAAGGGTCTGGTCGGTAATTATCATCATGTTTTAGAAGGTAAATAATGATGTGCAGAATCGTTATGAAATAAAGAACTTGTGATTTAAAGAATGGGTTGAAAAAACACAATACCAACTCCCTAAAATGCCCTCTCTCAAGGACGCACAACATTAATTAGATCAAATCTAGCAATGAAATCAAATTATATTATGTAAAGTTTTATGCTATCAAAAATAATATATAATAATATTGATAGAATAAATAGAACATTCTTCTAGAGTAAAGATTAACACTACAAACCATTAATAATATGGGACAAAATATGTAAACCAAAATCTCATGGAGGATTGGGCATAAGGAAAACAAAGTTTAAAGATATCGAGTTCAGAAAAGGGTGAACCACCCACTTGCCTTGAAAAACGAGCTTAAGTCAGATCAAGTCAATAAAGGCTATAAAGCTGAATCCTTATAGCTTTTCTAGTAAGAATAAAGATAAAAACATTCAAAAAGACATTTTTCGAATAAACTCCTTTAATTATTTATTCAACTTTTAATGTCTTCTTCGGACAAGGCAACGACTTATTTTCTTATATATATATAGGTTTTGATTCAAGTGAGATCCACTCTTGTGGGGAGACCTTTGGCTTAAAGTGAGGACTAATCTCAACCATTAGATTTACATCATCACTATATATTGGATGGTCAAGATTTTTTTATTTTTTTATTTTTTTATTTTTTTTTATTTTTATTTTAATTTTTAATTTTTTTCGGAATTTTTTTAGTATTTTTTATATTATATTCTTTGTTAAAAAAACATTAAAAATGTTAAATATGACAGTTCAATTTTTTATATACTACGAGTTCATTTTTATACACTAGAATTTCAATTTTTTATGCTAGGAGTTCAATTTTCAATATTGTATGAGTTCAATTTTTATATTCTACGAATTCATTTTTTATCTATGATAAGTTCGATTTTTATGTGCTTTGAGTTCATTTTTAAAATAATTGGATTTTCGCAAAACTAAAAAAATAGCAAAATTAAATATTAAAAATTTAAAAACTAAAAAAAAAATTGAAAAAAAAAACTTTAAAAACGTTAAATACGACAGTTCAATTTTTATAATATACTACGAGTTCATTTTATACACTAGAAGTTCAATTTTTTATGTTTGGAGTTCAATTTTCAATATTGTATGAGCTCAATTTTTATATTCTACGAGTTCATTTTTTATCTATGATAAGTTCAATTTTTATGTGTTTTGAGTTCATTTTTTAAATAATTAGATTTTCGCAAAACTAAAAAAAAATGAAATTTTTTTTTTGAAAAAATCTTGACTATTCAATACAAAGTAAAGGAGTAAATCCAATGGTTGAGATTAGTCCTCATTTTAAGCAAAGGGTCTTACCACAATGGTGGTCCTCACTTGAACCATGCCCTATATATACATATATAGTTAGCTATATATATATATAATCTTTATAACGTCGTTATTTAGGCTAAGGTTTTGACAGCATAACGTCCTATTTTTGGTATTTTCTTATAAATGAAAAGTGTTCATATATCATACGTACGTGGTGCTAAATTCTCGGAATTTAATATGGACCAACGAAACGTATAAAAAAAGTTCGATACCAAACGTTGACGTTATGAAACTTTGGGACGTCGGTTTCAAGAACGGATTGATCCTATGACATCGTGGCAACGTCACGATCCTAACAACATCAACGGTGGGAAGCGTAACGGCTCCGAGAGGTCCAACGGAAGCTCCAAAAAAGATTACGGTGTCGACCGGGGTGGAGGTCAGCTTGCGCGGTGTACCAGGGCTAAGCACGAGCTCTTGGCTAGGCTGGAGTGGTGTGGGTGGCACGACGAGCTGGAGGAGAAGGCGGTGGCCAAGTGGTGCGGTGGCTGGCTGATGATGGTGAGGCTCCAACGTGATGGCTGATCACGAACAAGAAGAAGAACGAGGCAGAGAAGAAATGAAACGAAGAAGTGAAAAGTTTGAACGGAGGGAAATAATATGTTTGAACATGAAATTTTGAAAAGGAAGAACGAGAGGGAGGGGAGGGCCCAACTCTGTGTCTTTCTCTGAAATCAATTTGGTTGATGACTTTGAATTGCTTGTAGAGTAAAATCACCAAAAAGAGGGACATATTAAACAAATTGAACGTGGTGCCCAAGTTTGAACTTGGTGCGCAAGTAGTAGAATACTACTTATCTTGCAATTGAAATTTATGGATAGACATCTCAGACTTGATAACAAATTGAACTTGACAACAAGTTCTAATATAGTACCGTAACTTGGAAGAAAACAAACGGGTAGGCTTTTATTTTTTTTGTTCAGTTGGATAGGCTTTCATTTAAAACGATACGAGTATATCCGATTTGGAACGAGACTTATATTCGGGCGGTAAAATTATATATCCCGGATTAAAATATATTTTTTATAGAAGCGGTTCTAAAAATTATGTAGACAAATAAAATCAACTCGAATAATTTTATCTTGCTACTTTTAATTTTTAAACTTCCGTTTCAGAGTATAATCTTAACGGAAGCTACTTTTAATTTTTAAACTTCCGTTTCAGAGTATAATCTTAACGGATACATATCTTAACGGATACATAATTAATTAAGCGAATCTCACCCGATCAAAGTACTGCTTTCATGGAAGTGATCCTAAAAATTATATAGGTTAATAAAATCAGTTCCAATGATTTTATTCTGTCACCTTGAATTTTCTAGGAATAAATTCCATTAGAACAAACGGAACGCGTAACGAGATTCATTAAACTGGTCTTAGAAAAATGCCGAAAAATATCCATAAATATCCGAAAAAATCCGTGATATTACACATTACACCCGACAAAAGGTGGAAATCAATGAATTAAAACAAATCCTACCACAAGAGCAGGTTAACACTCTACAAGTGATTCTAATACCAAATAAGATTCTAATACCAAATAATAACATTCAAGATCGCTTCTTCTAGACCCCGAGTAAGAATGGTTGGTTTTTGACACATTCGACGATGAACCTAATCACACAAACAGAAAATCAAGAACCAAGTATAACCAATTAGATATGGAAATTGGATATACCGAAAGTCAAAAACTTTCTCTGGAAGATGAGCATCAATGCTTCAATGGTCTACCTACTAAAGCAAGATTGAAAGAAAAGCATCTTCCAACCCCGGGAGGTTGTACTATGTGCAATTGCACGAATGAAGACACCATACACTTATTACTAAATGTCTACAAACACTAAATGTAATAAAGAAAATAAACGCAAATATTGAACAAACCCTTCAGAATTATAATACACATAATAAGGCACCAAAAAATGTACTAAGTGAACTTTTCCATCTTTTAGGGGCAAAAGAATTTATTTTATTGGTAGTCTCCGGGTGGAGCATTTGGCACCAACGAAATAAACTGGTATTCCAACAAGCACCGAATGATTTTATACATGATTTTTTCCGATATATTAGGACACAACTAGAACAATGGGAGAGATCTAAGCAATGGAATCAGGATGAAGACATAACTTTTAGAAGTTGTAAAAGAATGAAAAAAAGACAAATAAATCCATGACCTGGAAGAAACCGAGGCAAGGTGGCATAAAATGTAACTTTGATGGATCAAGACTAGATAATGGACAAGGTTCATGAAGAATAATTCTAAGAGATCACAATGGTAATGTAGTGAAACAAATGGCACAAAACTATGGGTGTATTTCGACACTTAATGCTGAAGCTCTTGCTTTGAGATACGAGATTAGAGAAGCAAAACAAGGATGATACAAAAGCATAGAAATTAAAGGTGACAACTTACAAGTCATCAAAGTAGCCTAAGGTGAGAAAAATTGCCCTTGGGAAATTGAAATCATTATGGTTGATATACTGGTTTTCCTTCTTGGGTTCTAGTCAGTTCAGATCTCCCATGTGCCCAAGGGCGCCAACACTGTGGCTGATAAAATTGCTAGTTAGATTGAGCCACAATCCCTGTTCACGCTATTATGAATCATTCAGAACTTATAGTCCTCATCGGACTGTATACCCTAGGACACCCTCCCTAAAGAAAGAGCTTTCTAATTCTTACCTAATAAAAAAAAAAGAACTTGTGATTTCAAACAATGAAATAAACTAAAGAATCACACAAAATACCACAATAATCTTATTTTCATTAATCAATTTAAAAAACAAGTACATAGTTGATCAGTGGACATTCTTACACCGTAAATTTAAACATTTCATTTATTTTTGGACGGGATATGATTTGATGCACACCAAGAATATACTGTAAATTCCTTAAAAATAAAAGATTAAAAGATCGTAACTAGATAAATTAGATCATGGACATAAAAAAATTAAAGAAATGAGCTACTAGCTCATTATAACATCAACATTAGATTACCTACACGTTATAAGGCCAACTAAATCATCACATTGAATGATCTTAAAAAAATCTAAAATTAAAGATTGACTAGAGTGCTAACTCGTCCGTTGGACGAGACAGAGTTTATATCCCATATTTGCTATTTTATTAAATATTTAAATTTTTATAAACTATAACATTTAATTAATCATATTAAAATAATTTTGTAATGAAATTGAATGTATACAAAAAATATTAATATATATATATATATTATTTGATCATTTAATTAGTATATATTATTTAAGATATACGAATTTCTTTTCCGTCATAATTTGACATTCCAAGAATTATTTTCAGTTTATATAATTAACCTATTATCGGTTTTTTGTAACTATTTTTTAAGATTTAGATTAATGTGATTCTCGTGCATATAAAATTATGAATATATAATCGACAATAGTACGATATCTTTCATTTGCTTTCTAAACATAACTAATGTGCATCATGTCATAGAAAAAAGCTTTCTAAACATAAGAAAATTTAAGGTCCTTAAAAAGATGAATAGTCAATTGTAATTATTTATTTATTAGAAAAAACTTTTATATTCTTATTGTAATTTAATATTGATAGAAATTATTGTAAGAAAAATGGAGCATTTATTAAACCTGGAGGGACAATTTTTATAGTTGTTAAGATGACTAAACAAAAGTCTAAGTGGAGAAATCGAAAAAGAGTCAAAACACGACTCTTGGTTTAACCTAGAAACAACTAGGGGTGTAGCATATGAAGATCAAAAGACCACTTTACCAAAAAATATGCCGCTGAATTGCATTCCCTAAAACAATGGAATAAAACCAAATGAGGAAAAAACGGAAACAAGATGCATAATATCATTAATAATTGACTAGATTTCCCAATGAATTTTATAAATGCTTTTTAAAGAATCAATAAGAACAAGATTATCACCTTTAATAATTATCCTTGGAATATTAAGTAAAGATGTTTTTTTTAATTCCTTCTAAAAGAGTCAAAGCTTCTGCTTATAAGACTGACATAGATTGAAGTTGTATTCGATCACAATATACAATTTTACTTTCATGGTCGCGAACTATAAAACTAGCATACACCAAATTATTAGAACGTTTAGAAGCTTCAAAGTTAAGCTTTAACCAATTAATAGGAGGTTTAATCCAATTTATATTATTTTTACGTTTTGGAGGATATTTTAAGTTATATCATTACAAATGTTGAGTTATAGCTAATTTATTCATAAGGCAGTAAATTTGTGATTAAATAGGAGTCATTAAAAAAGACAAATTCTACCAATTGGGGCCTTCCCTTCACCACCCCCATATGTATTGTACATGCGTTTTGCCACATCAGGATTTTTTGTTTAAAAAATAAAAATATGTATTTTACAAGGATCTATTTGAAACCTCCAAAATACATGGATATGAATGTCAAAATCGTCAAAGTTCATGGAGATTTAGAGTGCTATAAATAGAAGTGTTAATGTTGACATAGTTTGAAGAGAACCTTGCCCAAATTTTTTTCTGAAGAGAACATTGCAAAATTACGGGCCGCCCATGTATTTGGGCTGATCTGTGCTCAAAAAGGCCCATGAGTTTGTTAATTGGACACTTTATGAATGCCCATCCAAACTATCCACATTATTGAAAACCAAAAGCTAAGTTGAATTAAAGAACAAGGATCGATCCTACATCAAACAAAATCCAGGTTACAATCATATCCAAATTTGTTATTGTCTTATTGACATGTTATGAGGAAATAACCAGAGCAGTATGGATGAGTTTAGCATCCCAAGCAAACCGTAATACAAAAAGACAGTTCATCTATTTGGACTCATCCCACTTGGCTGTTCACGTCCAGCTCATCAACACATTTCATGCCGAGCTGGACAAGTTGCTGTCCCATTTATCATGCCACGTAGGATTAGAGTTATTAGGATTAAGAATCTACAATAAGCCCTTGTCAATCCTTTTCAACAATTTCGTGGCTAAAGGGCTATTCCTCCTTCCATCTGTACAATATGGGTGTCTGTGAGTTGTGAGGTTTGTATTCGTTTTCGGCGATTTTAATTTGGTTTGATGATTCAAATGTATGCATTTTATTTATTGTGAGTTTGGCTTGTGAGACGCTCATTAATTGTCACGGAATTAGTTGATAGTAAAAGCTTAAGGGTGTCGTCTAGTACGCATTTCGTCAATTCACGGGAATTGATTTGTGTGGAATTGCAAGTTTTCATGTTGATTTCATATAGTAGCATAATTGATGATACCTGTCATTTTGTAAAGCTCATAGTCTTTATAAAATAATGGAATCGAATTTCACCAGTGTTGTAATGGTTTATAAATCTAAGTAGGGGAGTATTAGATTCGAATTGTCCGTCTTGAAAATAGAGGAGAGGTATCGATTGATGGAGTTGGAGGTAGGTGAGGAATATGGATCATTTAAAATGGGTATACACTTTTGAAATGAGAATGATAAAAGCAAAGGCAAGGCCCATGTGGGGATGGTTAATAGATTGGGGGACAAATATTCAAATTTAAATACATGCCTTCCATTTCCAATTCGCATCGGGAGTAAAGTTTTGATTCTTCTGATAAGATATTTTATAAGCTTAGACTTGTAAAATATGTGTGGTGTGGTGTGGATTGTAATTGTTTCAACCATATTTCTGGCCCTTGACAATAAGTGAGAAAAAGAAAGAAGAAAACGAATACATGTATAAACTGCAAAAGTATACAACAAAAGACAAAAAGCATCATCAATTAACATAACCACATTTTTTCGCTTTTCTTCTTTGACGATCTTAAATATTCTATTGTATTTAAAAGTTAAGAACCCATTAACGTAAGAAATCATGACGCCCTCATTTTTGGGTTAGTTCACATAATTTCCCCTAAACATACTAAACTGAAAGTAAAGCTATACTATTAGCATCTTAATTACCAGATATATGAATTAAGCAACGATCTAAACGAAGCAAAAACTAAGATATGAATGAACGAATGAAAAGAAAAGGCAAAGGCAAAATCATAAAGAGAGTGCCCACAATATGCAAGCTGTCACCAGTCCATTTCCCTCCCATAACCCAAACCCTCTTTATAACCCTCTCTTCTTCCCACCCCTCTTCCATCATCCTAGGCCTCCCCACCGCCAACCCACCGGAATTGAAATGTCTCTCCTCTCCATCCTCCTCCTCTTCCTCTTCACCGCCACCGCCTCCTCCGCCGTCCCCCAAACCCAAAGCCTCAAAGCCACCACCCAATGGGTTAACCCGAAACTCCCGCCCCGAACCCTCACCACCTCCAAGCGGTTCGAGGGCTCCTCCAACCTCGTAGACCTCAAATACCACATGGGCCCCGTCCTCTCCTCCTCCCCGATCAACGTTTACATCGTCTGGTACGGCCACTGGGCCGTCCGAGACCAGCTCACCATCAAGGACTTCCTCCTCTCCATCTCCCCTCCTCCGGCCACCGGAAAACCCCCCCGCCGCCCCCACCCCTCCGTCCCCTCCGTCTCCGACTGGTGGAAGACCGTCTCCCTCTACACCGACCAGACCGGCGCCAACGTCTCCCGGAATCTCGTCATCGCCGGCGAATTCTCCGACCATCGCTACTCTCAGGTAATTCAATTCAATCAATTCGTGCTCTGATTTTGTTACTGGATACTGGAATTTGAATTTTTTAAAATTAATTAATTCAAAAGAATAATGTAAACAGTAAACCTAACCCCGGGCCATGTTAAAATTATTGGTTGCAACAGGGGGCCCACTTGACCCGCTTATCGGTCCAGCAAGTGATAGCGAACGCCGTTCGATCAGCTCCGTTCCCCGTGGATCACAAGCACGGGATCTACCTCATCCTAACTTCCGTGGACGTGACCATGCAGGATTTCTGCCGGGCTGTCTGTGGGTTCCACTACTTCACCTTCCCCTCTCTCGTGGGCTACACCCTGCCCTACGCCTGGGTCGGTCACTCGGGCAAGCAGTGCCCGGAGGTCTGCGCCTACCCGTTCGCGCTGCCCGGCTACATGGCGGGCGGCGGACCCGGGGCCCTCAAGCCCCCCAATTCGGATCCGGGCGTCGACGGGATGATCAGCGTGATCGGGCACGAGCTGGCGGAGCTGTCGTCCAACCCGCTGATCAACGCGTGGTATGCGGGCGAGGATCCGACGGCTCCCACGGAGATCGGGGATCTGTGCGAGGGGCTATACGGGTCTGGCGGAGGCGGCGGGTATATCGGGCAGGTGATGAGTGACAGGCAGGGGAAGACGTTTAACATGTACGGGAGGAAGGGGAGGAAGTACTTGGTTCAGTGGCTCTGGAGCCCCGTTTTGAAGGCCTGTGCGGGTCCGAATGCCATGGACTAGTTTGACCCGACCCGACACGGCCCTCGTTTTCCTCCACTTTTTTCGGGTTTTTATTTTGGATGAATTGACGATAAGAAAAGGGGTTTCGTTAGCTGGCTGGAAAACAAGGCTCTGGGTTTCTTTTTTATTGCCTTTAGAAATTATTTTATTTGGTTCCTATTTTCTTTATTTTTTACAATTTATTGTACGGTTAGATATGTATAAAGAAGATATAGGTAATGTTTTTTTTTGGAGTTTAAGATGTTATAGTGAAACAATGCATTTATCTAAACCTACAATAAATTATTTTGATCGGACATGTGGTACTCTTAGGGCTTGTTTGTTTCTATACCCATGGTATAGGGAATGAGGTTAGGAATGGCTCAAACCCATTCCAATGTTTCTTTTAACTAAGAGATGGGAATGAGTGATTCTCATACCAAGAAAATACACTAGAGTTCATACCCACCTCAAACTTAAAGTATGGGTAATTCCTATCCCAACCCGATACCTCATTCCAACCCGATTCCGGGTATAGAAACAAACGAGCCCTTACTTCATTTAGTTGGTTTATGTTACCTTTGCTATAAAATATCACTATAGACAAACGTTGGGTAAGTTTTGTCAATTTATGCAATTACTCTTATCAAATCATTTGTTTATTTTGTCCTTTTCTTTTTCTTTTCTTTTTTTTTTGTCAAGGGGCCTTTGGTAAAAATTTGGTTGTCAACTTGGAAAGAAGTATGAAGTTTGGATTTATTATTTTCTAAGGGAGAAGGAGAGAGGAGGAGATGTCATATGGAATGAGTTTCATATCTTTCAAATTGGAGAGGTACTAGATCCCATGTAAGGAGGTTGATAATAAAATTCAGAAATTACAGTTTGCATTTCACATTCTTATGTGTGATGTATCATGTATGGCATAGAGAGATAACTTACATATAAACGTGAATTGAATATAGGTATCATAGTTGTAACAACATAAACAAATACATTTATAATTTGGAACTATTTAAATAATAAACAATACATTTATTTATTATTATCATCAAGTCCCTCGAATGTGATATCTAGGAAATAAGCTTGTTTACGTACGGTTTTTGAAAACGTGAACGAATGAGCGATTTTGTAAGAACATTGACAAGCTGGTCTTTGGTGGAGGTATGAGCAATTAGTAGGTTGTCATTATACACTTGCTCTTTGATGAAGTGACAAGTCAAAGTAGTAGTGCTTTTCATTTAAGAATAGAAAATCGTTCGAAACTAAGACTTAATGCTATGATCTGGATCTGGATGAATGATATGATGTGATGAATGAAACAAGAACAAATGAATGAATGATCGGATGAATGAAACACTATATATAAGAGGATGTCAATCCATGATTGTTTCTAATTATTTTACACTCCGGTTTATTAAGGTAAGATGGATGATGCATGAAAGTGAAACTCACCAAAGCAAATTAGATAACACATCGTTCCGGTGCAACGTAGTAATCTGTACAATGTGTTGAGTACTAAGTCCTTGTACGATTTTAGAAAGAAACAACGTTGTCAAATTTCTTTTACGTCGTCAAATCAGGGGTTGAAGTCGCGATTTCAAAAATGATGCCCCTTTTCATTTTAATGTCTTTATTTAAGCACAATAGCATTCAATTTACAATTCATTTTCCGTATCAATAAAAACCCATTAATATTATATGAAGCATATCTTTTTATGCCTTTTTGATCCTACATCGTGTAAATTGTCAATTTCCTATAATGAGTGTTGTTTTGTATTGTGAATACCATCAGCTTTCATAGTTTCATGTGTGTTGACAAAAAACTCTCACTGTCTATCACTTGTTCTGATTGGTTGGAAAGGGCTCTGAGAAAGAACATTACAAAGAAAAAATTTCGGAAATTGCATGCGACATGTGGAACTCCAAATTATGTTGCCCCTGAGGTACCAAAATGATCATATATCCAAATTTGTTCATTTCTTATATATTCTTTTTATTGCTTGTTTAATCTGTTTGTATACGTTCTTCTATTTAGGTCCTCGATGATAGAGGTTATGATGTTGTAACAGCAGATTTGTGGTCATGTGGGGTCATCTTATTCGTATTGGTTGCAGGTTACTTGCCTTTTGATGACTCTAATCTGATGAATCTATACAACAAAGTGACCAGTTCTTGCATTCCTCCATACTCACTATACCACCGTTTCGAGCTCTTTTTGATGTGGTTATTGTGAATATATATGAAGATTTCAGTTGTTGCATTTAACTGTCCCCCTTGGCTATCATTCAGTGTCAAGAAATTATTAATTCAAATCTTGGATCCCAACCCTATGACTGTAAGAACTTTCTCCTTTTTAGT